>OZ030375.1:2010781-2393762 GCA_964023945.1 Ectemnius cavifrons
CCTCCTCCTCCTCCTCCTCCTCTTCTCCTCCCCCGCCCTTCCTTCCACGGCCGCCTGGCTCGCCCTCTCGCCTTCCACCACCACCTCCTCATCCTCCTCATCCTCTTCATCCTCCTCCGCACCTCTTCGCTCTCTTCCTCCGCCACCTCCACCGACGCCTCCTCGCGCTCCTACTGCCCCCCCTCCCTCCCTCCGCCCCGAACCCTGTACTGGACGATCAGCTGACTGAGAACACTCGCTCGCACGCTCGCTCGCACGTTGCTGCCCGCGCCTTGCCTCGCCATGCCAGCATTGCCCTCTGGAGCATTGACTCCGCCGCTTGACACACGCTTCGCTCTGTAAGAGCATCCAGGTTCCATTAACTCTCATCATCTTCGATGTTCTCTTCTTGGTTTGGAACAATGTAGGTACTCTTATTGTACTTGTGACCGTGGCCCTCCTCGACTTTGATCAAGTTAACTTGAGTAGCGCATCGTGGCACACTGAATCGCCAGGTGTGTCGAGTATGAACAGTTATAAACAGTGCACGCCGGCCGGCTTGTCGCGTAGTGGGGATAAGGCTGGAGGTGAGGAACACGTGGTCTACGATGTGCAAGGCGTGTATGATGTGAACGAACCCTCCGCGCGATAGTGGGGCATCGATGAGAACGTTCGAAGACAAGATCGATGTTGGTGCTATGTTGTCGGTCAGCTGATAGATGGGTGTCCTTCGATCGATGAAGTTTAATCCTCTAGTATGTTTTGGCATTAATATGTTATGGAAAATAGAAAGTCTTGATTGTGAAGGGTTAATTGTTTTCTTTATATGGAGATCGTAGAATAATGTTGCAATTCAGCCCTGCCATTACTGTTATTGCTGGGGACAAAACTCGTTGGAAATAAGGAGGTTATTTGCTATGCATTATTGCAGTGGATATTGCACTCGCGTTGTATGGTCTGTAATTTATTATTATACGTAACAAAGAATTATTGAAATATTACCCAGCCGAAGCCATATATTAAATGCCAGCCATGGAGCATAATTGACACAATACAGTTTGCCAATTCACGTTGAAGCCTTTGCCAAAGCCGAATTGTATAAAATTCCACTGAGATATCAATTTATCTCAACAATTATCTCGTCATTTAATTTTGAATATCGAAAGGATTCCTAAAATATCGTATATCACGAATGGCAAATCACATCCGGGAACAGAATATTCTACTGTTTGCGAGCAGAAAAGATAATAATAATCGTAATGCTTGTCAGGATCGATGGCACTCATTACTTTAATTTAAGCCGTCATCGGATAATGCCACGCTGCAGATGTAGTGGGTTTTACCAACGGTTTTCGTTGCCGACACGAAATACATGCAACGAAATTCATGTCCATAAATTGAAAAACATACGTAAAACGCGTCTGTGCGGGAAAATTTCGCTATGTTTACAATCGAAACATTTTTGCCACGTTCATCCAAAGATGCTCTGATGCATGTAAACCCCTATACAATATCTTGAGTTGGTATGTATGCTCGAAATAAATATGACTCGTCAGGGATTCGAATAACAAAGTATAGACCACAAATATATTGATATCTGATCAAGAATACAGTCGTATAAAGGCTGAAGTCAGTCCAAGATTGATTTAAATGCAAAAATCTTTGCATTTAAATCAATTTCTTAAAAACACAGAATCCGAAACACACAGTTTGACTCGAAAAACCACAGACGAAACCATGAAATCTGACGAAGGGGGTTGAACGTCATAGACTAAAGATAAAAAAGCTTGATTGAGAAGTCGGTAGAGTTGAGTGAGGATTGTTACGACGCCATACAAGGAAGAAATCAGTCAGGTTTGCTGGAGGTAGGGGATAAGGTTGCAAGAGGAGGCAGTCGGCGCGTCGCGGCGCAACAGAGTGGCATAGCGAGACGAGGTGGTCGGCGACGACGAGTTGCTGTTCACGCGAGGTCGCAAGGAGAGCGAGCAACATACGAAGAGATCGCGTGCGACGGAGGGGTGGGAGAGAATGGAAGAGAGAGGGAGAGAGAGAGAGAGAGCGCGACGAGCGTCGGGCGAGCGGGCGGTAGGTGAGGGAAGGGGAGGGGGAGAGCGAGAGAAACCATGTCCTACCCCAACGAGCACGTGGCGCCAAAGACACTTTCATCATGCAGTCCCACGGAGCCGAACACGTGGATACGCGCGTTCGACGCTCTCCCGAAGAACGAGCATGCGCTTGCGCTCTCTCACGCCCGTTTACTATCAAGGTCAAGCAAAGTCCCACCGATTACGAGCAACCGTACGGCAGCCTGTGCGTGCATCTCCCTCTGTCTCTCTCTCTCTGCCTGCGTAGCCTGCCAGCTCTCTGCCTAATCGCCCGCGCGCAACATCCGATACATTACCGCTACCGCACATGTAATCGACCTGGCCCACAGAATCCCGGCCAATTCCAACATCCATGTATTCCTTTCAAGGATTTATCTATGATACTTTTTTTCCCCGCCGGAAATAATCGTTGAATGGACTGTTGTCGGATGATGACTATTTGAAATGGTAGATAGAATTGGTAGGTGTGACTTGTTCCGGTGTTCCGAGAGAGGTAGCCTTGTAATTACTCGTTTGGCTGTTGCATCAGATTCGTTATAATATAATCTTAGTATTGTTACTCGGTGATTTTTCGTGCTGAGTATAGAAGCGATAAATAGATGACTAGCCTCGTTATTATTATATATTTCCTGTTGTTATTCCGCCAAGTATAAGCGAGGTGTTACGTAAGAGCGCTAGAAAAGCCGCAGAACGGCCGCACTGTTCTCATATTGCGGAGATTGAAGTTTGCAGCAGACATTGGCGTACCGGTTTTACTAAAACTTCCTCGTTCCGCGGACGAAAAGCACTTGGCGCGTCGAGTACCGTAAGATCTGTATTACGCAATATTCTTTTCGTATCTCCAATTAGACTTCATTATTACTCTGCGAAATGCGGCCTTTTGACGGACGACCGAGCAAGTTCCAATTCCATATTCGCAGCTCTGCTAGGCGAATTCCTCATTTGCGAGTACAGCAGACTCGGAAAACATGTCTCGAAATTATAGTTTTATTTAAATGGGCAGTCTGAAAGAACATATGAGTGCGATTGCAACGTGAAAGCGTAATTGTAGCAGAGTAGAGTGAAGTATGATTGTTCGAGAGAACGACAACGGTTGGCGTAGACGATCCGATGACTAAGACAATTCCTTAATGAGATTCTATGTTGAGAATAAAAGATCGGGAGGGAAAAGGAAGGGAAGATAATAGAGGGAGTTTCGCAAGGATGAGTGTAAATAATTATATTCGCACATACTGTTCGTTAGTTATTTTTATTATTGAATAAAAAAAAATGTCCGATTAAATGTGAATGATATATGATACAACTTACGCTGTATTGCACTTTAACCTTTTCAGTATTGAAAAAACGCTTGTACGCAATTAAATGACGTTTATTCTCTGAATAATTCTATTTGAATAGACATTAGTGTTGAAGCTTCGTAAAGTTTAAATACAATCATCATTCTTTGTAGTCTAGAAAGTGAGAGAGGGTAGGAAAAGAGCGGGCAAGTATAAGGGAGATCGTACTGTGAGATAGGAGAGTGCATACAAATACACAAACATCCATACACCCTCGCTGTTCTTCATACTGTTTCTCCCTTTTATTTCCCCGATTCTCCGTTCGGAATAAATGTAACTTACTCGTTTGTGAAAACACGAATATCTTCTAATAGCACGAAAAAAATATCTTAATTATAAGACTATCTTCCGTAAACGGTAGATTCTCGAGTGGAGATAGTTTGGTAGAAACGATCACGTCGGGGCGCCACGTTCTCGATTCATAAGGCAGAGGAGAGCGTCGCGACGACGAGAATAGCAAAGGAACGGGCGCCGATCCAGAGAGCACTGACCCAGTATGTTCGTCCGTCGTCGATTTCGAGAGGCGCGCACTCCCACCGTCCAATCTGTTTCACGATCGAGAACGAGATTCATCGTCACGCTATATTCCTCTTTTCAGCTTTAACTTCATTTAGCTTTAGATGTAATCTCACTTCCGATCGACAACGGGAGATTTTGGACCATCCGAAAATCCTCTCCATGGAAAAAGCCTCGGATATATATCGTGGACGCTTTTTCAGCTACGTTAAACAAGCATTCTTTTGCCAGGCTGTTCGTAGCGCATGATATACTTCGACCGATGGCCAATAAAGCTTTACCTCTGCGATACGCCTAGCTAGCGTTTTTTATTCTACAGCTTCGATGATTTTTGGAAAAATACTGTATCTGCACAACGGGTTACCATTAGCAAAAGATATTGAGATATTTCTTTAGTAAGTTTCGAATACTTAGTCTCATGAAGATTAAAAATTAATAAGTTACCAAAGCTGTATTTGTGCTTTACATTCCACGAAATCTTCCTGTTGGAATTCATTTCCTAAGCGAGAGAGAGAATACGTATAAAGTTTGGGACGCTCCGTTAATGGGAGACGTTGAAGCCCTTGGTTGGCCAAGTGCCGAGTTGTGCGCCAGACTCCGAATATTTTCTCAGCTATGCCGATCCTGTGCCCAGTGACTATAACCGATTATCTTGAGACATATACAAACACAGACAACTCTTTTTTCTTGGTAGAGCATTCTTTCACCGCATGCCATTGGTATGTGAAGTTTGTCACGCTTTCTTTTCGATGTCCATTCTAACCAGTTGGATCTAAATTTAGATGCTTTGGACTTTGGTATTACAAAAATAGATGCAAGAAATTCTAGATAGAATAATCGAATATATCACGGTGATTTGTTCACGGTATTCAATTTTCGGATTACCTGCTTATTTTTTACAAAACATGTCAAATATGTATAATTGTATTCGAAACAATGTAAATAATTTTTGTCCAGTAGCAATAGCGTTTATTGGTGTGGTAATCATGAAAACATGTAAAAAAATGCAAAATGCTAATTCACGTCTTACATCAACAATGTGTTAGTACAATATTCAATGAATTGCTCGCATGACTAGAGTAGCAGCACTTGCTTGGAAGCGTCGTTTAGTCACGGATGTTTGCCTATGCAAAGGTAAACGCGCGAATTCGAGGAAAGCATGCACACAATGCGGCCCCCATTAACGGATTTCCCTATTCCACGGACTCTCCAACTGGAAGTACGGACACGCTAGATGAGGCGTGGCATGTAATTCAACATTCAACTAGAAATACATCCCGTAATGCGAGCTTTCCAACGTAACGCTTTTGTGCCGGTAAAGATAAATAGTCGATTTTACAAGGTTCTGCCGGTGAATTCTTATAGACTCGTTGGGGAATCTTATGGAAGGAATGCCTGGAGAGTAATCGCATTTCCCTATTTTGTCATCGCAATGTTTTCCCTGGTGGAAAAGTTTCACAAGGACGAGCATTACGTTTTAAGGATTTATGCCTACGAGCGCCGCGTGCGTTCGTGAAAAGGCAGGTTTTACGATTTTCAAATTGCTCTCGCGTATAAAGTCGCCGCTATAAAAGTGGCGGGCAATATATCTCCGAGTTGTCTGAGCCTCGCGACGCCTCCCATCTCATGCATAACTATTCTGCATTCCAGGTTAACACGAGGAACGAGTGGGCATCTTTGTGCGAGCAATTCCACCTGCCCTCCGGATGCGTGAACAGCGGGGTCGGCCTCAAGCAAATTTACCTCAGGTATGTATCCGAAATCATCAAGCAACTATGTTAACACGACAGACTTACACTTTGGATACTTTTCAAAAAGCAATGACTATTCTTAGCCGCACTTAGAAATCGTTTTTGGGACCTTCTCCCAAATATCCAATTCACTAAAGAAATGTTCCTGAATCCAATCGAATTTTAATCACTTTATTTATTTTACACATCATTAAGTAATTTAGCATAGACAAGTTCGATACCTACGAGTATGAATTTCCCCATTCTGACTCATTCAACCAGGAAATAATATCTCGATTAAAATTAAACTAAATATTCACTTGCAAACCATAAGGTCCGTCTCAGAATGCTCACTGCTTTAATTATTTCACGCGTATGAAAACAACTATTGAAACTAATACACCCCGCGTCAACTGGTGAACAGTTGACCACCTAAAACCAATCTAACACGCCAACATATACCTTATACTTCATTAATCTCTCATCAACTCTAGAATGAAATCGGTAACTTGTTACGCGTTGCAGTCACCAAATGATAGTTGATTCAAGACGCGATAGGACAATACAAGACATTTTGGTCACCGAGTGAAAAGGATGACAGAATTCAAAGAGATTTAATGGAACGGTTGTTGGTCGATATATTCTCGTAGCGCGATGTTCCATTAGGTCTGGCAGTCCGCGAGCGTCTGCAAGAGCAGGAGAGCAGCGACGTTTTACGTCGCGCGGCCACCACCGCGTATCGGCACTGGTCCCTACGCCCCACCACCACCATTTTCCGTATCGTATAGTACGTACGTTCGTTCATTCATGCTAGCCTCGCTGACGAGCCACGTGGTTCCTGAGTCGCTGTCCTCTCTTTCTCCTTCATCCCCCCGCCCGGTCGCCCACCCGCCACCTCTCTTTCTCTCTCTCTCTATCTATCCATCTCTCGCGCTCTCTCTAGCCAACTACTCCTCATCGCCAGCCCTGCAAGTGTGCTATCGGTGCACACCGCCACCGCCGCCACCGCCACCACCGCCGGCGGTGGAGTCGGGGGGAGAACAAGGACGCCTGCCGCCGATTCTACTCGCCACCTCTCAGTCTTCACCCGACTATGCACTTCTGCACTTCATACACTTCATGGCTTTCATTCGAGCTCGCATTCGTTGACAAATCTTGACGGGATCTTATATTAGAATTTTATATAATTCTGCCGAATTTGATTTGTAGTTTAAATCGCCTTGGAGTTCTTGTAATTGGATAGCGGGTTTGGTATAAATAGTTACACGTTGATTAATCTTCTTATCATGTTTGGGAGAGGACCTTTTTTTTTAAGACAGTGTATACGTATTTGGTATTGCAGCGCCATTAATGTTGGACTTTCAATCGATCTAGATTCATAGGATCGTTTCAGTGTGTCCAGTTCATTCATAAGGGTTGCGCCCAGCAGGACACGTGGCTCCCGCGGACGTCGGATTACTCTTGCGCAAATAGTCCAATCGCGACAGCATGCACGTGTGCGGTGCGCGGTCGTAGTAGTCAAGTCGAAGTGTCTGGCTTGAGCTTGCACCCGGTGCAGCGGCCAATCAGGGTCTGGCTGGCTACTCGAATGCTTGCACCTTCCGCACTCTACGTTGGTGCATGAATGGATCCACTACACCTACCCCCACTACTTTCTTTTGCCCACCCACTACTGCCCCTGTTCTCTCTCTCTCTCTCCCTCTCTCTCTCTTTCTCAATGGCTACCCCATTCGCGCGTTCCTCCCAGGTTCATCGTACTCTGTTTCACGTTCGGTTGATCGTCTCGGCATTTAACAGCACTTACACCTTCACAGCGTCGTGTCTAACCGATCCTCTGTCTGTCTTCCGCATCGTTTTGCGATCTAGATTTATCGTGCTGGACATATTAGATCATCTTGTGTAGTTAAGGGTTGTTTTTATACTTGTGTTGTTGGTGAATAGTATTCTTTCGTATTGGAGGTTTAAACTGAAGCTGATTCTTACTAGAGATCCTCGGCCAACATACATTGGTATTAACGGCACGTCGCTTGCCGGTTTATAGCCATGAGCGTCTCGCAATGCGATAAATAAACGACTGATATGAATTGGCTAGTTTCTAATGGGGCGAATGACTTCTTCTGTTACAGGTATTTGGACAGATACGAAAAGGTCCACTACCTGGGAGAGGATGGCCAACAAGCCGATGACGAGGATGAAGACTCCAGGCACAGGAAGTGGTCAGCCAGGGCATTACACTCGGTTCCTCTCACTTATAATCATCATCAGCACAATGTCGCAGGTATATCGCCAATTATATCATAGATTTATAGATTAGTTAATATGATTTTTATAGAAGACTACCATTTGAACAAGAAGAAATCTTTACTTTAGAAAGACGTTGGAAAAACTCGTCGGTGTACACTATGATTCCGTGGAAGGAATGCACGGGCAGAGCGGTACTAATTCGTCGACCGAAATTTACGATCGTTCTCCCTTTTTCCTCTTGATAAATCGCTTTTGCCAATTTATGTTGGTATGTGTAACCTGCCGCTACGGATACACACATTTCGTATGTACGGTCACACGCGCTCGGGCGACTTTCAAATGCAATTTCCAGTATGCATTGTTCCTCTAGTTCCCTCGCTGTTCCCCTACACACTAGCCAGGCACGTACGTACGCTGCTAGCAATGTGTGCATCGTGTATCCGCCACGGTTCAATAATTCGACGCGTTAGTAATATATGTTGGTCAGATTTTTTCCGGGTATCGGTGCATTGGCAGGGTGGGAAAAATCGTTGGGCGAAATGACGAATGGAAGATTTGGCAATGCCATTAAATGATCGGACGCGTCTCATTTCCACGCAGATAAAATGTTAAACGTGTACAGGTGCCATTAGTGGGTCGACCGATTGCGTTGGTACCGGTACTTAAAGAATCGAGAGCTTTCTCTAGGACCGCAGAAAACTGTGTCAAGTGAACAAGAGTGCATCGATATACATGTCGCAGATGAACGTTATGCAAACGGCATCGCACGAGGAGGAGAAATTCTTGGGACCTGCTAAAGTGCCTGACGAATCGATTTCCGGAATCTACCTCGATGAGCCTCCCTCTCTCATCCAGAGATGAGTTTTAGTGGTATCCTAGTATAGCTGTGTTGGTTGGTACCAGTAATTTACTCAGTGGCGTCATGCGCGTGCGGCTAATCCCGCTTCCCGCTGCGTAAACCTTACGTAATTATGTAGGACTCCAATTAGTTCCGAGTGGAGTGATCTTCCTTCAGCGGGCGTCTATGTACTAGCGTTCATTAGTGAGAACGTGTCAGTAGCGCGATGGCATCGAGCTCGTGAGCGTTTCAAAATCGGCGAGAAACTTGGCTCTCAACATGTTCCTTCGACCAAGGGTTTGAGTAACGACGAGGCCACACACTCTGGGGAAGAGAGGTGAAAGCCCCGAAAGTTGTTGGGAAAAAAAGCCCTGGGGCCGAGTGCGGCAGGGGTGTGTGGTTGTTGGCGGGACGAGCACATGTGCCAGAGCTCGCGCGCTATAAATGCACGATATATGTGCGCGTATGCCGAGGCGGCAACGGGTTATTGACGTGCTGCTCCTGTGGAGCAGCAGTTGTGTCGGCCAGGAGAGAGACACAGAGAAGGGATAGAGTGCTGGTGTCTGGCTGGGATGCGAATATACGTCCGCTACACGCGTAACACTCTCTCCTCGTTCACAAGCTCGCACGCTCTCAGCACGCATGCCTCCTCAAACTTTAATCAAAGTCATCGTCTAACCCTTGCATCTTTCCTATTAGTACATTCATTGACCTAAAACTCGATCGGATGGTCATGGATGTATCAATGCGGCAATTTTAATGTAGCTGCACATACTGCGGGTTGCTGAAAGAATGCGAACGACGAGCGAGGGAAACCAGGAAGAGCCGAGGAGTATTTGACTCTCACCAGTTATTCCTTTGGGTGGTGTTTCTTAGTCTTACTTCCCCTCTCGCGCTTTATCTCTATTTAAATGAAGCTGGTGTAATAGCAGCCTTAGGCTGGTTCTGTTAAGTCGCGCAACCAATAACGAGCTGACAGATTCGTAGCGTTGGGGACAACGACGCACCGAAGCGTTAAGGTTAGTGGCAGTAATTGCACTTGGGAGATGGAAATTTCATTCGCATTCTCTTAGCGAGCCGACTTTATAATGTTGTCCGGGGATTGCGAGTGGCAATCGCGGTGCAGGCAGTGCATCGTCATCCCCAGAGTATTGGTGGTAGCCGAGCGACGCGGGTGGCGTCGCCTAGCTATAAAGAGGGAGAGGCGCGAGAGCGCAGCTCTCATGAAACGCGTGCAAGATAATTTAATGGGCAATAATCATGACACATGTATAGAAGATCCGCACACGTATCGGTGCGTTCGCGCGCTCAGACTGCCGGAACGCGGGTCTATACCGCAAACGCATGCGTAAACCAGCACCGGTGCGAACGCTCAGGCAGGCAGGCAGGCAGGCAGGCAAGCAGCTCTCTGCTCGCTCTCCTCGGCTCGCCCACTCCACCATGCACATTTGCAGTTTGCACCAGCACCCTTCTCATCACCCGGCGGATTCCCCCTCTCTTCTGTATTCTTTTTCGTGTCTACCGCCGCTTCACACCTTCTCCTCTTAAACGGGTGACGCGTGGGTGGATGGGTCCATGGATTGCTTTTAATTACATTGATGGCCTTTCTCCAATACCTATGTTTGTCGATGCGTCTGCATTTTACATCGTTGTTAATAAGTCTCTAAACTTAGAGTTCACTATTCAAGAACGGTAAAGAATAAGTATTATTTCTCACCAGGGGCAGCACAAGTTAATACACGTGCTTTCCGTTCTATTTACCGATACTGGCTACCTGATTCATTCTAATGTGTTAATTCCCATTAACTTCGATTACACCTTTGCTTTGAAGCTTCTCGGATGCTGCGCCGCGCCCTATGGGAACGTGTATTTGCCGCCGGGGTCCTCGGGCTACTTTAACTCCATTTGCTAATTGATCTTGTATCAGGGGAAAGTAGTTACGTTGGAAAAACAGGGCGCAGGTTTGTTGGCACTCAATTTTAAGCGGTTCCGAAGGAGAGGCAATTTAATGTTATGCCTAGGCCAATGATGAAAAATGTAAAGTTATTAAAGTTATTAATACGTTTGGGTAACGTCGAGCTGGGAGGGTCTCTGGAGCACCAGTGCGGGAATGCCAGTCGTACTAGTCGCGAGAGTCGTCACGGTTTACATAGAAAGCTGCAGTTCCGCTTTTCACATTAGCTTAATGGAATTCAGTGTCGACGCTTGACGATATACTGTATAGGCACTTTGTCGGCAGAGCCTTTCTTCGCGGAAGCCGGTCGAATGATATGAACATCGATCGCGTGCTCGATGAGACCGCTTGATACTATTTGCGAAGGAGAATATGACTCTAGATTCTCGGCCTCTTCCAATGGGACAACAGGGTTTCACCTCTCTCGAATTAGATTCGCCCACGATAAGCGGGCTTCGCATCTAGCAGTAGACAGATATCCCGCCAAGTGAGCACTCTGCCTTTAAAATTTCCCTCTACTCTTCTCCAGCCTGTGCTATTTACTCGCTCTGGCTGCTGGTGTACCATCTCGCTTCTGGCGTGGCAGTCGGTATTAAATCACACGTTAAGCACTCGCAGAAGGTGCGCATTGAATTGACGCAGACGCTTTTATGACAGCCTGACACGTTCGATCACGCTTCATCGTTTCAGCATGCTCAAATTCACTTACCGCTGTAACCTCGTCAGCCGCGCCTCTTCCGTCGTGTGAGAAAATGGGGCTCTACGCATTCTCCTCTTAAAGAGAGGTACAAGTACACTGAAGAGAGCAGTCGTCTCTAATCAGGTGCCTTTCTTTTAACCGACCAACTGTGCCGTTGGCGCAGGATTACTATCGGTATGACCAGCGATCTGCGATTAATCTGTACACTGCGCCCCACCAGCCGTATTCCCGGAACGAGAATGGGTTGGGATGTTGGTGGCATAGAGAGATTATTTTCGCTAATCAGCACGGCTTCAGGCCAAACCTGGCGGAGTTTGCGAGGGAGAGAGAGAGAGAGAGTGGTACGAGGGAGGAGGCCGGCATCGACGAGGGAGAGAGCGAAAGGCATGAGGCGAGAGTCACAATCAATAAGCGTTTGCGGGGGATAGGTGTTCCGTCAGTCCTCGATCGTCCTGGTATAATAGAACGTAGCCGGCGCCTGCGCGATGCTCCCGTAACTTCTCCGGATTCCGACCCCATCGGCTGCGACTACTGCTGCTTGCTTACTTGCTTTTCTGGCTGTATTCTCCTACGCTCCCTACCACGCTGACCGTCACTTCTGCCACCTATACCGATAAGCCAGTAGCGAGCTCCTCTTCCCTCTTTGCTCCTTCTGGGCCAGGCAACTCCGTACTCTCTTTCAGGGAATCCACTACGAGCCAGCCAGCCAGCCAGTCGCTGAGAAAGAGGGAAAGAGTGAGGAAGTCGAAGCTCTGCTCGACGTTGGCGCCGCAGCAGTGGCGGGGCGGACAGCAAAAATATATGCGCCGTTCCCGAGAGCGAGAGATGCGCGCTGATGTGAGCCATCAAGGGGTGAAAGATTATAGAGCTGCGCGCCGCTACTCGTGCGACCAACCCCTTAACCGCTCGAGTACCAAGGTGGGCTGCGCTTCGGGGTGGAAGGGGCCACATGATGATACTTGGCGATCCTTCTAAAGAAAGTGCTCCTATTTGGCCCGCCACGAGATGGCACAAATTTCTTCTTTGCTGCTGTGAAAACGTTCGGGCTCCTCTACCCGTTCTGTCACATAGGAATTTTAAATATTGGAATGCATCCATTTTGTTTTTATATTAGCTTGTTTTCATGTCAGCATCGAAAGCTTTCTTTTGCGTCTGGCCTGGTAGTATTGACGTACGAGTCATCGTTAACTCTATCGCCTATCCATCTATCGGTTCGATTACCGGCCGCAGCGCGTGGTAACGAAGAGACCAGTCCCGCAGGCAGTCCGGCATGCTCGTTACAGGGTTTGCTAGTATTTAGAGCCAATTAAGAGCGTCGCGTGTGCCACTTGCGGTGGCGATGAACGTCGGGAGATACTTGTGTGGAATGTCCGGGTTAATCCCTATATTTGCTTCGATATGCCTGTACCATGGCTGCGTGTTTGCCGGAGCGTGTTGTCGCGTGCTTTGAACAGTTTTCATCAGCAAGGCGTTCAATGATCGACGTAGGTA
The DNA here is from genome assembly GCA_964023945.1 of Ectemnius cavifrons. NCBI lineage: Eukaryota > Metazoa > Arthropoda > Insecta > Hymenoptera > Crabronidae > Ectemnius > Ectemnius cavifrons. Next base: position 2,023,676 of record OZ030375.1, read on the forward strand.
TTCGCAGCCTTGTCCAACTAACAATAAGGATTGACGGAACGAAGAGAGCGAGCGACTGCGATTACCAATCTGGAAAAAGTCTAGCGTGATAATCGTCATTGCACAGTTCACTCTGGCATTACGTTTCGTGCTTTGTTCTGCATTTCTGCGTGGCGATTAAGCCTTCTGCTAGCCTCGTATCGTTTATCGGCCTCCAGCGTGGGGTCGCGTTCGCTCGCATGCGAGTGCATTGACAGAATCGCTCGGCAGACAAGAAGTTCCGTCGTCGTTGCGCCTGCCTCTCTCCCTTGCGGTAGAAAGTCACCTAGTTGCCGCACGAAACGTACGCTCGAATTAAATTATGCAAATGTATTAGGATTGGTCTGAGACGGGTTGGCCCGGATATTCCCGCCAGTGAATGCGCACGGATCTTTTGTCTCCCTAACGTCTTATCAACACTGTTCTGATGTAATCCTTCAGCATGAAAGGCGGCAGACAAGCCAACACTTCTCCCGGAGCCCCGGGCGATATTGATCCTTCCTTTGTGGCAGAGATGATTGCCACAATTTTCGATAATCCTCCCTTTCCACTAACAGCAACAGGACACCCGATCTTCGACTACGTCTCGTCTCGGAGCTTTTTTACTTCTTATACTTTTTTGCTAAGTGTAACATCACGCGCCACGTGCAATTGTACAACGCCTCGTAATCACCTCTTTTGTTGGAAGTGCCGCGTGGATAGATTGAGTAGCCTCAGTCTCACGTAGATCTGAGTCTATTAGCATGCTTATTATTATCCATGACTACACGTCAATTACGCTTCGGGGCCTCCAGTAGCCGAGTTTCCACGAGAATCGCGGGAGAAGAAATCTCCCGATGGCCGTAGGGACGGATTCTCGTTCCACCGTGGAAACACGACCCTGACCGAGAACAACCTACTTACCGTGCCCTAGTGATTCGTCGATCACACCAGTTGCGCGGAGCATCGCTGTGAACCTTTCTACTATGTCGATCTTACTCCCTCTTTTTACCTTACTCGCTGGTCAATAAGTGTACCTTATTTCTTCCCACCTGATTTTACCTTATACTCCCTGATGTTTGCATCCGTCCATCATCGTTGACGTAATTATTGTTACAATTTCCACTGAGATCCTTCGCATGCATAGATATGCATTGGCCATGCAACCCCGTTATGTATGCATGTTGTTCTGTACAGGGTGTCTGGCGAATGTCATGTCACATCGCGTATTCGCAACCTGGGAAAATGGATGTTGCGATGCTGATGGGTCTTGTCAATAACATGGAATTATTGTATTCTCATGCGATATATCTGTGGTATCGCGAATACACTGACATAACCTTTGTTTCGTTCAATATGTCTTGAATGGATCTTAGTGTGAAGCACTTGGTGTATAATTACACTATTCCGGTTGGAAATTATTGTTGCCTGTATATCGCTGTTTGAGACAGACGTTTGAGTGCGTGGGATATGACTTCTGCGTGTAAATGTTCGAGCGACCTTCGCATCTCTCCGCTGCCAAGGTAAACATGTGGGACTCGTTAGGATGGCGTTAGGTGTGGATAAAGTAGAAACAGATAGCAAATTCGAGGAGAGATTGAATTTTGTCTTCTGTGTCTGACCTCGTTTCGACGTCCTCAATAGGCTCAAGTGGGATAGAAGCATTTTGCAGTTGCGGTGGTCCGATAAGACAAATTTTAGTCCTTCCAATATTCAAACAAATTATGAATGAGTTTTTTTTTTATTGTGTTTTGCAGAATCTCTTCGTGACTACAATGGTCTCTCGGCGAATTTGTACAAGCCATCGAATTATGACAAGCTCGCGCTGTCACTACTCTCGCCGCTGCCGAACGAGCAGGATTTTGCCATCAATGTGTGCACACTGCTCTCGAATGAGGGTAAGCACACCCTACGATTGGACAAGTATCCGCGACTGGTGAATATATTGTTGGCACACGCGGGTGTCTTCGACTCGCCGGGCACGCGGCAACTCTTCATCGAGGTCTACTCGCGAGTACGAAATTACTCGATCAATTCCTTCTGGTCGGATGTGCTGGACTCGCAAGATGTAATAGACCTCACGAATGAGAGGACCTTCATGAAGAAGCCAGCCTCGAACCTCCACACATTCTCCAGACGAAAGACATTGGAGAAGGAGAAGCAGAATAAGAACGGCACCGTGGCCGACATCGAAGAGCCCGTTGCAGTTGATATTGATGGGGTAAGCGTCCGTTAAATCGTTCCCTTAGACGTATATTAACGCATAACAACGGTCTGCATCTTTTAGTAGAAAAATATGCGCACATGCCGGGAAATGCAAATTCTCAGGATCGTTAATATATGCTGTAAATTAATTTTTCGCATTTCAGTTAATATGCAGTACAGGCATATTTGCAAAGTATACAATTTTCTTAAGCGTAATTGTTGAATAAATATGGCTCGTATTTCACTGGCGAAAGGCATCAGTGATTTTATGCTTGTTAAATGGAATGTTTAGTTTCTGTGAACGCGAACGGCATATGAATTGATAAGACAATGAGAATAATGTTATTATTATTGATGATATTACAGGCGCTTCCTGACTGTTCGCGACTGGATCCTCTAGGATCTCATCAGGACGAGAGTTTCAAGGATCAAAACCAGAATTCTATAAAGTTTGAGGAAGAGGACAAAGACTTGTTTTGTGTCGGGCGAACGCTAGGTACACAGGACCCTTACGGACAACGTGTGTTACAAATAGCGTCTATTCTACGAAATCTAAGTTTCACGCCGGAAAATGCCACGGTATTAGGCAGAAATCGGTGTTTCTTAAGATTCGTGTTGTTGTGCGTGAGAGCGAGGTGGAGTAATTTGCATCAGCTGGGTTTCGACATACTCGGGAACATTGCGAACGAAATCATTCTGAAGGAGGCTGGTGAGAGGATAACGGATGTGGTGCTATCTTGTGTGGCTAAGGGAATTGAGTCCCAGGACAGGTTTATCGTGATTTCCTGTTTGGAGGTGCTCAACAAAATCAGCCAGCAAGATAGCAATGAAGAAATTGTTACATTTGGCTTGGACGACAGTGTGTATGAACTTATATGCAGGTAAACCTCTGACGATTCTATTACGCCGCTATATAATAGGGAGCTCATGCGCAAAAAGTACTTTATGAATGTGTTTATTTATTGGCAGGTTTTTAGCTCTGAGCGATATTGCTCTTTTAGTCTATACCTTGGAATGTTTGTATGCTTTGACTTCATTGGGTGAGAGACCATGCAGTAGCGTCGCGCGGGTACGCGGAGCTATCGACACGTTAGTCGCCCTTGTTACCGTAGAAGCACAGAGTTATGGACCGAAAGCGTGTATTTTAATGAGGGTAGTCGAGACAGTGTCTACGATACCGATGGCAGCCAGCACCGCTACCCAGAACACTCCTGTTACTGCTGCTGCCCCAGCACCAACAGTGTCCTCCTCGGTTCCAACTACTCCGGCTACTATCACCGCGACTCCGGCGCCTGTTAGTCCAGCACCTTCTCGACCTACAACTCCCGCTGCCACCCCAACGAAAACTACTACGCACAGTTAATATTATTTTTTTACCTTCTTATTTATATGGCATTTAAGGCTGTGGCAGTATTTAACGTTACAATGTCTCTATTTTCGTGCAGAAGCGGTGGAAACAACAAATTCATTGCAACAGCAGCATGCACACCAACAAATTATCCAGGAGAACGAACAATTCGCCTTAGGGTGGCTGCGAGCTACTTTTGAGCTCGCAGCAGGTGTACGAATTGAGCAAGAGGAATTGTATAAGAAATACCTCGGTTGTTGCACAAAAATCGGGAGACGGGGTGTCATTGCACCGCTCCATTTCCCGAGATGTGTTAGGTAAAATGCATGGATTTCAGAATGGCGTTCTACATTTAATTGAAATGTAAAAATAATAATAACCATTAATTATAGAACCGTGTTTGGTGGAACTGTTGGGCCAAATCCATTGAAAGGCGAGACTACTGGAACACAGTATTATGAAGGAATCCGCGTGCGGGCCACCCCTGCCCAAATTACTTATCCGAGCCAAACAGCTGTTGGGACAAACACACCTTCAATACCAGCAATCAACGCAACTCCAGTAAAGGTGCTTCCCGTACAACAGCGTACAATCAAGAATATAAGTCCTGTTCCCGATAGCACAGCCTTAGAAAGTCCTGCACCTGGGAATCCACGAACCCGAGCCCCTGCCTCACCTATTCTAAAAGCCCAGTTATCTGCTCCACCGAAACCGCCTTCGATTACACCGATCCAATTCCCAAATCCAGCCACCAAGGTTGATTCTAAAAGTCAGGTGGGTCCGAGTCCTAACTCTCTACCTAGTTCTCTACCATTCACTCATGACCTTGGTTCTTATTTCGGTTGTGGTTTCAAAATGCTTTTTGAAGTATGGGCTTCCCTAACAATACCACACTTCGCATGCCTCATACCCTCTTTACCCCAGCGCTACACTTGCATGTGAATAAGTAAAAATCTATAAGTACTGATCAAATGACACTAGAGAATAACTCAGTCATCAATATACTTAAATGAACAATACACAGAAATTCGCGACGTCTCGAAGGATCATTCCAAATAATACTATGCTTACAACTTCAATATGTGTGTTTCTAATTTTATTATTCAGGTGTTTTCATTCAGGTTCCATTCTGATACGTTCAATGAAGTTTTGTCTGTTTAGTTATACTTGGCTCATTCGCATGCTCAATATAGTTACCATTTACTAAATATATACGTAATTTTATTGAAGTGCTTTAATTAGAGTCCATATTTTCTTCTAGTATTGGCTAATTTATTGAACTCGATACTTAAAAAGCCAAAAGTAGAAAAATAACTTTAATTACCAGAATATGAGGGTAAATGACTTTATGTCTATCAGTATATTGGTATACTTAAGGCGGGATATGTCTAGTTTTACAATAAATAGCTAATTGATTTTCTAATGAAGCCTCCAATCTCGTAAAAAATGTTGCAAATAATATTAATAACTTCTATGACTGGTATTTCAGTAAAGATTGAACGTTAAAGATAGAAATCATATACCACCCAGTTCAAAATTGATATTTTAATGTTTTTGATCAGGTGTCAGTAACACATCCTCATTTGAGTCAAGCGTTGCTGGCCAGCGGCTCGCAAACTCCGCAACAGCAACAGGTGCAAACACAGACCCAAACAGTCCAGGTAGTTGCAAAGGAAAATAGTCGAGCTGGCACTACATCGAGTTCCATAATTAAAAGCCTTTTGGCTACTAAGGTAACGGTCAGCAGCGACTGCATGCCCAGTACTGCTGCGACTTGTGTGTCTACCCCTACTGCCTGCGTAACAAACACTGCTACTAGCATCGCATCCAGCAACAGTGCCAACCAGCTAATAACCAGCAACCAGGTATCGTTGTTGTACATTAACAACTCAATTGTAGGTTTTTTTCAGAAGTAGATACACGATTTTGTTTTTATTATCAAGTCTCTCCACAGTCATTTTGTTGTACTCGAACCATACCAACCCATGAAACAGTACAAACATGTCAGTTTCAAATTTTTAAAATGAAAACAGGTATTATGTAGTTTCTATAGTGAATACTGAATTTCCTTTTGGTCATTTGTCCTGAGTGAGGCATGTTTAGTTCGTCATCTTTCAAAAGAATGAAGGTGATAAGTATGGTTTTACAAAAGATACTAAAGTCCTGTTGTGATCTTAATGAACTTGTACTCAATTAATGTTTAACGGAGTGATTATCTAAGAACCGATTTATAAATTAATATTTTTCGTATTACACTAACAAAAGCATGGTTTTCGACAGATTGAAGTGTTTTCTGTAATTTATAATTGTCTGAGTAGGAAGTATCTTGAGATTATAATAGATAATCCTTGTTCCTTTTTACCAATTTTATAACTTTGGCAGGTTGCGCAACGTCAACAGCAGCAGAGGTTACTGCAGCAACAGTTAACTGGTATTTCACAGCCTGCTGCACCCGCGGCTATTCCAGCAACAATGTTTCCAAAGAGCCCCGTGAACTCTAAGCAGAAATCGTCTATTGCACCCATTCCTGCCAAAAGGATACAAAGGCTAAATGGAGCCAAATTTATTATGACTAATAATTGTGAGAAGGTGTGTGTCATTTATGGCTGTATATTTTTTGTAGCATAATGAGAGATATATGAGAATATGAATGTTATGTTTCAGACTGAAGTAACTGATAATGAAAGTGTCAATCAAAACGTAACGACGACATGTTCCATTGTCCCGAATTTGACAGAAAATCACATATCCTCGAATGTTAAGATCTGTCGTCCTCCTGTTACGGCAGTTAGTACAGCCACGAAGACTACGCAAAAGTCCACGTGTACGTCAATTGCCGAAGACTCGGACTCGACCAATAATTCACTCGCATCGAGTAGTGGTATTGGTGGTAGTAGGGACTGCTCGGGTGTCGGTGTCGAAGAAGAGAACTCTCTCACAAGTTTTGAAGGTATTCTTCTAAATGGTGCGCCAAGTAACATGGACATTGATGCACAAGACGATGGATCGTCCAAGGATTCGTCCAGCGTTATTTCCAAGGAGAAACCACTCCAAAGTATGATGCTGGCAGATTTGTTAGAAAGAAAGGTTGATAAGGAGCCTATCATGAACGGTGTACTAGGGAAGAATTCAATAAACGAGAAGGGAATGGATTTGGTAGAAAATCACATCAAGAAAGTATTGAAAGAATCTCCAACTGACATTAAGATAAAATCTGAAGTAGAGGACATTAGGATAAAATCGGAAGTAGAAGATATTAGATTAAAACCAGAATCGGGAGAAGGTATTCAAACTGAAGTCTCAGAAGATTCGCTAATTGAAGTACCAAGGGGGGTTAAGCGATCAAGTAGTGACTCCGATGAGATCGAAACGAAAAAGCCAAAGTATTCGAATGGTACTATATCGCCGGATCCTGCAGTAGATTCAACTACTGCCGAGTCTACCGTCTCGAGTATAAAATCTGAAGAGCAGGATGATGATAAAGACAGTGAGAAAGCGACTGTATCTTCAACTGCTGCGAATCTCTACGCTGCTTTAGCTGCTGACTGTATAGAGGATGAAATGGACATGGATGACCACATGAAACAGGACGCTGCGCCTACTTTAAAACCAGAACCGCCCCATTTATTTATAAATCAGATCAGTCAACCCCATCAGCAACAGCAACACCAACACCAACAGCAACAACACCAGCAGCAACACCAACAACACCAACAACAAGCTCAACAGCACCAGCAACAGCAGCATCAGCATCAACATCAACACCAACATCAGCATCAACACCAACATCAGCATCAGCATCACCACCAACATCAACATCAACACCAACACCAACAGCAAGCTCAAACGCAAACACCGCCACAGGCTCCGCCGCAACTGCAGCCTCAAGTACAACCAGTGCAAGCGCAACAGCCGCAGCAGCAACAGCCGCAACCTCAGCAGCAGCTCATTGTCGCTGCGCCAAGGCAAATAGTGGTACAACAAACTATCCAGTCTAATAATCAAGTACTCATACCAGGCACACAGATGAAGGCTAGACAACCGCCGCCTCAGCCGCAGGTACTGTTACAACAAGGCGCAGGTGGTCAACTGCAGTATGTTGTATCGGGTGGTGTGCCTGGTCAGAATTATGTGTTGGCTCAACCTCAGACTGCTTTAGTACAAGGCCAAGCACAAACGGTATTGGTGGCTCAGACGACTCAACAACAAGGAACGGGTGCGAAAACTATCATTATACTGCAGCCTCAAGCAGCTACTCAGCCCACTCCACAGAAGATGGTGGCTGTTACACCCCAGGGTCAGCAAGTGGTTGTTACCCAAGTACCGCGGCCTATCTTGCAAAGTCCTGCACTGGGCAACATACCGCCGCCTTTGGTACCTACATCGGGGACTATACCACAGACTTCAATAATAGTTAACAGTTCGGTAGCACAATCGAATCCTAATACAGTGACCGTGACAATCCCAGCAATGGCACAGCAGAATACAATATCGACGAGCGTACCTTCGAGGGTAGTTACGCCCACGCCTGCCTCGACGCCACCCCCGACGAGACCTACGACACCGCATCAGGCTGCTGCGACGCACGGAGTGCAAGTTAAACCTCCCGTAAAAGTTGTAAAAACTGTTAGTTCGTCAACCTCCACAGAGCCTGAATCTAAGCCGTCTACGAGTCAAACCCAACAGCAAGAAACTAAGACTATCACTATTAAAATTGATCCTAATGCGTATCTTTGTGAGTGGCGAGGATGTCTCAGGTATGCAAAAGGAAATAACGTGAAATTGCACATGAATTTTGCACAATGAACCGTACGCTTATTATACTGTTGTGTTGTATAGGCAATTCAAGACACCGCATGAAGTGTATTTACATGTGTGCGAGGCACATTGTCCAACAGGTGGAGAAGAGATCATTTGCCTTTGGTCTAGTTGTGATGCTTTAAAGAGACGTAGGTTTTCACTTATGACACATCTCTACGATAGGCACTGTAATGCGGAGGTAAGAAATCTATATTCTATGTACTATTATAGATAGGTGCTTCAGAATGTGTGCTCTTGACTTGTAATACTGATTGTTACAGACAATGGCAGCGAGAAGAAAACAGCTGACGGCGACAGGAAAAACGGAAGTTTCAACATCCACGTCGGCCACCACTCTTCCAACACAGCAGCATCCTGGTTATGCCCCGAATGCTGCGTTGCATGCTATCAAACGGCATGCACTGGAGTTTGTGAATCCTAAGGAGCTGATGGTAAGCAGTGATTTCTTAGTGCAACTTTTTAATATGCGCGATACATTGATATAGTTAGGATCTGGTCACATAATGTGATACTCAAGCCATGTTTTTTAAAAATATTGGAATTTCTTCAATAACCTAATAAATCCGTGGTATTTCGTAATTCTAACGTATATTGCTAATATAATGAAATTTCGTATTCTCCTGGCAAAGCAGCAGAGGCCGAGCAAGCCCGCTGCCGTCACTTCAAGCTCTTCTTCCCCCAGACCTGGGCAAAATCCTCCGCAGGAACAGGTAAAGACGTGTTGAAAAATTGGAAAAGGATTCATGATACAGCCACGGCCCTTGTGTGCTGCTGCTGCTGCCCCTTTTGTTCTTTATTTTCTTTTTTTTCTTTCATCGTACCGCTTTTGGCCTCCAAATTCAACGTTCCAGTGTTTTGGCATGGATCTCATTCTTCTATTTTGTAGCTTGAATCAATGTGTTTCATCCGTATATTTTTACGCAGCTAGGGTGCCAGTGAACCAATGTGTTGGCATGGTGTTCATCTCAGCAGTATATTCTAGAAACATTTGTTATGCTTAAAACTTTCATTTGTTTCTTTTATACGAGTGGTTAGCATATCAAGCCATTAACGTAGGCGTTGAATTTCCTATGCTTATACTCATCATATAAGGGGAAGATTTTTTTTAAAACTTTGATTAAATTGAAATAGATCTGATTTGATAACCGTAATGCCTGGGTATACGTAGTGTGCGTAGACTTGGGCTTAACGAATGCGAATAAAATTTCATTCAAGCATCCATTGTTACATGATTCATGACGTCATTTTACATTGACGATCACACATGATAGATGTGTTTTACTAATTAATGCTGCTACGACTAATTCCCCGAAATTTTATTCAGTACTTATGCATGTACATATCACATTTATTTCAGCATTAAGCCAAGTGTGACAGTTTGCTAGATGTTTTTGTGTGTTGAATAATGTTTTGGAGCTTTGTAGATTGTGACCAAATCTTTTTTCTTCGGCAGGATGACAACGAAGGTCCAGTGACCAAAAGTATTCGTCTCACAGCAGCTCTCATTCTCAGAAACCTAGTCATATATTCAACCCATGGCAGAAGGTACGATAACTTCTTTTCGGAGTAGACCACTTTTATTTTGATATAATTAATATAGAATAATGATGTTGCCTTTTTCAGACATCTTAGAGCATACGAACCTCATTTAGCGGGCGTCGCATTGAGCAATGTCGAATCATCGAGAACAATCGCACAAGTTCTGTACGACATGAACGATCAAAGCAACAGTACCCATAGGTGACCTCTTGAATCAGGCCTCTAAAGAGCTCATAATCACTCGAGCAGCGATCAACACGTTTATTTTGAGCCGTAGTGTAAAGTGACAAATGGGAAGTATAATTTATGGCACGAAGCCTGCAATAAGATGCAGGCATTGTACACAGTGAGTTTAAACAAAAGAAAGGACTAGTAGAAGAAACAGCGATGTTCCGTACATAAAGAGGCCTATAAACTTATTTGGCAATTCGCATTGCCGACCTAGACTGTAATGGTGTACTATAACTAGTGACATGGATGAAAGACAATAGGTGAAGTGATGCAGAACAGTGATAAAGAACGAGATAATATTTCAGATTTAATATTAATATTTATTTTCTCAACACGAAGCGAAAAGAATGTTTTTAGTAGACTTGTACAAAAAACGACGAACCCTTTATGGACGTTATAGTTAATTGTAATCAATATTATATTATTATTAATATTATTGTATGTTTTTCATAAGTCACCAGAAAACTAGGATGTAAAGGAAACATTTTTATCGGATGTATTTGTTAGGACTTTATGATTTGCTTTTAATTGCATATTGCAATTACATGGCTATACTATTGTCTCTCTTTGTTTTATTATCTTGTAATCTTGTAATCGCAAGTTGGTAAGGTATTACACCAGACCACGTTGGCGTATAACTGAGCTGGATACATTGTGTCGCGCGTCGTTGGGATGGCAACCTATTTTCCTCCTTGTCGTGTAAGGCTAAGAGCGTCTAGCTTAGATCAGTCTTAGCTCGAGAGTTCTCTCCTAGCTATTTGATCTTCATCGTTTTCCGAACTATCCATAGGACACTTTTGTACGTTCTTTGTGACACCGAGCGCGTCTTTAAACAAGTTCATTTAGCTTAATGACATTGTCGGTTTCGCGCTCATACTCTCTGAATCCTTCACAGCTCCGTTTTTAAGGTGCATCTATAATAAGGATCATCAGCCACTTTACCGGCTAGTCGGTTGATTTTCGTGATAACGTAGGCTCGATCTGAGCGAACATGAAAGTAAATTGATAATTTCTTTGTTGAGTAATTTTTATAGCTTCCGATTGAGTAAATGGCCTAATTTTTGTTTAAACCAGCGATTTTGATATTACTTTTATTTCGAGAGATGAAGGAAAGACACTCATTTCGTTTTGGTTCATATAGTAATTGTCTTCGAAAATGCCTGGTATCCGAAAGTAGTAGTGAATTGATATTAGGAAAATCACTGGTTTAAACGTGAATCATCAGAATTCTACAGTGATACGTTGTTTCCAAAGTGGTATATTGACTCGTCATTTTTCGACTTGCGCTGGATTCCTTAAGCGCATGTTTGAGCTTCGACTGCATCCATCTGCATATGAAATTTACAGCATTGCGACAAGAATAATGCTCGAGAATGTCAATGTCTCAGCCAGTCATCACGTAGTAATAACAAAGTACTTCCTCTTCGCGCTATTACTCACTGTTGTTACTTTCTAATGTAATTCCCATTGAAATGTTATCGAATTCTTTGTATGATATGGTGTACAAAAAAGGACTTCTACCATAAAATGGTAATTGAACCGTCTCGCGGGAATTGAACTGCATCGATAAGCATAGTTTTCCTTAAATAATTTCGTTCCTCGACGAGTCAAGTTCTCTTGTTTAGTTTTCATCAAGTGTTACCGAAGGAATTTTTATATTGTCAGACGTCACGATTACTTCGCAGGAATAGATTGCATTTACACGTTCGTTCGTCGGCCGTTGAGGTGCTCGGCCATAACGTCGCATAAACTAAGCGGATCATATTAAAGTATACATACATACATATAAATATATATATACATACAAAGCTATACATAACTATACATACTTGTAAATAACACTCCTGTATCTGATGCACGATGTTATGAACTCTGTGTAAATTTCTTAAAAGTGTAAGTTTAAACGTCTGGTGAAGAGAAGTAAGGAAACAGTGTATTATACTAGACTATGACAAGACGTAGCAGTTGCAAGGTACGGATTTTTGTAATTATTTAAGTGGTTAATCGGAGACGGAAAGAACAGGCTGTAATCGATTATTAGATATCAGCCGCTTAAGGATAGTTGACACCGTAAAAGTATAATAATGGACCCTGTGCGAGCCTCTATTATGTATTTTATATATAAATATATATATATATATAAAAAATCAAGATTAATAGCTGAACGTTTAGGGACAAGAAGATCTTGTGAGAGGCTTTTTATTTTTATTATTTGTAATTACCTAGTTTACATGTTCACCGTTTCGTACGATCATCGAGGTCATAAACAACATCTGTGTAAAGGAATAAAAGAATGATATAATAAATCGCTAAATACGAGAGAGAACACATAAAACTGAAGTGAACGAATATCTTTAATGAGTTACTCGGCCGATTTTTGAAACGTTTACTAGCTTTATCCTTACCTTTCACATTAGTTATATGACGTGATCAGAACGTCAGACGGTGGGTGCTTGCGTTTAAGAGATATTACAGAACAATTAACTATACTACTTATTTTCGGTGCAACAGTATAAAAAACTTTATTGGGACTATGGAGTATACAAGAGAATAAAATGGCACATGCTAAAAAGGGTACTTGTGCAAGTACTCGCATCTCCACGGGACGAGCTTGGTGAGGTGAAGGTATTCCAAAAATACAAAGTATTTACTATTTCTTATACTACGTATCAATGTAACAGTGTGAAACAGTCTTGCTAATTTAAGTCTCTCGGAGTCAGTTAACAAACTGTGTGGTGTATTCCTATTCGGTCTCCAGTCTCATAATATTAAATTCAAATTCAAAAGGCTCAAAAAGACTACACTTATGGAAAAAAATGCATCACCTCCTTTTATATCTACATTCATTCTAACTTACACTCAATCAGACCTAATTGTAAGTAAACCTTTTTGCGATACTGTTATATGTTGCATTTGTACGAAATTGCGTATCATGCGCTATAATATTGTTATTAATATCTTATATATAATTTTCGATTTCTATCAACTGACGCATACGGAATACTCATTTTTTTGGACGCACGCATTCTTTTTATCAGGTTCTTGTGTATTTTCATTTTTTTTAGTAATACGGTTATTCTTCTCATTCTCTTCTTGATCTAATGAAGCGGCTCTGAACGTAATCGAACGATTTTGCATGGAAACCTGGCTATAGGATTCAGTATTCATGTGTTTATTCAGAATACTAAATTGTTCCGCTAAGTTCTTCGTGTGTTCCTTAATTTCAATCAAGGTTTTCATTAGATACGACTGCGCCAAGTCTATCTTCGCTAGCATTTCATCCCGGAGTTCTGTCATGGTATTTTGATGCCGAGTGCTCGCCGAGTTTGATGTTTTTAAATGATTCTCTTCCATCGGACAAACAATTGAACATTTCCTACCACTCTTCACAATGCCTTTCGTGTTAGAATCTTTACTGTTACCACTGCAGCACGGTGCAGAACTACCAGCAGGTGCTTGTTTAATATTCTTAGCATAATTAAGCTTCTCCATCATTGTTGTATCTTCTTGCCGAAAATCCAACCTTTTATTAGGTGAAGAAACATCTTTCTTCTTACGGCCAGAGAGGCTGAAGGATGGCAGGTATCGCAGCAGGACGCTGGACACAGTATCAGTGTCAGCATCTACGCGTGCACGAGATTTACTAAGATCGCAGTCTTCTTTCCTAAGATTATGTTTATCGGAGGGATTGTGAAAATTTGGTTCATTAGTTCTATAGCTACTACTTTCTTTCATGTTGCATTGCTTAAAAGTACAAGTGCGCTGCTGATATGCTTGGAAATCACTATCCGTACACATCCTTCTTGCACCCATTTTTGTGCTAGTATTAGCTTCTTCCTTGATAAGTTTCGCGTTGGTAAAACGATTATTCTGGAAGTGCATGGACTCCGCTCCTTTTGTTGTCTCTAGATTGTATGTTTCGTCACTCGGTTCGACCAATTTGTTTAAAGAAGAACTGTACCGTTTAAAATCATTTGGACTTTCCTTAAAAGTAACCTTCAAGGTTTCGGCTCCTTTTGATACGTTAGCTTTTGGCTGAGTAATTGAACTAAGCATATTGTTTCCTTGTTCTGGCATGATAAAATTGTTCGCGTTGCCAGGCCTATATATCTTTTCATTTTCTTCGATTCGAGTTGATTCGAGTAGTGGCTTCTCTATGGTCGATGGATTAGGATAACTATTAGTCATATCATCTTTCTTCCGTATTTTCGAGGAACACATACAAGGTCTAGCTCTCTTGGGCTGCATATCCTTACCCCGACAGCAAGCAAAGTTATTTGCTCTACATGGAACTTTGGCTTGTTCCGCCAGATACTTTTTATGCTCTTTGGCAATGCTACATCCTTCAGCATCTTCGTTCTGGAAGTATCTGTCGATCAAGGCACATTAGACTGGACGCTATACCACGGCATTTAAATCTATGTTAATACTGTCGGGTGTAGAGTTTAATGACCTGTAAAAAAAATACGATTGGTTGTGTAACACAGGAATGTTTGTTTATTTATTGCAAGTCATTGAGGTCATTCGGCATATCAATCTGAATTTTCAATGATGCCTTGAGCACAGTTTGACCGTGTCATCTCCTTCAATACGGGATAGGGTAGTCTTGGGAGGCAACTTTTTCGAGGACATAACTTGTAGAAAATTATCAGAGGACCGGCAGTTGCAATTCGGGGGAAAGGATCGTCGCACTACGACAGTACTTAGGCAACAGTAGTTTTTCGGTATCGCGGTCATAGTCTTCTTCAGACACTTAACTTGCCTGACGAAGATGCAATTTACTGAATACATTGATGCAGTGTATTTAATTGTTGTTATTGTGTGCTATAAATCAGAAAGTGTGGGTGGCAATTCTGCACACTGCTATCATACCTTAGGGACACTGTATCGGTAGACCGGTCAGAAGTACTCGGTACTAGGGCCTCGACTATTTTTGAATCTTTCGGGACGTCTTTTTGTATGGATTTATTTGCAGTTTGCTTTAATGTTCTGAGGAGTGGAAGTCAATACTAGGAATAAATAATCGCCCGAAAAAGGAAAAAGGGGAGAGGAATAGACCACTATGCGAGTGATAGAAAAACTTACCCCAAAAATCACGAATCATTGTGTATAAATATTAATACTCATACTTCGAAGACCTCATTTCTTTTTAAATTTACATAATTGAGGACAACTTACCTCCGACTTTCCTCCTCCTTTCTTGCGCGATCGAATCTCTCATTCGTAACCTGCCGGCGAAGCTCACTTATCTGCTTGCTGTATTCTGCCGCCTGATTCTGATACTGCCGAAGTTCCTCCGATCCTACCGATCTACGTTGAAACCAAAAGATAGCAAATGAATGTGTACTACCAATGAAATAAGGTCATACATACAGTTTACTTTGAAGTTCGGATATTCTTTGTTTCAATCTTGACACTTCATTCTGCAGCTCTTGATTGGATGCGTGAGCATTCATTGTCTCTTGCCGCGCCTTATCCAAAAGAGTCTCTAAGCGTTCGACAGTAGCTCGATCCCTGCTCATCTGATCCTGTATTATATTTTGCTCGGCCTTCAACCTCGCTATTTGCGAGTCGTACTACAAATTACAAATTGTCTTTTAGGATGTTCTCGTTAGCGAAATTTTGGCGGAAAATGAAACACGCGTACTTGTGTCTTAAAACAATTCCTGTCGCCGAGTTGCTCCATAAGAGCATCCTTCTGCTGATCCAATTTTACGCACAAGTCCCTCACTGTTTTTAAATCCGCCTCTGCCCTCATCCTATGCTCATTTTCCTGGCGCAATTGCGTCTCCATGTTCGCGATTGCCTGTGTCATTTTGCTGATCTAAATAGTTCATGGCATACCGACCGATTTTGTGAGTGTTCGGAAATCGAATTCTTATTTACAATATATATGCGGATAGAGCTCGTTTCTACCTGTGTTTCGTATCCGTTTACTAAGGATTCTTTACTCGTCAATTGTTGTTCCAAATCGAGTAACTGGTCCCTCGCATTCTGCAGTGCACCCTTCGCTTCGGCTGCCTCCGACTCCAAGCTGTGATTATTATTCTCCAAGACACTCGCTTCGAAAGTTAAGCTCCTGAAGTGATTCAGCATCTCGGTTCTTTCACTCTCCTAAAAGATATACAAGGTTTATAGCTCAACAATCTTACTCCAGGTAAATTGAGGATTCTACTAATTAATTAATTACTTTTCTGTTAAGAAGTTCTTCCGCCCTGCGGACTTCACTGACGTAGGTCTGCAGTTGTCTTTTTAAATCATAGGACTCAACCCTAGACACCTCCAGCTCGCGTTGTAGATTTCTAATCTCGCAAGTGACTGCTGCAAGGTCATCTTGCAGCCTTCGGTTCTCCTGAATGGCATTCTCGCGGTCAGCGGATGCGCCCTCTAATTGTCTCTGCAGATTTTCAATCTCCAGATGCGTCGAACGCACTTGCCGTTCTTGCTCGGCAGTCTGATCTATGCATATGCTGGAAAAAAATCGAATCACCATATTAAATACATTCTTTAAGTTTATACTATTTCGATAGTGCGAAAGAAAGTATCTCGTTAATAGAAATAAACGAGGACGACTGCAGGATAGATTTGCGGGCTTCTGACGAAAGATCTGACTGTTTTGATGGCGAGGTCAGTCTTTAATATGATATCCGTGTCTATCGGGTTGCGCGGTCAGTGCTCGGTCATCCCTGCTGACGCAAGCCCGTTCTCGAAAGAGGACAAGGGCACCACGGACACTACGGATGAATCGGAGCGTCAGCCTGCCGTCCGCCGCCCAATTACTCAATCGTTTCTCCACGAAAATTTACGTGACTGAATTTCCACCCGCTACAGTGGAGCGTGCTGGTGAGCTAGCTCCTCTGAGGCAGATGAAGACGAATACGTAACGATGGAAAGCATGGAGCGCGGAATCGCTGCCACTGCTACTGAATTCTGATAAGACATTCGCCTAAACAGTGGCCCTAACCGATTACGCAGATGCCGAAAAATATTGCCACACTCGTCGTTTTGAGTGTCCGCCCATCTCTAGATTTCACGCTGACTACGTTGTTTAAGCATTGGAACACGACTGATAAATTCCTTCGATCTCATGCTGCCCTTTACAATTCTAAGTGGGTGTAAGGATCCGAGAAGACATTAGAAAGACTTCTTCGGGAGAACCAATGTTATGTACGCGAGTACGAAACTCTTCGTCTGACAGATGCCATCGCTCGAGTGACATACGACAAGTGGAAAGAATTACCACGGAAACGGAAGCCAAGACTGGTGAATCCCGGAAGTGGTGCGCGACAGATGCACCCGAGAGGCCACAGGAAGCGAGAGGATGCTCGCTAGGATAATGGAACAGTGATCGCGCGCTCATCGATTGCGCAGCTCATATTGCGTAAGTCGCAGATTGCAATGATTTAAAAAGGAAAAAGTCACGCGGTAGTACGGCGCGTAAACGACTTTCTCTCATCTCGACGTCCTTCTGGCCGGTTGATTCTCAGCCAGATAGCACTACCGTCACACTCTGTACAAGAAGTTTGCAAAATTCTGCGCTCCTCTAATGGTCTCTTCCTATTTAGTTTTTGCAATACTGTGTTGACCTTACACTAGTTCGATAAAGTTAGATGCTCGTGGAAATGTTGACTTGGTTTATTAGACATTTATTTGGCGACCCGAACGACACTTGTTGAACTCAGCAATGGTTATGCGTCCCTCTAAGATTCCTATCTATTTTCTTAATCATGATCCGCCGCGCCTCTGTCTAGCATGTGGCGATCTTTCGGCGCCAATAGCCTTCGATCCAGACCCCTGAAACCTCTCTTTCTCTCGCCGATCTCTTCCTTACCGCGACTCTATGCGAAAGTGAAAACGGCCCTGGCGTCAAAAGCAAAATTCTCCGGCGCCTTTTTTTACATCGTTTCCTGACCACATAATACGACTTTATACGATTGGGGGCCGAGAATGATAGCAGCAGTTAATGTCGAAAGTGTTGCAGGTCTTTAAAGCCTTATCATGATTTAGAGATTTCTAAGGTTAGTTCTGCGCACCTTGAAATTGCTTGGTTCAAGATAGCAGACGATATTAGAGAGCGCTGAACTGGAAGAGATATGTAGACCTTTAGGAAGTTCTGATTAAAAAGACTCTTACTGAGACACGGAAGGTACCGAATGATACCCAGTGTTCTTATGTACGCTAACGTCAAAGGACGAATAAGCGAATGCAATTGGTATAACGCTTAATACAGACATTCTATCTTTATCACATTCTTTACGTCCAAGTGAGGTTCTCGCTTCCACTTCTCCTCAAATAATCGCACTACCAGATGGAAAGTTAACGGCTCAGAGATTAGTACAAAAGGAAAACTTTTCTAGAAAGCTCGTGCGCCTTTCCGACAAAGCATCCGCTGGATACTTAACATCGCGCACTCTCGAACCAATTACAATGAAATAATTGCGGCCAACAATTACGTAATGTCTCTCACGATATGCAAGTATTTTCATGGGTGAAATTAACTTCTTGCTTATCCTGGGAATTACTGCAATTGGACAGTAACGCCTATCGAACGGCGTACGCTGTTCAGCTTCATTTTGCATCAAGCATTTGCATCAAGCATTGCAAATGCAAATTTCAATGAATATATTATCTAGAACTTTTATCAGAACTAATGACAGATTTCAAGGACAGAGAGTAACATTATGCCCGAGAGCTACGCCTAATAGCTTGCCGAATAGTCCACCACTGTTCCATCCCACGCAAAAGAGGCGCCTATTGAAAGAAGTTCCTTCTTCATCCGATTAAACCTTCCTCCATCTATCTTTCGCTCTTTCATTCCATTTACTTAGGATCCAGCGAGACAAGGGGAACTTAAAAAATTCCTCACGTTCTCCCTGGCCACCTTCTATACGCTTTTTCAATGCCGCTCCACGGTTACTATCCTGGTCTCCCGTATATGCATTTCAATTCTCGAGGCCTCGAGAGCCACTCTCCCATCCTTTACTCATTCGAAGCAAACCAAGCAACCGGAAGACAGTTTTGAGAGAGTCAAAGTGAAATATTTATGTTCACTTGGTCAGATCCATCAAATAGTGTGGAATATCTAATGGTTTTATGTAATCAGTACTTGATTCCTGGCAATACAAAGCACCATAATAATCGCAGTGAGAATTCATTACAACATCATTACTGGATATCCCGCGTGCTCGTAAAATTCATTAACTTTCGTTTAAGATAACGTTCTTGTTTCTACTCGTTTCAGTGGTATTCCCAATTTGCATTCACGTGAGGGACACACCGATTAAGAGCGTATTAAGTCAAATAGTCTATCAGCGTCGAGAGGCAAGAGTGACACGAGGTCGCCAATGAATTCCTTCTCGAGTGCTTTTCTATCTCAAGAATACCACGGAGAATGATGAGTGCCGATCATTAAAAGCATCGCTCATCCTGTTAAACCATCCGCTCTAACAACCCACGTACTTTCGTTCTCGTAGATCGGCCAGGAATGTCCCTGAAATCAAAACCGCAATAGAAGCCTTACTCTCCGTGGTTCTCGATGTCTCGACTTCACCAAGACCGAGCCACATTGCACATTTGCTGAACATGGTACTCTTTTTCAGTGAATACTTACAAAGCCGATGGAGAAAAAAGAGGTGGTGCATCAGGAAGAGTGAAGATTAAAAGGAAGTGTCCCTGGGTTGACTGTGGACTCCTCTATAATTCTTATTCCGGTCAGAGTTCTCGTACAAGCTTGATGCGAGTTATCCGCACGAGTTACATGTTGAAGTACCATTTAAAGTCCACCAAGAAGTACAAGTGTGTGATGGGAGAGTCGAAGGTGCGAACAGGTGAAGCATGAAAAATCAGGATGATTCTTCATTATTTCCCCATGATATAGCAACAGGTCTATAGTTTTGGATGAGACGCAGTGGCCCTTTCGTTGAGTTCGTTCATCGTATATACCGTTATAGGCAAAGGGCATTGGACGGATCTCTCGAAATGCAGGCGACAGCATGGTACACCCGCGCGATGGCAAACAGGACTCGAAGAAGACGTTGGTAATCCTTTTGAAATTGGTAAAAGTAAGTTGAGCGATGATTCTTGTCCAGGAACTCTGTTGCTTGTCTGAATCCTAATAGCTCAACAGAGGTCTTTGACTTCATAGTACCGATGTTTTTGGAGTGACCCTCGATCGCCACGGATGAGGTACGACTTCCTCGAAGCAAGACGGATGCTGGACACCTTCCAAGTACAGTCGACCTTCTGACGCGCTTACTTGGTCATTAAACCCTGAGGTGCGTGACATAACTGTCGGGGTTGCGTAGCCGTTGACGAAGCATGACTCGATCTGATGTAATCGGAATACTCCTTTGATTAGTAAGAGTCCCTTTGAGAAGAATCAAGACAACTAATAGATTTCTGGTTCAGTGTATAAGAAGAATAGTTGGTATAGCAATGATTTCGCTGCCACTCTCCTATAGTGGAAGGAGAGTAGAAGCGGGAGTGAATGTCAGACGATTATATGTATGCGCTTCCCGTTACAAGATCCGGCTGGGCGCTCGGTCCAAATTATGCAACAATTCGTAATGAAAGCCCACTCGATCGCTGTTACCTTCTGCTCCCCAGGCAATAGCATGTCGACGGCCTTACGGAGGTCAGGCGAAGATGAAAGTATACCTCGGGATCGAGAAGGCAATCGACGTCCAAGATGGCGCAATAAGGATTTTTGGGAAAATTGCCGAATTACGCGCGCTCATCATGAATACGATATTACACATTACGCGATTTCAAATGACGTAAGCTTGAAATATGTGTCATGGAAGCATAGATGAGAAGAATCTTTTGCAGAGCGAGTGGGTTTCCTACTGTTAGGATTGAGAAATATTGGAGCGTTCGTTCTCTCCTGTTAGTAAGTATACGATACTGCCGAAACCCACGCGAAGTATTATGTGCCCGATCCTAAGCAAGGATCGTTGTAAATTAGATATTTTCGAAATGCCTTGCGAAACATGTGGGAGGAAAGCGTTATATTCGTTCCATATTTCCACATACTATCAGAGTGGCTTGTGTTCTTAGTAGATTGGTGATTCCAAGTGTTTTTAAATAATAAAAATATCCTCGGCTCTCGCGCGCCATACTATATATGTATACTACTACTTGTCGCGGGATTCTACCAAATCTCCTGATAAGATAGACTTAAATCTACTATTCTATCAGGGTGTAAGGATTAATCATTTCATAAGGATCAACTGTTAGATAATATTAGGATGGTAATTGCGTAATGATGAATATCATTTAGAAGCGGACAGTTTGAGTAGGAATCGTCGCGCGAACCACGAGGAGCTTCGGACGGGACTGCGGATCCAAGCAGGTATCAGTCTCGATGCGGCGAGCGAACCGGTAACACCACAGTGCTGGAGGCTCCTTCTATACTTGATTCTTCGCGTGGACATATCCCCGCGAAGATCAGCCGTGATTAAACATTGTTTCTTACTCGATGATTTTGTGGTGTGATAGTCTGTCGGTGTGTTATTGTTCACCAGGATCGTCGATATGCAGATCCAATTGTGAGTAATACTCGCTGGTAATGCTAAGAAGTCTTTGCAGTGCAGATAATGCTTGTTTTATTTATAACAAGCATTAATTGTTTAATTATTTATGTGTATTTATATACCGCATTTGAATATCCCCTTTATTTATGGTGTGTAAAGTGAAGCAATGCTTCATTATTTAAATGCTCCGATGTGCAATGCTATTGGTTAAACGATAACTGCTGTCGAGTTGAACAATCATTGAAAAGGTCGTACGATGCTACATCTGAGAACCTTTCACGGTGCATTGAATGCTTGCGTGATATTAAAGATCACATTTCCGATAATGGAATGTCATTGATTGGATGACATTTCAATGAAATACAGATGCATTCGCAGATGGGTTATTGGCAGGTTCGACGAGCTAATTATAATTATTCTATTACTCTGTTTACACCACGTAACGCTAATTCCACGAGCGTCAAGATGTTATCACATTAATTATCAGTCAGTGGAATACAGAGTTCGCTTTCTTTTTATTCGAATCTTAAATCTACTCTATCCTTTGGATAAACGAGGCCGGTAGCCGTCAGTTATGCAAGATACGGTAACAGACTCGATTACTATCGAGCTGAAAAGGAGATCGATTTGAGATGGCGAAGCCAAGCGGCGCAAGCTAAATTAGGTGTAACACTTTTTCCTCGTTTGGAAGGAGTGCGAAACCCTCTCGAGAAGGGGACAAGACTATTTCGAGGAATGTTGCGCTGGTAAAAAACATGTTCCAGCACGCGGTCACTATGACATAAGACTTTCGTTTTTCATTTCATACACAGAAACAACCAAGTACTACCGATTTGCCAGCAGTTTTATCTCGCGCGATCGAAGTTAATTTACACCGGCATTATTGTTACGTATTGGGATCTCGTTCCACCCGTAATTGGGAAGATTCCGATCACACTGTGTGTAAGGTGAAACAGCTTGCTGACGGTAACAAAACAGGATCGTACCTGTATCGTGCGCTTTGGTTGTGCGACGTGCAGCAACGGGAACGGACCGGTTGACATCGGCATGGACTCATAATTCGTCTACCCATCATCAGGAATCCGTGACTTGAGAATTTGTAATGATCAATTCGATTTCTTGCGTCTTTCTCGATTATTTGGGAACATCAGTAGTGGAATGATGCGAAGAGTGTTGAACATTTTGATAGTCTCACTAAAAATTTCACGCGGTTTACAGCCATTGCGGAATCGGTTTCCATGATCGCGTGTCTGATATGCAATTGTTCGTCTGGAATGATTGACCACGTGTTTATTCCTTTATCGAAGCATTAGTCGAATTTAACTGGCTACGACCGGGCATTATATCTGAAGAACAATCGAATTATATCTTTTGTATGCATCTAGTCGAATCTATTGTGATCTAAATCTTCCCTACTAATACAAAGGACAATGGACAACATTTGTCCGGATGTTCTCTATTATATTCGCGATAAGTTCGATAACTATATCGATTTTAGACTATAAAATATTGCAATATTTACCAATTACACAAGGTGTTCCAAAAGTAATTGCACAATTATTAAAAGATACTTGCAATACTGACATCTGCAAGAGTCAATTACTTTTTAAATTAAACTATTAATTTTGCTCATTCTCCCTTTTGTCGTAAACCTAATAATGTATAGTTTATGCCACTCGAGACATTGAATTTAATAACAAAAATAATCAGCGTGACGCGCGCTTCAACATGAAATCACAGCAGCGGGCAGCAATGTGTTAATCGTGGCGAATACGCACAGTAGCAAGATGATCAAAATCTTTAGCGCACCGGCATGCTCAGCGAGCATGGCGAATTGATATTCAGAACGATTAAAGTGCGGTGAACGTGAAAGTACTGATGTAACTCTCTTCCCGAGCTTTCGTGCGACCGGGTAATTAGACAATTGTGTAATGAACCCACTAACGAGAGGAAGACTTGCTAGCTCGATGATCCGGATCTCTGGAGGCGCGCGCATCTAAGCCAAAGCCCAGCATGAACCACTTTTACTTCTTGCCAGCACTGTCGCGCGATCTTAAGGCACAATAGCCTGACAATGAAACCCACTAATTATCTTGGAAAGGAAAGAGTATTTCCGTGATGTACTGGCAATAATTAGGATTGAAGTTGTATTGTTGCGAAAAGTCCTCTTATTATGTAGATCGATTATCATTGCATCAGCGATGATTTTCATGCAATATCAACAATGATATCACAGTCTTTAATGGATTGGCCAGGATTAATGTTCGACGGATTACATTAACATTCGCGTTTGGTAATACATATCTGTCAGATGGAAATATCTGCTTCCGCATTGTCTTCCGAGACAGAGCAAAATAAACCGACGAATTATAATTTCAAATTCACTAACAGCAACAGAAAGGCCGCGGAGACACTCTCACTTTTTGTCTGGACAAAGTCGTCGCGTTACTCTCTCGCTCCTAGCGAAAAGCGTTAATCGCATAGGAAAAGAATATGTATCACTTCCCACAAAGAGGCATTCTTAGTGGAAACGTGCACGCCTCGACATAATGAGTTGATTCATACTGGTATCTCGTGACACGCTAATGCGCGTTTACGTAAACGGGCCGAGCGAAATGAGACCGGTATAAATCCCATCCAAACTGAATAGCCAACTTTCTGTCTCAAGATCTAGCTTGAGCCCGTTTTTTCACAGTCTACCGAGTCATTAATCAAAAGGTACTCGACGATATTTAATATATCTCGGAATCCAGCCAAAGCGTGCAAATTTTCTGACCCGAAACACTTTGCCAAGAATGTAAACTACAGGGTGGAGAACATGCTCAATTAATGAAAAGCTACTGAACGAAACTCGTTTTACAACTGCAGTGGAAAGTCTCGAATGAAAGCTCGTCTAGGAGCTCGTCGGTGAAGAACCGAGTGACAGGGATTCCAAGCGTGATTTAATCGTTTCCTGAACTCTTGCAAATAAGGGCATGTGTAATTCTGAGGACAAGCATAATAAATTGCAGAGGTTTCTTTTGCACCATTCATAATCGCAGTCTTCTGTATCAGAAACTCGAGGTTTACGACACGCGTGAAATTGGCAGAGATTCATCTCGCGCGGCAGACAGAAATACTATAGTAGTAATTGGACGATTAAGTCCTTCGAGAGTAATTAACGCTAATTGGCGATTGGTAGAGTGACGTGGCAATACTTTCTCGGGGCACGTGTTTCACGCACGGAGATAGTAATAAAAACGATGCCAATGCATCGTTCGGAGATCAGGCAGACACTGTCATCGAGTTCGCGACACTCCAGTCCGCAGGCCAAGAAGAAAAAAAGAGAAAAGCCTTTTTGCTTTCGGTTTGCGACACGTGCAGCATTTATACGGGACGGTGCTCTTATTTCACATGCGCGTCGCCAACCTAAGCCCTGCCGCCAGGGACAATGCCATTGCCATAGCGAAATAGTGAAAGTATGGTCATTTTACTTCTGTCGCACTCCCTCCTTCGCTATTCCGGATATCACGTCCAGGCTATGCGAATATGATCGTTTCTTCTCTAATCCACGAATTTTCATGTATTAGTAATGTTTGTCCTGAACAATATCAGTTATTTGTCTATTTTATGAGCATTATTTTCTGTTACAGGAGAATGTGGAGAATATGCATAAGTATTATAGTGTTTTGGGCGTTCGTAATGTCAAGTGGAAGGTGCGCAATCATGCCACCGCCTTGGGCAGATCCTTCGAGTAATCCGTGCGCCGCTCAACCACGTGGCTGGCAATTGTTATTTTGGCCAGCCGATGGAAAGTGTTACAAAATATTCCAGGCAGGTGCTGCTTTCCTCTCGTTTCAAAGTAACACGTTCTTCCTCACCAGTCTAGTATAGGATTAAAAGAACATCTCGGGCTTTTCGTGAGAACTGACTTTTACAAAAAGAAACATCGCCAGTGAAGGATGTCTGGTTATATAGTGAAGGCTAGGACTGCGTGTCCTTCGAGCTCCTTAGTCTGACATACCTTCAAACACTGTTGGCCAAGTTCTTCTAATTGCTTTACATCGCAACACGAGTTTTCCCCACCCCTCTCCTTTTTCGGATATCTCGCAATTTGCAATGGCTTGTAGCTCGTTCTCAAGTGGGTGGAATTTTTTTTCTCAACAGATAGGTGCTCCATGCCCGGACACGATGGAGCTGGGGCCAGCAGCCGGCGGTGGTGGCACTGTCGCGGAATGCAGATGCCCGCCGGGAACGGCGCAATCTCCTAGGGACGGACTCTGTCACCCTATCTTTACGAGAGCGTCTTGCCCCAAGGGACAATATTTCGATCCCGTACCGGAGATCCCCGATAAATCCAGGTACTATTAAAGCTCAATATTCAAATTGTCTTCTTAAGTTTTCTCTTGTTTTCTAATAATAATACTTTTGTATTCTAATGTTACACAATGTAATTATTATAGTTCAAAGAGAAGGTGGGGAGTCTGTCGCAGCCCGGAACCCTGTCCGGAAAAAGAAGAGGTATACTGGCCTCGAGACGGCAAGTGTTACCCAAGATTAAGTAGAGGTCCCTGTCCAAAGGGCGAACTTGTAACCACCGACGAAGATGGACTGGCGATATGCTCATGTTCTACAAGTGGCGAACTTAGCCGATATCATTGGCCAGGAACTAATGGTGGCTGTCATGAACATTATACCAAAGGGCCATGCACTGAACTCGGTGAACTATTTTTACCAGGTGGAACATGCGGCTGTCATCCGAGACTACCGCATTATCATGAATCGACCCGAATGTGTTATCAGTTAGGTAGATACATTACATTCGATTTTATTGTCATTACAAAATTTCAATGATTTCATTCTTATGAATGTATTAATAGGTGGCCTGGGACCTTGCCCACGTGGGCATCATTTCGTGGTAGAAGCGGACTCTAATACAGGAGAAAATGTGATTCGAGCCAAATGTATATGCAAAGCCGGATATGTCTTATACGAAGACGGTCTTTGTTATAGACTTCACACTAGAGGACCCTGCGGAAGTGGATACATGTTGGTGAACACGTCGACTTGTATCCCAGTGCCTTGTAAAAGGAGTAGACTATACTTCCCGGAAGAGAAGACTTGCTATAAAATAGGTACCCGCGGACCATGTCCGAATGGCCAAGTTGTCCTGTACGACTACAACGTACGCCTGTCTGTCGATGGAATTAGTTACAATGGTGTTTGTGGCTGTCCAAACATACTGAAGAACTCGGGGAAATGTTCCGAAGACAGTTACGATAGTTGCGAAGACACGCCAGGCATGGTAGTAATTAATAAGACTTGCTACAAATTATACACACAAGGTCCGTGTACCGCGGGCGAGTGGTTAGTGGCACGAAGAATGCCGAAGATTACATTGTGGGAGGAAGAGGATTCGCAACCACGTGCCAGGTGCGAGTGCAGGCCCGGTTATACTAGAATTACTGAGACGAGCGGCCTCACGGAGTTAGAGAGTAACAGTTTAATATCTGCGAGTGGTTGTCAACCGCCTGCTGTAAGTTTAGCAAGGTTCTTAAACAAAAATGTTAGATTGACAAACTCTTAGCTTGTCACGGACTCTTGTTCCTCTTCATTAGCACGGCGTAATTATAGATAGCGTATAGTGTACAAATATAGTAGTACACAGATCAGTGATAAACTTGGCTAGTATGAGTGGCATAAGTGCGACTTGTGATCGCGGAGGAAAGTGCACGGATTTCCAAACGGGACATTTTATTTGTAAATAGTGTTGCTAAGGTGTTGAGGGTCGAATATGAAAATTAAATCATTCGGCCGCACGTGAACTTTTATTTATTTCGTAAAGTTTTGCCATAGGCGTGATGTATATAAGGGTTTCTATTAAGTGTAAGGAGTGTACATTGTATGTAACTGGATGTAAAACGTGCCACTGATCCCGATAGTTCTTAGGAATTGTAAATAAGTAGACAAATACTATGGAAATAGTACAATGTGAAATAAGAAGTGTACTTACTCGTGCTTGTGTTGTAAGTCACGAATTTGTTGCTGCATCCCTATCACCTGCTGCTCCTTTGCTATGATCTCCCGTTCCAAACCAGCAATCCTTTCCGTTTTCTCATCCAATACCATCTAATAAAACGAACAGAATATTTCTGTAAACTTTTGAAAATTTCCTTTCATTGACTTTGTATTATTATCCTTACCAATAATTGATCTTTGTCATGGTCTATGTGAGTCATCTTAGTTCTAAGGGTATTGATCTCTTGCTTCAACTCTTTCACTTGACTGTCGAGCTGTATCTGCTGCCGTTCCATCGCTCTATTCCGATCAGTGGCCTTATTTAATTCGCCCTCTGATTGCGTCAATTGACACTGGACATCTCCTAATGCTTGATCAGTTTGGTCTTGCAATGCTCTACAAATACAATGTTAAAGAGCAATTTCGCTTTATTACTATAATATTTCTTCTGAATTTCAATTCTGTACGAATAAAGGAATTGTACCGAAGTTGTATATATTGTGTGCGCTGCGTCGCGAGTTCTTGTTTAGTACGCCTTAACTCTTCTCGCATGTCATCCAGCTGATCTTCGAGTCCATTTATTGTTGCTCTTCGCGTTCCCTGTGTCAACACAAGATCTTGCTTTTCCTTTTCAATGTGTTTTAATCGTGATTCCAGATCAAGTAAATTATCTCTCATTCTACGTTGTTCTGTGGTATGAGTTTCGGCCGCCATCTAAACAAATTATTACAATTCGATTATATACTTCCAATTCTATTACCCCGAATCTTATCATATTACCTGTAGTCTTTCCCGCAATATATCTCGCTCTTGTATTAAACGTTCTACGTCGGCACGGGCTATATCTCTCTCGTGTTCTAAACGATCGAGCATTGTTTTTGTTACTCCGCTCGAGCCTACTGACGCAAAAGAACTTGAGCAAACGCAAGAACCACGCTTGCACATGCCGCACGGCTGAGACTGTCTGTGTTCACATTTACAGACTTCTAAACGCTTTTCTACGCTGGCCTTTTCCCGCATCAAGTCGCGTTTCTCGCGCTGCAAGTCGTCAAACGCGTTTTCCCTTTCAATCAATTGGCGATTCAGCTCGCGTATGCGTGACCACAATTCTGTCTGCGATAACAAATGAAAAATGTCAGTTGATCTATTTTTTAATATGCAGACGTTTTCCATTCATACTTTAATCATTGCTTACATTATTGTCATCGGGTGTTCTATCATGTATTTCCTTAATATTGTGGTACTCGGTTCTGTAATAGTCCCGTTCGTTCCGCAATTGTGTAATAGTTTCTTGTAACTGTACAAAAATGGTGCTGTTGGTAAATTTAGTTAAGAAGTGCGAACTCAATTCTTAATGCAGTTTTGTCTTGATATACTCACTGTTACTATCAGACAGTCTCTGTCTTTAAATTCCATATCTTTACTTTCTGTAACGCATGAGAAATGTACATCTCTGTGATTCTTCGATGCTGTTTAAAAGTAAATTAGTCGTGTCAGTATTTTAATTGGAAAAATTCTACTTGTGGCAGGTACGCTAGCATGTTTTCTACCTTTGTTTTGATCATTCTTGTCGCCTTTTTCCTTAAATGTAGTTGAATCTTTTGTACCACTGGTTTGCGAAGTACCTCGTAGAGAGACTTGTTCCTTCAATATTCGATTATTACACTGAAGTTCGACAATGTCCTGTCGTTGAGCTTCATTTTCCTTGGCTAATCTTTCTATCTCGTTATTTAGATTTTTCTCTGCAGAAATACTATGAGAATTAGCTTTGCTCATATGCAAGATTGGCTAAAAATTCATTAATTTAAACCATACCAATTATTGTGAGTTCATTGACCTTATCCACCACCTTTTTTTTCTCATCCGAAGTACATTCCAGAGTTCGTTGTATATTACGCTTTTCCAATCGGCATGCTTCCAGATCAGCTCTCAACTCCTGGACCTCCTTACGTTCTACTGTCAGTTCCCCTTCCAAGACGCGAATTTGTGTCATCGTATCTTCTAGTTTTTCTTGAAGTTTACTAACTCTCTTGTTATTCTCCTTCACCGCTGAATTACAATCAGCTTCAACTGCTAGAGCAATGTGGTCTATATCTCTTAATTCCTGTTCCAGTTCTTCATTTCGTTCGGCCAGTTTGAGTGCTTGGTTCATAGCGTCGTGCTGTTTTGCCACAGTTTCTGTAAAGATCATATAAATTTCCAATGGACTT
Source organism: Ectemnius cavifrons (assembly GCA_964023945.1). Lineage (NCBI taxonomy): Eukaryota > Metazoa > Arthropoda > Insecta > Hymenoptera > Crabronidae > Ectemnius > Ectemnius cavifrons. Next base: position 2,053,555 of record OZ030375.1, read on the forward strand.
TGATAGATTTGTTTCCCATATTCCAGATATTAATATCTACCTTTCAATCGTTGCTCCAATTCTAGTTTTTCTTGCTGCAGAGAGTGGAATTCGTTACTTCCTATATAATCGTACGATGTAAAATTATCTTCCGACTGCTTGCACGCGCAATCTTTGGAAACTGCTACGTATGGTCTGCCTCCTTCTAACATCTTTTTTAATCTTAACACTTCCTTCTCTTTACTAGATAGCTGAAAGTATGTCATTTGGCAGATGAGTATCTCCGCTAGAAATATGCATAGGACATACATGTATTGCAATAATGATCCACCTGATTCTTTAATACATGTACATTGTCAGTTTGCATCGACAGTTCCCCTTTCAATTTTGTTATTTCATGACTTAAACTGCTCATTCTATGATCCGCCATGGTTAATAAATTAAGAACTTTCGGTTCGGGAGTGCTTAAAATTGGCAGTGTGGTACTAGTTCCTGCTTTTATTACAGGCTCGCTTTCCAACACAGGCCTTCTAAGTGGATAACAGGGCCTTTGTTTCGAAGCTGAATAAGAAAATTATTCTGTGTCATATACATAATAATTCAATGCCAAGTACTATAGAAAATATTTACCCAGCGCAACATTGCTAATAGTAGGCTTTAGACATTTTCCTTGAAGTTCTAAAATCTTCTTGGACTTTTTAGAAGACTCCGTTTCGAGTTCCTTGATTCTATGTAAATTTCTGGATGATGCTAACTGTAAATCGTTGCAATCACACTCCAGTCTATATGTATGTTTCTTCAGATCTTTGATCTGTCTTTGATATGATTCCTTCGATACAATCAGCTCTGAGTGAAGCTGATTACATTCTTGGACCAGCTTTGCGTTATCACATTTATAAGGGTCAACTGTCGACTGTAATTGACTATATGCCTGCAGTAAAACGAGAGTTAAAAAATGAAAATAAATGCTATCATCCACGCATAATATTAATGAGGACGATAGTTTGAATTCTATTTTGACACTCCGTTTGTTATAGCGAATGAATGTGGGAATAAATACAAGTGCATCAACAGAAAAACATAAATCACACATACCTCTATATTCTCTTGTGCAATTGTTTTGAAGTGCTTCAAGCTTTCGGTAGTTTGAATCAAGTCAGCCAACAATTTCTCTATCAAAGGTAACGCATCAAAGGAAAGTGCTTGCTTATACCCTAAACTATCCAAGTGCTTCCTCACTGCTCTATATCGTGCCGCTACACTGTAGTTATCATCGCCACTCATTTTTGCAAAATTTTTTCTAATAATACTTTAAATACTATTTTGTGCCTATGGTTGCCAGATAGCAAAAAGCGTGCTCAGCTTTTGTGAAACACGCTCGGTAGATATGTACAAATTATTTGGAAGGCCTTAAAATTGTTACATTTAATATCATACATTTCGAGTCAATAAAAAATGATAGAATTGACATTTCAACAATGCGACTGTATATAACCAAGTACAACCGGTGACAACGGGATATATACTTGTTGGGCGAGACTGGACGTCATAAAAGAGACCGATGCTTTTTGGGAGTGATTTTTACTGTTGGATTAAATGGAAACACCATTTTTCGTGAGTTTATTTGGAATTATGTAATTGTATAATAAAACATCTTATACGATAAAGGCCGCGCTAGATTCCAGTGCGATGCTTTTGAAAGCGTTACCAACACTCCAGCGGTCATCGCATTCTCTACTCCGTCTTGTGGAGATATATGCATATTTCCGCCTGATGTTTATTTGCCATGAAATAATTCATTAAAACTTATATGTAAATACAATGCAGGCGAAAATTGTTCACGGGGAAAATACATTTGGATAAAGGCGGAAAACCCGGGAAAGATATATATACCAGTATATATCATAATATCCTTGCTGAAATTTGTGAGAGCGACTTTTGGGACATAACTCAAACCTCTGATGGGACAAGGATGCCTTCACATGCCTTTACAACCCTTCTTCGCCGTTTTTCATTTTTCATGTTGCCGCAATGTGCAAATTGAAGGTGCGCACGCCGCTTGTTTATTCCCCGATTGCAGAATGCAGTGTGATGCAGTGTGATGCAGTGCACTATTGCCGATTGTGGTTCTTTGCGTTCCTTTATGCATGCATGTACAGCGTACGCGCTGTATTGCATTAGTGAATTTGAATTTAAAACTCGTTGGTTCACTTGCTATTGGCGCGTAATACCCTTTCGCGACACGCACTTCCGAGAGTTTGCCGATGTGATATTTTTATAGTGACAATTGACTCGAACATGTCACGAAATGCGAAATTTAGTTTGTGCAAAACTTGCGCTTCACACAATTGTCAACCTCTGCGTAAGTTCCACTTGTAATTTGCAATGATTTCTCAATGAAGAACGATCGCAAAAACCGGCTAAGATGGATCGACTGAACTTGACAGTTTCCAATCCCCGCGAAATCCTTTTTCTACTGGAAGAACTTTGCGGTTTGTCTTACACGGAAGTGCAGCAGACGATAAACAAATATGTAAGTAGTATCTTTTGCTGTTCAATTACAATTTCTTCGAAGCATATCCGTGCAGTAATTTTTAAATCAGTAATTATTTCTTGCAAAAACCGAACTGTCATATCTTAAATTTTAAATTTTCGGTAGTATATCATTCGTTAAAAAAACGAATGCTATAAGCTTGAAAGAAATCGTAAGCAATGTCTTTTTTGTTTGATTTCACAGATACAATCCGCCACAAATACAGAACTAGCATTTCTTGTACCATTTTTAGTTGAAACTGAAGAGATGGTTATTCATGTAGTAGGGGATAAAGTTTTGGATAGAGAATTAAAGTTTTCAGTAAGTAAGAAATTCGGATATGTAGGCATATTAGGTTTACTGCAAAATGAGATTAAGAAACCTACTAATCTAAAAGGGTATTTTCGTATATATATGAAGTATATATATACCTTCATGGTCTGTCCTAGATTTGAAATAAACTCTGCTTAGCAGACCTTAATCTGGGCACATACTACTTAGAAACCTACATAAAGAAGCCATACATCTATAAGCTTTAGAAATACAACTCAACAGTGCCCTAGAGCATAAAATGCATATGCATAAAAATTAGAATCAGATACAATCAGCTTGACAATTACATTGGTTTAACTAAAGTTGCGTATGTTTAAAGTTTTTCAATATCTGTTGTACCTTATAATTGAAACTAATCATAGCCAACTTGATAAGATTAGAGAGACTAATCTGAAAGTAGTTCCAACTGATAGTATTACTTAATGCGATAAGATTAAGGTTTCTAATTGAAAATCCCATTAAGCAAGTAGAATAGAACAACTTTTACATTCGCTTCTCCAAGGATGGCTTTTGCAATATTTTAGGTAGCAAATAACATCTTATATGAAGCCATAAGAAATAAAAAGGTGATGACTGCAGATAGCATAAAACTTGAAGATGAAATATTGCGACATCTAAAAACACTTGTAAACCCACTACCGAAAGTTCTATTACTAATTCCCATAGAACACAATAGGGAGCAAAGTATATCTTTGATCGTATGTTTGGCTGATAATAACCTGAAGGGTGAAGTAATAGATATGTGTACAAAATTGGTTGAGGAGTGCTTTAGGTAATTCTGCAAATTAGTTCAAATTTTTGGAAATATGCATCCTAATTTCATTTCATGTATTAGGTTTTGTTTGGGTTTTTTTTTAAATTCCTTAAAGAGCTATGAAGAAGGCCGTCTAAAACGACAGTGCCAAAAGTTATTATCCATTTCAAGGAAACTCATTACACACTTGGGTAAGAGATATAGATTTTTGTACGATAGTTATGCATACTTATTACAAGTATTGAAAAACTGGTACGTTGGATGATAGGTGACTTTTCCGATCTTTTACGGGAGATCATGACAGAAGCAAGGAATTTGACAAACGCTGAAAGATGTTCTTTGTTTCTTTTGGATCCTGATCAACAAGATTTGGTCGCGAAAGTATTTGACGGCCTCGCTATGAATGAAGTGAGCTCTGTTACATATGCCGATTGAATTTTTCAGTGAAAAGTCGAATGAAAAGCTGCATTGTTTTTAGTCAATACAGCAGATGCGAATTCCAATAGGGCAGGGCATTGCAGGTCACGTGGCAACTACCGGAAAGTTACTTAATATTAAAAATGCATATGAACATCCCTTATTTTATCGGCGAATCGACGAAGTGACGGGATTCAAAACGAGGAATATATTGTGCTTCCCTATTCAAGACGAAAACGGAATCGTAGGTGCGTGGTTCTACGCAAACGCGTCGATCTCTGAACTTTTCCGGCTAATTGTTTCATCACACGTAGGTGTTGCACAACTATGTAATAAATTGGATGGATTATACTTTGATGTATTTGACGAAGAAATTGCCACTGCATTTAGCATATACTGCGGTATCACCATAATGCACGGTATTATGTATAAACAAGTGAATGATGCTCAAGCTAGAAGTAAACTTTGCAACGAAGTCATGATGTATCATTTGAAGGTACAATTAACTTCTTTCAAATGATTATTACCTTGATATTTATGCTAGAGAAATAAATACACCAATACATTTTTAACGCTACAGATAGATGAGGAAGCGGTCCAAGGAGTATTAAATTGTAAAGACAGTCATAATCTACGAAATTTCGATCAATTCCGATTTAGTCCGAAAAGTGTTCCTTATTCACATATGCCTTGTTATACCATCAAAATGTTTAACGAACTAGGCCTAATTCAGCATTGGAAGATAAAAGTAGCCACATTAGCTAGGTGAGGATTTACCATCAACGATACATTCAAATATATTTAAGATAAGGAAAACTCACTACTTTATTTTCGATAGGTTTATTCTCTATGTTCAAAAGGGGTATAGAAGCGCACCCTATCATAACTGGGTACACGCTTTCTCCGTGACACACTTCGGGTATTTGTTGATAAAAAATTTGCAACTTATTTCGGAGAACTATATGACATATCTGGATGCATTAGTCTTTCTCATATCGTGCCTTAGCCACGATATCGATCATAGAGGAACAAATAACGCCTTCCAAACCAAATCATCTACTTTATTAGCGTGCCTTTACAGCTCCGAAGGTTCCGTTATGGAGGTACCATTTCACATAACGACCATTATAACTAGATATTTCAAGAAAATAACTCGATAGTTTAAAATGTTCAAGCGTGCCGAATTCCCAATTTCCTTCATTCTTTATGTTTAGAGACATCATTTAGCGCAAACAATGTGCATCCTAAATACGGAGGGTTGCAATATCTTCGAGAATTTTACCAGGGAGGAATACACTACTGCTCTCGATCTGTTGGGTAACAATATATTAGCAACAGATCTAGCATCTCATTTCCGATCTGCCAAAGAGCAACACGAGATGCTACACGGTGGTTTCGACAAGCACCATCCGAAGCAACGAAAATTATTTTTTTCTATGCTTATGACATGCTGTGACGTCAGCGACCAAACTAAGCATTGGAGAGTGTCGAAAAAAACAGCGGTAATTATTAAGAGCCTTATTTACGGCCACAAATTGAATAATGTTTTATTACATCTTTTATTATACTTTGTTATACGTTAATGTCATTTTACTAGGAAAATATTTACGATGAGTTCTTTTCGCAAGGTGACTTAGAGAAAAGTATGGGCACCTCACCGATTGAAATGATGGATCGTGAGAGAGCATTCATCCCCGATCTCCAGATACAATTTATTTCCAGTATAGTCTTGCCACTTTTTATGTAAATATCGCGTTGCATATATTACCTCGTGAGTTTTATCGTATGCGAGTCATGTACGTATAGCATTTCTTCCAGGAGTTGTGCTCTAATATTCCCTGCATTAAAACCATTGGTTAAAGTACTCGAAGATAATCGAGCACTCTGGGAAACTGCCAAAGTCTTATTTCACAAATATGGGAAAAAGGGGATGTCAGGAATGGAAGTCCTTCTCGATCCTAGTTTCGAGGACGAAGTACTCAGATTGCACCCCGGAAACGAAGACTTTAGTACTGAGTCAATAGATACTTGATAAAAGATTTATTGTAAAATCAGTAAATACATAGTTTTAGAGTTGAATCTAACTGGTTATTGTTTCGTGGTTCTAATATTTTACACACCATTACGCGTGGTTAAGAGTAAAATTCTATTAATATGATGACGTAGGTATAATATTATAAGTATTATGGGGTATATATTTATATAAACAAGAACGCAGGCGTTCGGACACACACCGTTTCTGAAATGTTACCGAATATATATGTTCGACTTTAATAAATTATCTTAGGTAGTTAATGTGTGCTTCCAAATTGTGATCAAAATTAAAATTCTAATATATAAATTATTATTACGGTAGTAAAATGCAATTAGTCATATATTATAGGAATTGTAAACTTCGTAAGGAGAGGTTTGTAATTTTTTTATATATATAGTACTAGGACAGCGTGATCATTTCCCGCTGCATATATTTTTCCTATCGTGACAAATATAATAGTCTGCTTTCAAATGACGTAACCATTCAATATACATAATATTGAACAGGTTTGACTTTAATATATAATATTGTAAATTAGATACATGGCATAAAAAACCGAATTTAAAATAAATTTCTTATACCGACAATAATTATATTGTTCGTGTAATTTTCGCATTCAAATTTACTTACCTCCCATGCTGCCATATAAATTTCTTTTATACTTGTATGAGTCTGTCTGTGTGCATATATAAATATATATATATTTGCGCTGTTATATCGTGTTTTGGATCATTTCGGATGAAAAGAGGCGCGCAACGCGGCTTCGGTCAGAACTGTCAGAAGTCAGTATATAGATGTCGCTCCAGTATGAATTCAAATCAAACTGAAAAGACGTTACGCGCTCGAAGCTTGAAGCAGCCTGAAGGTCAGAAATCGGCGTGATCCTTGCGCGGCGCGAACCGTTACGGTTTCCGTGAGGGCTCTTGTAATTTGTGAAGCGTGTCATGTGTCCGACTAGTTTTAATTTTGCATTGTGAGTAGCTGTATCGCGGAGGAGTACTCGAAGTGTGTAGAAGTCAGATGTAAATAGTGAAGGTATGCAAGATCGTTCCGTCAGCCTGCTCTCGAGCCTCGTCCGGCTACCCCCTTTAATGCAGCTGACTCACTGACTCTGCTGCCCCTCGTGTCTCGTACTCTCCTCACCCAGTAAAGCCCGCCATAATTTTACGCTTCTCCAGCACTCCAAATATTTACACTGCAAATTATTGCCTTGCGTATATCAGTGGAAACGTACGTACAATTAATCTTCCGCATGTTTCGAGATTGCTAAAATATATATATAAATGATCGCTTTCAAATTTCTGATTTTAAACACGTAATATCGTGAGAATTTCTGGGATTCTATGGTGAATTTGTATTCCTGTAGATATCAATCATGGGTACTAAATCGAAGGATGGAATTAGGAGCATGGTTGCAAAAGACATGATGGAAATTTACAATCGTAGTACAGAGACCAAGCAGACCATTAATGACAGCTTAAAGAACTTAATGGAATATCTGCATACGTTGATCGCACAAATCCCACATTCAACGCCCGGACCTTTAATTCCAAAAACACCTAAGACTGTAAAGAAAAAGGGTGTTCAACGTATAGAAACTATTCCAGAGGATGATGTCGTAGAATATCCAAAACTGGAGTCGGCAACTATCAAAACAGAGTTAAATGAGACAGAAAATGTTCGTCCATCTGGTAGAGTAAAAAGAGAAGCATCCAAGAAAGCAGAAACAAATATTCGAAAGCAGCAGAGTCTTTCTATTAGCTCAAAACTAAGGAGGCCTTCGAGCAATGAGTTTGAGCCTGAAGTAAAGACTAAGGTTGGTAACATAAATTTGCCCTATTGTTTCTTCTGTTTTCTCATGTTCATATAAATTTATCACTCTTTCCATGTAATATTCGGTACCTGTTATTCTATAGAAGAGAGAAAGTAGGGCCAAGAGAAAAAAATTGTCAAAGAGTAGTTCTGATGAAGAAGATAACAGAGGACCGTCGAAACACAGTAGAATAGATGATACTATTACTACATCCGAGTCACAAAAACATTACCAAATTTCCAATGAAACTGTTGTTCTTGAACAAAAACAACAATCTCCGATTGGAGCTGGGAATTCAGATAGAAAGAGATCATCCGCTGTTCAAAATCTAGAAAATAATAAAACCTTCAATATGGGTGATGATACTTTTATTGCTCCAATAAGAGATGATATTGAAGAACCTTCGATGTACGAGGATGCGATGAGTAAGCCAGTACCTATAATGAATTCAACAATGAACATAAATGGCGCAACAGTACAGAAAATGATGAATGCAACTGTGGTTTTGGAACCATTATCAAATGCAAATCTTAATATGACTGTAACAATTCAGAAGAAAGCCTCAAGTGGATCCAAGGACGTAGAACTTGAAACGCAACAAAAGAGGACCAGTCAAAAAGATAGTTTCAAATCATCCCGTAACACAAGATCATCATCAATGACAAAAACCCTGCAGGACAGGAAACAGGAAAATGAAGTACCAATTGTAAACAATATTGATGATTTGCTCACTGACGATGAATCATCTCCTGAGATAAAGAAAACCAAGTATACATTCAAGAAACCCGAGGATAAGAAAAAACGTCGAAAAGCACTGCAAACAGATTCGTCATCTGGTGATGACAGTATAAGTCCACCCAGGAAGATTGTGAGGGCAGTAAAGAAAGGAACCACAGCACAAGATGCAAAGAATGGATATAAGTCGAATGCTTTATTTAGTCCTTATGCAAAGGAGTCAGTTAAGAAGAGAGTAGAGGCTTTTGAACAGGCAGGATTGAGTAGTCCCAAACCTGCAGTTGATATTAACGCGCCCACTAGACTAACTAGAACAAAGACACGCGCCCTTGCTGCGGCCCAGGCTGAAGCTGGAAAAAATGTAGAAGAAAAAGAAAGGAGCATTGCACAGCAGCTAGCGCGAAAATCATTGGCCAAAGCAAAAAGGATTTCTTTGGCCAAAGAATTCAAAGATACCGACGATTATAAGGAGGTAAATACTATATTCTTCTTCTGTAGTAAGTTTGTTTCTATATAATATCTTCTTCATCTTCAAAATTGATTTTTAGAATTTACTACAATCAACAGCCAAGGCAAGCAGATTAGTTTCCAGTGACAAGGCGAGTTCTAAGCAACACCAGAAAACAACACCACTTGGCAAGACAAAAACTTTGTTGCCAATGTCGGTTAATAGGATTCAACATACACCCTCTAATCACCATATTCCTGTGAATGTAAGAAGTTTAAAAAACATGTATGTTGATCATACAAGCACAAAAGTGCACTGTCACTAGCATTATTCCCTGTTTTAGCATACTAAAGCATTAAGTGCCACACGTTCAAATATTGTGACAAGTATGGATTCATTTCTACAACCCAAAACAGCCAGTAAATCAAATTCAGTAGACAAATTGGAGGAAAAGAAACGAAAGGCAAATGACGAAGATGCTCGGAAGAAGCGGGAAGAAACATTACGACTGCAAACAGAGGAAAAGAAGAGGTAGCGTAAACAACTACGTTATACACAATTTATTGATATTGCTCTATGTTCATACTCCGCCAATTATAAGACTATTGCAATGTTAGGAAACGGGAAGAAAAAGAACTGAAGAATAAATTAGCCCGTGAGGCAAAAGAAAAATTGGAAATAGAGAAACGCCAGAAGGCTGAGAAGGAAAGGGAAGAAAAAGCACGCCTGGCGCACCAACAATTAGAGAAGCAACGAGAAGAAATGGAGAAGAAACGTCTCCTTCAAGTGCAACGGATACAGGTTTGTTTTATTTTTTTGATTGAGACACTGCGAATGCATAAAAATTCAATGAATATACTTTAGGAAAAGGAAGAAAAGAGGCGATTAGAGGAACACCACAGACAATTGCGTTTAAAAGAGCAGGAAGAGGCGGAACGATTGCTTGCCGAGCAAAGGCGGCGTGAGCAGGAAGCTGAAAGAAGAAGAGAAGCTGAAGTAAGGGCTCAGCAACAAGCAGCTGCTGAAGCAATGAGACTAAAGCAGCAAATGCTCGCTCAGGTACGATTTCACTTAATTGCTGACTCAACAAGAAATAAGACAAATTATATTCTCTCATTTACATTTCAGGCTAAGCAACATTATACACAGAACAAGAAACATGATGGCCCGACAAACTATATTTTGGACAGTGAACCTGATGATGATGAGTCCGACGATGAAAGCAGGCCGAAACATGCTATACCCTACTGGTCTCAATGTATGTATCTTAGTAAATTCATATAACAATTTGCTCTACCAACTTTTTGAACTACTTGACTATGCTTCTTTACAGCTCATGTACGCAGAGGCCAGTTGGAAATGCAACGATACATCCCTATGTATACCATTTGTAAGTTCTTTGACGCTAAGAAGTCCACGCCCGACTTGACCGAGTTTTTCCACGGAATCGATAGAAATAGACTAAAACGCACGTCCAGCGCGATTTGGAAAACACCACCACGCTACTCTATGATGGAATAGATTGCAAAATGATCTAACTTGTTAATTTTAAAACTGTTAATTTAATATTAAATATCGAGAACCCCAAGAAAAGTGGCAACACGGTATTAAATGAAGAATCATTATTGGTTAAAACATAAAACATTGAACGTCGGGAATGAACGACAAATCCTTCTGGGTTTGCATGAACACAATGTCATGCTTTAACATTGAAAATAGCAGTTAAGTATCATATATTTCGCCACGCTTTGAAAATGTAAGACTGCTTTAACTTCCTTATAACATGTTCTATACAGTATTTTGACAAGAACGGTTTGCTTTTAGTATATTGACTGAACTACTTCAAAAAGTGTGTTACGTATTTAAGTGATATCAATTAATGAATGTGTAAACCAAGTCATATTAAGGACAAGGGACCATTTTATCGAATTTTCATTAGTTTAATTCATGCATGCGCTATAATATGCAACTTTGGGTAATGTTATACAATAGCATTTCATAAATGGATTCATGCTAGTACTTGTTACACCTTCTGATGGTTTTTGTCCTCGTTTTTAGTTGTTGTGAAGATTTATCCAGTTGAATCTTTGCATATATGCACACAATTGAATCGCTGGAATAGAATTAATGTATATATATCCATTAAATGTTTATGTATAAATTATAAAATGCAAATAATTTATATATAAATTTGAATAAACCGGAATTCTACTTATTCTGGGCACTGAGGTAGTGAAACCTCTGTCATCATAATATCTTGTACTGGATGAGTTGTTAGATGTGTATAAATTGGTATCTGCAAGAAGGATATTGAGATGCGGTTAAAAAATGGTATCGCCAAATCGGGGTGTAAGATTTGTGTACACTTGCATATGGCAAAGAATTGTCTAAAACTGGAAATTCCAGCTGAAATGTTGTGTCCTGATATACTTTTGGAATAATTCGCTTCGTCCTACCTCCGGAACCCTTGGATTCAAAATCTAAGGAACTCACACTTGCTCTTGTATTACCACCCTCAAAAACCTTTAAAGTATAAAGTACATTAAAACTTTATACAAAATGCTGAATCCATTGAGTAGTAGTTGATCTACTTTCATGGTAGTGTAACTAGCGCTTCTTTTAATATCGCAAGGCCAGCGGTAATCTTCGAAATACTTATACACGGGAACCGTAGGTAAAATTGGTGTCCACGGTCTGAAAGATCCGAGAGTTGATATATATCGCCCTCCTAATGACCAAACACGCACGGTTCTATCGACGGAACCACTACAGTATGATAATAAAAAGGTGTCCATTAAAGTCTCATCGAAACATTGAATTTCCTCTTTTCACCATTTCTACCTAATAATTATATGTGGATCGGGAATGATTTCGACCGTTTTTATTGGGCTAGTGTGTCCCTTCACAGAGCACAGAAGAAGAGGGAGAGGCTGATCTCTCACGGCTCTTTTTGCTCGTCCGTTAATTCGATCCTTCCATAGGAACGGAAATTCCAATCTCAAAAGGGGCATGCTTACGGTTGGAGGATTGGGTATCAAGTAATTTGCGAGGAGCCAGACCTTCAGGTACCCCGCACGATGACCTAATACCATTTTTATTAGTATTTGTGCCCAAAAACGTGGTTGAACATCATTCAAATGATACCAGTTACTAGAAAACAATTCTGAGGATCAGTCCCTAATGCTAGAGCGCAATCTCCAGTGCCATGGATGACACTGAATGCTTCTAGAAATCCTCCAGCAGGGTGATGACTCCAAACTTGCACCAAGCCGGAATCGAGAGAAGCCAACATAGTGCCAGTTCGAGGACCAGGTTTCCGGCTTCTCAGGAATATTATAGCTTGCACAGAAACTGTTCTCGTTGTGTTCAAGACCGATTTTTGGTGAGCAGAAGCTTTTCGTAGCATACTGCATAAAGAATTACAAATATGTTAAACTTTCTTGAAGATACTGTCCGACGTGTGCCCCTCCTATTCACCTTTTCTTAATAGATTCCTGCCTTTTCATCTCCGTTTTTGTGTTGCTAATCGCCAATTTACTTTTCTTATCTTTGACATATGATATTGCATATCTATAAACAGACTATAGAAACTTAACAGTTCTACAAACGTAATAGGAAACATCCGGCGCAGTCTCACCTCGCGATGGGATCATTGACTTTGAATATTCTAAAGGGTTGTCCAGTCTCTAATCTCCAAAGTATAATCTCGCCATTATAAGTCGCGGTAGCTAGAACCTGAGGGTGATGGACTGCCGAGCATAATATCTCTTCGGTATGCTTTATCCCCCAATTCTTCTTATGAATGTAAGTTTCGGTAAGCGCGAACTCTATCACTTGTCTATTCCATCCGCTGCAGATTATTCGATTCTCCACCCAAACTACGCTCGTCACCTCGCTGTCCAGGAAAAATTCATTAAGCTTATCATTCTAATTCAACAATTAAGAGATTCACGTGCCGCTGAAGTTCAATAGACATGTTCCGTATGCAAGTGCCGGTGTTAAAATTCCACACTTTCAAAGTGCCATCGCGAGCACCAGTCACTAGTAATTGTTCGGAATCATCAAAGCTAGCTGCAGTAATCGGCACATTGGTATACTGTCCATAAAGCAGTCGATTATGAGCATTTGTTATTAAATACAAACGACGTCCACGCCAAGGGTCCCACACTATTATGCAAGAGTCCCATCCTGTGGTCACTACCTGGCCCAACAGTGAAGATTAAATGTATGTCCAACAGTGAAAGATCAATTAGTCAAGATTGAAAAGTATATACCACTTTGTAAAGACGATTAAACAAAACACAGCTAACGGGTTGGGTATGCGTAAAGCCGTCCGAAGTCTCCGGATTAATTACAGGATCACAAATAATCGTGGCGATCATCATACCAGCAACTATCATCTTGTGCATTAGGGTATTATAGACAATAGTTAGCGGGGTAGACTCTCCGAGTTCACTTGGCAATCCGTTATAAGTCTACAGGGTAGAGGTTACTATTAAAGGGTACAGTTCTATTGCATCCATTAATAAGATGATATAGAAACCTGAATGCAAGTATGTGATACCACATCCCAGACTTTAACGCATCTATCTTTTGAAAGAGAGTAAATATGTTTTCCACCGTCTTGTATGACAATAGCACAAATAACAGCATGGTGTCCCTGGAAAACTGCATTCGCTCGTCTTGGAACGAAGGGGTTCCAAATTCGAACTATGCAATCCGATCCACCCGTAACAAGCATCTGACTTTCTATGAAAGTGCTTTTTGTCATTAACCGATCTAATAAAGCTGAAACAACTAACGAGACAAATTTACCTTCGCAGAATGTGAAGCACGATATGCCCCGCTTAACTTTAAAGACATATTGCGTTCGAGTACCCGTAGGATCACTTAGTAAGAGCGAACAATTTGAGCATCTGCTACTTGACATGAAGCACTTCAAACTGCCGAAGTACGATACTTGGCTCACCCAGTCGGAATGGACATGTTTTATCTCAATTACGTTCACTTCTTTCCAACCACCCTACGATATTATTGCTAGTCATGAAAAGGAATTGCAAAACAGACATTTTATTGGATAAATTACTTTAAGCATGTCATCGTAATGAACGATTGATAACTCCCGTTCGGTATTCTGCTTGAATGGTCCTCGATTCGTGGTATCAAAAGTCATGATTGTTACGGATCCACCCATGTCACCCAGAACAATCACAGAATCTTGTTTAACATTTGTGTTGTAATAATAACTCATTGAAACTACTGCGTTCTCCAAACCGGTTATCTTGGTGTAATGGATCTAATTAGATATTTCTACCGATATTGATTATTATCGTTATATGTTTATTAACTGTTGTGCTACCAGTATCCGTAAGTCAAACTTCTTCGCTGAATAATCGTAGAAGCGCAAATCACATTCTGTGGAACTAGTGCCCAGTATTTGTATGTCTGGCATTACTATCATATCAGTAATCGTGGTGGGTTGGACTTTCAAATTGGCTGTAAATACATCGTAGAATATCGGAAGAATTCCAAATAAACTGAAACCTCTAATTACGTTTAGTACTAACGATTCTTTGCTTGTACACTGCGCTCGTACTGTAAATCCAAACTCCAGAAGTTGATTATCCCATCCCTGCCCGCTGTTACGTAATGGCCTTCCGAGAAACCTGCATTCTTGTTCTAGAAATAATGGAATAAAGTGGACATTTAGATATTGGACAGTAACCGAAAGAGCAAGCATGTCATACGGCTGAAATTTCAGGGCAAAATGCGATTCTGCATATCGCGGTTCGGTGATGGGACTTAAGTAATTGCGGAGCTCCTCTTATTGGTAATTCCAACACCTTCAACTGCATCCTTACGTCCTTCTCTTGAAATTCGAGCAGAAGATACGAAACAAATTCATCCCATGTGACGTACCCATCTTGCTTTAAATTTATCTGTTGCAAAGAAAAACTCATGGTCGACATTCCGAAAAGTGACGAACGAGCTGGATAACTAACTTTTTTAAAAAGTATATTAAAATTCTCCTCGGATATGTAAATCGCCAGTATATCTTTAAATGCATCGTACAATTGAGAAGCACTCATCCGCTCGTCTTCGTTTGCCTATTAAATTCAATAATTAAAATACAAATTTACACTATGGTAGATATACTATAGTTTTATTATAAGTCAAATACCAAAAATGCTTCCTGCAAGCGTGTCAAGGATTCTTCCGTACATTGCTCCTGTAGGTATTTCTGACCGAAGAAGTCCTCGTGAGCACGTTCAATGCTAAGTTTTAAAAATGTTCATGGCATAAGATGGACTATTAATTATTAATACTAATCGTAAATGTTATCACTGGTACCTCGTAGTGCTGCCTTCAAGACATGCCATGATATAAAATACGTATATAATATATAAATAATTTTAAAGACATCAATATCACAAGCACGATTAGTGAAGTACGTGGAGAACGAGAGGGATGGAATACAGATTATGATAGTATATTGTTATATCGAAAATACAAAAATATTCTGAAATTGGTACCATGTAATTAGCCCTGGTGTTATACTTTTTCCGACCTATGAAATATAAGAATTTATAGGCAGAACTTATTCTTTACTCGAACGAGTACAATTAGGGGCAAAATAATCAATACAACAGGTATCTACAATACGTAGCTCAATGTGTACGCAGTGTATAGTTTTTACGTCTGTTCTACTACGATAATGGACTTGTTCAATGCATTGAGCTTGTTTAGTCGACAAAAGTACGAGGAATCTGCTGTAATATGCACAGAATTACTCAGAAAAAATCCGCTGGATCAGGTGATGATATCTTATTATTATAATAACTTTTCCAGTAGCATTCAGTATGTATTAACTTTGTATTACGTGTTAAGGCGGTTTGGGTGCTCAAGATGCGTGCATTAACGTTGCAAGTATACGTAGATGACATAGAAGCAGAAGAGGAAGGTATTGCCGAAAGCCTTTTTGACACCTACACCATATCTTCGATGCCTAGACCAGGTACATCGTTAAAAAATCCTGCTACCAGCCAGACCAGCCAAGCTTTTCGACCAAAGACTCAATCGGGTATATATTATATATCATGTAAACTATGGATCCATAATCCTTGGCATAAAATGATGTATTCTTTAAAGGTAGACCATTAAGTGGAGTTGTGCGGCCAGCAACTCAATCTGCAATCTCGCAAAATATGGAACAAGCATTGCGAACTCCAAGAACTGCTATGACTGCTAGGCCAATTACAGCCAGTTCTGGACGTAGTGTAAGGTGCAAAGGAGTATTTTTATTATTTTAATATACGTCAAATGTTATGTCTGATTAATTTTTATAGATTAGGAACGGCATCAATGTTGACGGAGCCAGGAGGCCCCTTCATACAACTATCTCGACTAAATGTATCCAAATATGCGTCGCAGCCCAGCATTGCCAAGCCCCTGTTCGAGTACATCTACTACCATGAACATGACGCAAGATATGTAAGTGATTTATTATACATCATGAATCGTTGTGTATAATTAATTAGTTTCATTTCTTTCCAGGCGTTGGATTTAGCAGTCCAGGCGACACAAGTTTGCCAGTACAAAGATTGGTGGTGGAAGGTGCAACTTGGAAAGTGCTATTACACTTTAGGATTAGTGAGAGATGCCGAGCAACAGTTTAAGTCTGCATTAAGAGACTACAAAAGCATTGAAATTATTCTGAGATTAGTCCGAGTCTACACACGACTCGATCAACCTTTGACTGGGTTGGAAATTTGCAAGAGCGGCCTTGAATATTTTCCTAACGATGTTGCAATTCTCACTGAAATGGGCCGTATTTTTGAGGGTTTGAATAATACGACAATGTCATTAAAGTATTACAAAAGTATTGCTCAAGAGGATGCTTCCCACACGGAAGCGATAGCTAGTATCGGAATGCATCACTTTTATAGTGATCAGCCGGAGCTAGCACTACGTTACTACAGACGTCTATTACAAATGGGTGTTCATAATACTGAACTCTTTAACAATCTGGGTCTGTGCTGCTTTTACGCCCAGCAATACGATCATGTTATATCGTGTTTTGAACGGGCATTGAATCTCTCTGTCGATGAAAATGTAGCGGACGTGTGGTATAATATCTCACACATCGCTATTGTATGGGAGCTTTAAATAAAATGTGCCAAGTTTCATAAAAGGAGATTGAATAATGAAATGTATATTTTCAGGCTCTTGGGGATCTGACGATGGCTGAGGAATGTTTGAGACTCTCAATTGCGAGCGATAATAAGCACGCTCTGGCATACAACAATCTCGGAGTTATACACATGCGAAACGGGAACGTAACGGTCGCAAGAACATACTTCCACACAGCAGCTAATATTGCAAGTTACACGTATGAGCCACACTTCAACAGTGCTCACTTAGCATATGAGGTAATGCTTCATATAATTACGTTAGTTAGAAACGTAAAGTATAAAAATATGTCTCACTGATAGGTTGGAGATCTACAAACAAGTTACATTGCAATCCAGAAAGCCCTAACAACTCATCCTATCCACCATGATAGCAGAGTGCTTTTTCGGAAATTAGAGCGATATTTTTCACATATGTAGATATGTAGAAATAAGTATATATATATATACTTATGTGATGGACTTGCAATATAAAATGGTTTATTTTATTTCATGCTTAACTTTATCTTTTATCTTTACAGATTGCAGTATTTACATAGTAGGCAGGTGCAAAAAAGTACAAATAGTGAGTTCGAATTTTGCTCAGTTCATGGTAAAATATTCAACATATCTTACATAAAATCGACACTTTTGTTTTAGTAGGAATGTTGGTTAATGAATCAATAGAGATTAATTCCACATACTTTTCAGACAGGCGACAGCTATCCTAAGTCAATAGAATATAAAGAACTTAGCCATTATATTGTCTGCCAGCTTTTTACAAAGTTGGAAAGATGTGTAATAATCTATTGAGAGTAGAAAATATGAATGCTAGTGGTATCCTTTTGAGTTTGCTCAATATCATAATTGACATACAAAGAGACAATTTCTAATGTACACTGGTGATACATACTTCACACCTACGCTTGTAGATTTCACACTACTGGAGGCTGGATGTTCAAAATTTGTATCTATACCTGACGAGAATTCAAAGCCATGGAGCATTAGATTGTTTCGCTCCAATTCCCATGTATCTCTCCTTTGTGCACAATTATGGAACAATGTACAGTCTTATTGCGAATGAGGTACAATAGCGTGTCTTATGTGGTGTGGGATATGACCAACCATGAGATAATAAAATAAAACAGAAAGATGGGATACACAGCCAGGGCTTTTCTTCCTGATGGTTGACTGTCTCCAAGGAATGCCATAGATGCTGAAATATTAGTTTTAATAAACAATCTTGATTTCCTACTATGATAGTGGATATTTTTGTGTATACTAACCATATGTCGCCCATACAAATCCGATTATGGTAACGATACATCTAAGAATAAATAGGAAGATAGTTTGTTCTGCCATTAAGATAAATCTACATACAATCAGAGCAATGGCAGTTGGAAGCAGACAATATCCTAGTACGCATACACTTTGGAAGAAAGATCTGAAAAGACAAAATTATTCTTAATACAAGAAACTTATATAAGGTAAATGTATAATAGAACAGGCTTTAGTTTGTTACCACATACATATTTCCACCCAACAATTTTGAATTCAATGTTACAACCATCGAACCAATCCACACAATTACAAAAACTTCCGCAAACTCTGGGCCACCATCATTGAAGTTATCAGCTGTGTCAGAAGACCCTTGTAATATCCTGCATTTATGAAGACTCGAGTCAGTATAATAAAAGAAACGTAACAAAAAATCTATATATGTTTACAATCTTACATTGCCATAAATGTACATAATACTAGTGGTCCCCAAAGATCCCCTACAATATAATATTATAATTAGAACTTGATGGTCGATAGAGATTTGGTTCTCAGTATACTTACATTCTTTGAGTAAACTTTTCTTTTCCTTCGGATACAAAACATGGTAAAATTTCTTCCCTACTGCTCTAACATCCCTTAGCTGGAAACATGCAAACAAATATTTTAACACGGTGACATTTTATCGAGGCGACTATATTTGTTTTGGAAGCAGAATCGCAAAGAAAAACTACCTTAAAATGCTCAACTTACAATTGTATCTCTTATAGGCTCATCTAAAGTATTAAAATCTGGCTCTCCCAGATTTGCTTTCTGCTTGATGCCTACTGTCAGCTCACCTTCCAGGTGTTGAGTATCAGTGTCGTATGACACATCGTACATCTGGTATACCAGCAAAATCCATGTGTTAGGAAAGCATTAATAACTACCACGGCAAAATCTATCTAATGATTAGGCGCACGCAATCAATCGGGCCGAACAAAATTGGCTGCACAATCGCGGTTTTTTGGTGAAGTCACGTTGACGTGACACATTTCGAGCATTTATCAATAAGACTCGGTGAATGCTAGCGAAGTATACTCACGTCCAGTCTCGCCTCGTCCACTGTCGCCATGTTTGCCGCCGACATGCAAAGCGAATTAACTGAATGCCGGATTTATATTAGAGCCACCGAAACGAGGGATGCTCGTCTATCATATCAAATTAGGGCACACCACCATATGCAAGCACCCTCAATTAAACTACCATTGACGTGTTACTCTGCCCTGTTTACTGTGCTCGCGCCGATCTCGCGTTCTTCTTTCGGGATTGCACACTGAGTTTTTCGACACGTTACATCTACGGACTAATGTAGACAACGAGATCAAGACCACACTGATGCATCATGAAATTGAGGGACGTTATCTCCGCGTAACTATGACAAGCAACTCGCAAATCATTGAACCCTTCTAATGACCATTCTCGCGCGAGTTGACATTCGGCTGCTTGTGCTGTGGTGGCCTCAAACTAGCCAGATGGAGATACTGTCTCCGATATCGCTTGCGAATTTCCGACATGGCTATGCTAATTAAAAATATCGCGGAACATAATTGGCAGTAGTCTGGTTGCTGATCGGTTTCAGAAAGTCATCGATATAGTGTGCTGAAAAAGATAACTGAGTGGCAGATTGTTCTCTCTCTTGCTTGGGTTGAGTCCAACGTTTTCATCCATTTCGGCCATGCACGTTTACCGTGCACTCGTGTTGCTGCTGGTAAGCAGTGCGCACGTGCACTTGGCTTTCTCGGAGATTAAAGAACCGCGAAAAGGCGCGTTACTTGAGAGT
Organism: Ectemnius cavifrons; assembly: GCA_964023945.1. Classification (NCBI taxonomy): domain Eukaryota; kingdom Metazoa; phylum Arthropoda; class Insecta; order Hymenoptera; family Crabronidae; genus Ectemnius; species Ectemnius cavifrons. The sequence continues at coordinate 2,073,870 of OZ030375.1, forward strand.
GATGTACAACAAGAACTATGTATCCTTTTCTCATACCTTTCAAGGTATATAATTATCAAATTCCAGCCTTAAGTGCTTCAGTTCGGATTTGTACCTTAATACTAATTGCATTAGTTAAGAAGGCGTTCGCTAAACGTAGAAGGGAACATTTAGATGCGGCAAAGAATCTTCAGAAGACTGAGAGCTATGAACGCCTATACAAAATGATTATAGTCCTCGCGGATAAAATGATTACTGTTATAGAAAAGAGTAAAGACATACTCGCTGGGGCTGAATTTAATCCCAGTAGCAGTCCCTTTCCACGGGATACCAAAGTGCGCGAAGGTAAAGTATCTTTTATCGGAATAACTCATTCTTTTAATTATACAGACTTCTCAATCTCAAACTATTTTGTAGCATTGTCCGCTATATTGGAAAATACTGCACTATTCGGGGATATAATTCTTCATATTCCGCATATCACGCACCGGATCTTGAAGGCTCAACCGAAGTTAAATGAGACAATGCATTGGTCTCTCAACTTTACGAACCAAACCAGACATCTGCTGGATAACGGAACTTTAACTATGATACGATTGGTGGGCCAGGAACTGAATATTATCGAAAGAGATTCCAATTATTTCAACCCGTACTGGCAAACTCCGAGCGGCCACTCCCAGAGTGAAGACACTTTGAAAAAGAAGAAATCTAAAAAGGAGAAACTAAAGAAGGGACCTCAAATGATAAAGATTGACTTGTAAACACTACAGACTAAGACCATATCTTTTCTCTCAGTTCCTACTAAGCTACATTGTAGTAATCAATTACTGTAAAATGCAGATCGTAACATAATATCATCATGTCAATTACAAAAGTAATCAATTATGAAATGAATGTGCATTATTTCTGTCTGGATGTAATGGAAGTGTCCTTGATCCCAGGTTTCTAAGGTCCGGCGCGGCCTGATGTCTAATCAGAACAAGACCAAGAGTTGTTAAGTCGCGATGGGGATTTTAACAGTGGTGGTAGCGACGGTGATCAAGTTTTCTCGTGGTCCGAGGAGCGAAGTTGAAAGACAAGGAGTAGAAAGTGGTCAGCCAATGGGCTGAGAAGGGTTCCACTGTGAGAGTACGTGGGTACGGCAGGAGACATCGTCGGAGCAGCCGGCAGTATAGTGAGAGCAGGTCCGGCCAGTGGTTCCGCCGATGCTATCTTCCCGCGGTCGAGCAATTGTCGATTTCGGGTGCGAGTGCCATTAACTTCGTCTTTCTCTATCCCTTTGGTGCATCATCCTTCGAACGCCTTCAGGATTCGGCGAGATGAGGCTGCAGGGTTGGCTCTTCTTCTGCTTGGCGATCGTCGTTGCAGGTATCACGACACACCTGAATTAAACTGGTCCCTCCTCCCACTCCGGATCACCCTCGGGCTAGGGAAAAACAGCCCGTCTGGCAGGTTAGGAAAAGATCGAGCGGATGAAATGATTAGGCTTCTTAAATTATAAAGATACCCCACTACTTCTCGGAAATATTTTACAGTCTTCGGTCCAACGTGTGGTCTGTATAGGGTCGACGTTTGAAGTTACACCATTCTACCTCACACTATTTCTTTAAAGTCTTCAATATGTTCGGAAAAGACGAGTTATGTAAACTTCGCGTAATCCGAACCCTCGAATAAGTCCACCAAGGTGCTAGAGTATAAGAAGAAGACCGGTTCACCTTGCGCTAGAAATTTGTTAAGTTTCTAAGAAGCTGCTTTTCACCTTGCAACTAATGGCAGCAGTATAAACACTCGGCTACCGGCTGTATACTACAGGAAAGAGACTTATTCTAAGAAGCAAACGTTGTCGAAACGACTAATGTCGCAAGCAAAAATTAGAGTCAACGCGCTGTGATTGTGGAATGTCCTTTCGCGTTTTCCTACCCAACTAGCGAAACAGAGAAGAAGCAGCATTGGTATCAAATCTTCTTCAGCATTTTCCCAAGGGTTTGATACAATAATTTGAAATTGACGGCGGAAAATCTATTTTTCTCTGTTATATTCCTACAATATCAACGAGAAAAGCAATTTCCCAATACTCATCTCTTTTCCAAATGACTTTCTGGCAAAGTACAATTATTGAAGGCGCGGAAATATCATTTGCGCAGATAAAGAAGTAAGAAATTTGAGGAAGCATACAGCGACACTGACATAGCGTTAAATTGATTTCTCCGCAGTTTCACATTCATTTGCTGTTTATATAAGATATACTTCTTGCATGAACGCTGTCCAAGAATTTACCCCCTGTTGACGTATTGCTTTGGTACAAAAACCTCCGTGCGGATGTATGAGGATACTTAAAAACGCTTCGCTTAATAGGCGTAGTCCTCGTAGATCATTGGTATCCTTTTCACTTTATGACCGGAGACACTTCAAATAACTGTAATAAAATCATGTACCGATTAGTCATCTCCTTCTCAACCATATGCAATGCAAAGTTACTAGAGGTAGTTTACCTGGAGTGAAGCGCCTTAATGTTTTATCGCGGAAATCGCCTCAATGCACATAGTGCGTGGCCTTAACTCCTGCATCCATGTAAGCGCTTGCACACATGCTCGTACGGAGAATGTTGCACCTGAACGACCATGCACGCACTCACGGGCACGCACACAGATAGAGCGTCATTGCCACAGCGGTACCTTCACTTTCCATTTTCCCGCTAACCCGATCTTTTCGGCATCCATCTTCATTCAATCACTCCTGGAGTCCTTCTGTCTTTAGTACACTCTTACGATATGTACACTGCAACAATTATTCCACACGAGATTTTACATGTGATTTTCTTCTCTGGATTTCTCCAGATTACAATATCGAATAGTTGCAATAGCTTTTCTGTTCGTTATTGCTATTTACTTGTAAGGTTGAGTATAAATTAGTCGATCTAGGGGGTTGAAGATGGTCCAAGCAAGATTCAGGCAGGCTCGTAATTACATGGTATTAAATTATAGAGGCTTTTAGAGAGTGAGGTATTATTCATACTCGTAATAAAGATTAATGTTACGCTAGTAGAAGACATTGGAAGGAGTATGAGGATGAGATATACTTCAGCGCAGTTAACGATTATAAGGTCAGCGGGAAGAGTCTTCCGAGGTGCTACTTTCTCCTGGCAATACGTCAGTGAACACGATTTTAACACATTCGGGTGGGAATCTCTTAGATACAGTCTTTCATTAATGCTCATGCTTAAAGTTACACATTATTTAATTCTGCGTGCTTTGTTAGATACGTATCGAGCTTGATATTTGCCTAAGAAATTCTCACAGAATTCTCAGGGTGCCACCAAACTCGATAAGAACTCTTTCCATCCTACTTCTGAATTCCAAACACCGAACGCAGACGCAGTCGCCATACGCGAATCATTGTGGACTTGTATGCGCAATCCCCGCATTTGAATGTTCCGTTCACACAATATGAGTTCAATAATATCAATATGCACGATACAGAGTATTTGAGCAAACAAGTTATGTATGTCAATGTCGATCCTTGACTTCTAACTCTTTCCTATAGTGGCAAATACCTGTCGCTATTCTTCCCTCCTTGAAACCGTCATTGATGGAATTGTTGAGAATAAAATTGGCTGTGGCAAGTAAAAGTCAAGTAGAAGAGAGGGGATCTTCAGAATTCGAAGCGAGCAACGACCGCTGACGCGTTCGTTTAAGGCCACCACGATTAATGCATAATTCCTCTAGTCGCCGGCTAGGAAAGAGTCGAACAGGTTTCGAAACGGGAAAAGCCTTAATATATGCGGAAGATTTTTATCTGAAACAGGTTTAGGTCAGAGTGGTAGGAGCGAACCGATGTACCCCGTCGTCGTAAAAATATCAAATTTACGTCTATAAAATAAAAATAAACAAGCCGGTTCACAAGTACGAAAGGAACATTGGAACTCTCAGCTTTGGTTCGACAGAAATTCCTCCATCGTCGCTTTCTTCCACTTCTCTCCTGCTAACTCCGGGATTATTTTTGCTCTTTTTCTATAGATTCGCCTTTCTTTGGATTTTCATTTGGATATCGATGATCAGAAAAAATATAATTGACCGTATTAGTCCTATCAGATTACTGTAATATTCAATCATGTCACCCTTCGTTGTAGCAAAAGGGGTTGTAGATAGACAGAAATATATACGAGTACATGTATGAAAGATTAAGAAGAATTCGGTGCATTACACACGCAAATCTAGCAGCTGCTGTAACAGAGAAAAAACGTGGTAAAAGTAGAACGTGGACTGCCACGAGTCAAAGGCACGTGAGAGCACGTAAACCTTGACATTTACTTTAGTATCTTCATGCCTGAGCATCACTTTCGATAATTGAATACTATATCGATGCCTCGAATTAATTTGAATGCATAGCCCCAATGTTAATTGTCCTTGACAAATTTGGGGACCAAGTCCTTCGTCTTCTTTCCTGCACCAAGTCAAAATGATTTGAATTTGAAAGTAACTTTCACTGAATTTGTAATTTCTATTATCGTGTCTTGCAGTACAAGGTCAAAAAAGTAAGAAAGATGAGGAGAAAAAAGACGAGGAATTCCGATGTCCCGAAGGACAAGGAAATGGCAACTTCGCAGATCCTGCTACGTGCCGAAGATTCTATCAGGTGAGTCATATTGATATTTCTTTTATACTTCTAATTTGTTCTTTAATCATCAACTGTAATTATTTATTTTTAATATTGACAGTGCGTTGATGGTTACCCATACCTGAATAGATGCCCGTCAGGTTTGCACTTCGACGATATTAGCAAGTTTTGCACATTCAAGAATGAGGCACGTTGCGGACCAATTCCAACAAGTGGGTAATCCGGCCAAAATGAATTACGGCTGTTCATATTTTTGTAAAAGCAACTTTTTCATATTAATTCACAACTTGCAGCACCCGCGCCGGTAACAGAGCCTCCGACTGACTTGGCCGAAAGATGTGATACATCTGTGTGTCAGTTACCATATTGTTACTGTTCCCGAGATGGAACACTGATACCTGGTGGTTTAGCACCGGAAGAGGTACATAAACAATTTCTTAATCAGTGTATGACCAAGAATGAAATTTATCAGTCCTATGTTATTAGCTTTATAATATGCTCCTCAGACTCCGCAAATGATCATTATGACTTTTGATGGTGCAATTAACCACAACAATTTTGATCATTATCAAAAGATCTTCGATAAAGACAGATTAAACCCTAATGATTGTCCGCTAAAGGGAACCTTCTTTATCTCGCATGAATATTGTAATTATAATATGGCGCAGAGCTTGGCGCACGATGGTCATGAGATTGCGACGGAGACGGTCTCGTACGTAATTTTACCGTTAATATTCTCTTTACAGAAGTCACAAATATTAACTAATATATATTACAGGCTTCAGAAAGGTTTGGAAGATAAAGGCTATGAAGAATGGGTTGGTGAAATGATCGGGATGAGGGAAATTCTCAAACATTTCAGCAATATATCGACTAGCGAAATCGTAGGCATGAGAGCTCCATATTTGAAACCGGGCCGTAACACTCAGTACAAAGTATTAGAAGATTTCGGATACATTTACGATAGCTCTATCGGCATTTCCCCATTAAAAACACCAATCTGGCCATACACTCTCGACTATAAAATACCTCACGAATGCAAAGCTGGCACATGTCCGACAAAATCATTCCCTGGTGTATGGGAGTTGCCCCTGAATGCCCATTATGTCGAAAGTTACGAAGGTGGACATTGCCCATACTTGGACCAATGTGTACTTCACAATCATGATCCGGATGAAGTTTTTGAATGGTTACAAGAAGATTTCAACAGATATTATGAGCAAAATCGAGCACCTTACATGATGCCATTCCACACTAATTGGTTCCAAATAAAAGAATTGGAACGCGGTTTATCGAAGTTCCTTGATTGGGCAGTGACATTGTGAGTTACATGCATCAGGATCTCGTTTGAAAATATACTTTTCTGCGAAATTTATAACATTTTCTTGTCTTATAGACCCGACGTATACTTCGTGACAGCAACGCAAGCACTTACATGGATGACTGATCCGAAACCACTAAAAGCATTACACAATTTCGACGGCTGGTCATGTAAGCGAAAAGAAAATATTCCCGGCCCACCTTGCAATAACGCGAATAAATGCGCGTTGGACTTCAAGCCTGCAGAAGCTAATTTCACTACAACTAGGTATCGGTCAATAATAGATTCTATGTGCTTAATAATCAATAGCACCTACTAATAACAATCTATATATTTTCAGGTATTTAGAAACATGCAGAGAGTGTCCTAATAAATATCCATGGTTGGGAGACGCAAAGGGAACAGGTTTATACAATGACAATTATAATCCTGAGAAGAAATAAGAAGGGGATCCGTCATACTCTATCGGTGAAATGGTAAATATAATTGTTTATGTTTAATTATAATTCCGAATATTGCACGCCAATGCTATGTGAATATTTTAGATGATCGGAGCCGCAATTGCATTAAAATACAAGCCAAATTGTTTGTTCCTCCCTTGAGAGACTATAACTATAAAAAAAAAATATATATGCAGTGAAGTGAGAAAGTATTCTCTGTGATCATGAAAGAATGTCAAGAAATGCAGGTTAAGAACATATATGCATGTTCTTCTTTAGAAACATTATAATGAGATTACAAAACAATATTTATACAGGATGTTTTTTTACAACGGAAGATAATTATTATTATTGTTCGTAATTGCCTATGATATAGTGTACTTATCTGTATTGCTCAAACGCGATCTTTTAAGAAGAAAATAAAGTATTTTTCATTTCTATGTAAGTCCTTATAAATCCTTCCCAAAACTACACATTCCATTCATTGTATTAGCACCTTGATCGTGACTCCAGCCACTTATACTTACTTTATCAAATGCTTCAATATTCTAATCAGCTAATAGCGAACTAAGCAATCAATCAAATGAATTGTATCCAACAGGATATAGTTCATGTGACAGTCGGTGCGATAATGCTAAACATTACTTACTGTTACAGAAAAACAGTTGTATGTTAAGTTTCACTTTAATAATATAGTAGAAACATAAACATTTCTGGTATATTTTATTATCGTATGTATTAATATAATACCGTAAATTAGACTAAGCCCCGAATATTTTCACTATTAACGCACAGGTCTCCATTCATAGAGGACATCTGCAAATTTAGGATGAGCTGGAAGGAAAATGTTTCTTTAAAGAAAGCTATATACCTAACTCCTTAATATAAGCAACTATTTGTAATAAGTTATTCTGATAAATACAAATGGATTTGAAATATGTACATCATATAGAACACTAATTAGCTCTAGTAGAATGTTCAGTGTAAGTGATTAATTAATTGTGAAACATTACGTGGTTCTGGAAATCTTTCAGGGTACAGCGAAACATAATGTCTCATGATTGCATCCCTTCTTACGTGTGTACTTCTGTCCGCTTTGTCAAGCAAATAAGCAACTACCAATCCAAGGGCAGCATATCCAATGTGAGACTTTATTCCTGATAAATATGAGTTCAATTTGATGTTAGGTTCATTATGCATTCATTACATAAGAATGACATCAAAGAGGTTAGAGTAAACCTTATCAAACCAAATGGTTTGCCTGACTATGTGACAATACGATAGCCGCGTAGGGAATAATCTCGGGTATTAATTACCTGTATAATAAGGTCGTTTCATCCAGAGATTTCGAAATATAGGTACGAATGTCATTGTCAATGGACATACTACATATCCAATGGGGTTACGCACAAGGCCAACCTGGAGTGGAGGAGCATGGTCGTAGAGATCTAAGGCCCATTTTGCTGAGCTTTCTTTTTCTTTTGTCTTTTGCATAGTTTCGTAGTTAATGAAAATTAACAGTAACAAATTGCTCAAACAATATCCGTGACACCAAGAAGGACCACCACTACCACTGCCGCCGACCACGCCGCCAACTCTAAGTACGATTACATGTATGTGTATGTATGACTGGTATATAAACGACCGAAATCGGCGCTTTGGTTCGAACCGGTCCGAACCATAAACTTATTCGTGATTTGTTAGATACATTTATCCAAAACCCTTAAAATATACAAAAGACGTCAAGTAGTAGTTTGGTACCCCCACAAAAATATGTGTTTGATTTCGTTTCCTAAAAAAGATATATTCTCTCCAAAAATGTTTCATATATTCATTAAAACTCCATTTGTGCTCTATTCTTGTGCTTACTCGCAAATGTTCACACGAGCACATGGTGCAGAACACTTGTAACAGGGGGACAAAAAGAGAATTACAATAAGTTATGTCCATAACAAAAAGCTACACGTATACTAATAAAAACACTTATGCGCATATCATACAAGTGTCCCTTTAATCAGACATAAATTAATTAATTATACAAAAATCGAGTTTTTACAACAACCTGACAATAATTGCATTAAATTAAATTTAAAAAACTTTCCAATTTAAATGTATATATAATGGCAGAACCATCATTATTTTATTTTCGTGAATATTCGTTTTCCCCGACCTTTCGGAACTTTTTTCATTGGTGGCTTTGCGTTTTGTTCTATCGTAGGAGTTTGTTGATGCAAAGCATTATATAGGGTACATCCTTCGCTTTTGTTTTCAAGCATGTCTGCGAGTTCATCCTGTGAACAATAATAGTTGTTCTAAGCATCACTGATGCGACCAGTAAGTGTTCCCTTCGGAAGCGGTAAATGTTCTATGCAAATAAATTTCTCAAATTACAAACATACTTGTGAAAGTTCAATGAGATGGGTGAGCGATACTCCTTTGCTTAAAATAACTGGCAGATTTTTCGTTGTTACGCCTGGTAACTTAGCTATAAAGTCTTGTATACGTGGATTGTATTTTTCAACCATTAATTCCTGATTTTCTGCACTTTTTTCTATTCCAATTTGTGCAGCTTTTGCTGCATTCGGTTGCTCTTTTCCTTGCTGTAACAACGAACTTTGGCATTAAAACTGAATTAGTAATGCATTGCATGCATGTATTACATTTAAAAAAAAATAACGAGAAACGCAATATGAAATGTAAGACAAGAGGGCGTCAAGCATATCATTTTGCAATATGAGATGTAAAGTTTGCTTTGAACCCTCTAAACCCTACGAATGTAAAAGACAGCGCAATTCTGATTAAATATAGATGCTTTACTTTTAGTTCTTCAAACAGCTGCGCTGTTGCATGGGGACCAGGTGACCACACAAGTTTCAAACGTGGAAAATGTAAAGTCAAAAGTTGCAATTTTGAAGTGACATTAGAGTTCTGAATATCCTTGCTTGCGTAATAGTTACCCTATAACAGAATCAATGAAATAGAACATACACATGTCACATTAACACCAAAAAATATATTCTGCGCTTTTTATGATTATTGATGGTTCGTACTTGAAAGCAAAATGGTTTATTGGGATCAAATTCAATAAGAAGCATTGGTTTTACGTAATGCCTGCTCATTGCTGTAGCTTGATTGTACAACCTTCCACTATTTAAAGAGCCTATAAGATCAGACACGCTTTTTCTTTCGACACAAATTTCTGGTGACAAAATGTAGTCCCCGATCTGAAAGTTATATTTATTATATTCTATGATCTTATATTATAATTAAGTGCAATAATATTGGTTCGAACAAACGAACATATACTGTTTAGTGTACCTGTAAAGTTATAGGATCAATTTTCATTCCCCTAGAGTACAGAATAGACGGTAATTCGCTTCTGAATTCTCTCATATCAACTATAACTGTATCAACTTTAGGTTGGGCAGATATTCCACCTTTGCGTGTACTTTCTTCCTCTGCTTGATCACTGGACCCAACAGCAAGGGCTAAACAATCCTCAGATTTACCATCCTGATCTTCAGGGATAACCATTGTCTATAAGTTGCATGCATAATACAAATGTTGATTGATGTAATTTAAGTGTTTCCATAAATTGAGTCCGACATTTTCTTATCCAACTATACTTTACATAATTATCAAAATGTACCGTTTTTGTATTGATTAATAGGTGAAACGCTTCTTTTTCTCTGCGTAGAGACGTAAGATACTCTTGTTCTTCTACAGAGCCTTTATAAATTAAGAAAAATACCTTCAAATCGATAGACGGATTATTATTTTGATAAACCTAGAACAAAAATGGCTGCTAATGTAAAGCCTATTTACAACTTTTTAATTAATTTCGTGTTTAGAAATTTAAAACATACATACTTCCAGCTGTCTTACAGTTGATATATCAGCTGCGTACATAATAACGTTACGAGGCATATATTCAGTCAGTGTCCGTAATAATGACATTGGATCCCCATTCTTCTTAAGTGCTTCTAAAATAACAAGAGGAGCACTTGTTTTTACATGCGATAGCTCTAATTCTCCAAGCTGTAACCACAAAAACTTTTTATCATATAGAGAATACGCCGCTACTTAGAACATGATTCAAAACAATCCAAAATAAGAACTGACTTGAGAACAATCCTCAAATAATGTTTCGTGCTGTTGTTGCTGGTCTGATGATTCAGAGGCAATTCTTTGACTCGCGTCTTGTGACAGAGTTAATATATAACTATCTTGATCTTCTTCAGTTTCTGCTTCAAGTTCATTTTCTTTCTCAGCGGTTGTCTCCTTTTCTTTTTCCTGGTTCGTTCTATACTCATTAAAACATTTCCCATTAATATTTTTAAGTTGTGCTCATATCAGACGTAGATAATCCTACAACTAACACAGTCTTACTTTTGGAATTCATTTTTCGGCAATTTTTTCAATGCTTCATAAAATAAATATTTCTTGGCTCCCATAGTCAAATAGTTTCGCAATTGATGGCATGTGCTACTATCCCGAACCAAAATGAGAATCTTTTCTGCACCTTCAACATGTTTCTCCGTTTGTCGCTGCCCTTGAATTTCGAACAATACTTCACTCAAAGCGGTCCACTTAGGATTTGTTTCTGGCTTGAACTCTATGCATGTAACATATAAGATTTAGTTACAAGTGTTACTTTTTACGGAAGGATCTTCATCTACCTTAGATAATAAACAGTTACCATTCTTATCATTGTAAACTCTCTGTTTTGAGTTTGTAAATAAATTATCCACGGAATCCAACATCAACCAGCCACTGTTTTTCTCAGCATACTCCATCGTTCTCAAGCGATTTAGCATTGCATAAAAAGTTACACAATCTTCGTGAGTCAAAGTTCTGAAAATTTAGAAATTCATTTCAAGGATAATTTATAGCATTTATAATTTACTATGCAATATTACAAACCGAGAATCGAGGTGTTTTCGATAGTCTCTCCTACTTACGTTAACAAAGATCGCAACATTTTTAAATCAGAAATCAATTGTTTAGTCGTACTACTTAGTTGATGCCAGATGGGATCCAACTGCTGTTGCAATTGCTTATGAAATTTTTTAGCTATTGCATTTTCGACAGTTAGTTCCTCCAAATCCAACTGTAACAAGAATATAAAAAAGACTAAAATATTCCCACATTCTTTGCAAGAAAGTATGAGAAATACTCACATATTTGTTTAGGCGTTTTAATTCCTTCACGATAAAATTCATTATGTCTAGTAAAGCTGTTTGTATGTTTACCATTTTAGGCGTAATTTTCAGATGTAGCTCTATCACATCAGGCTGCGAATTTATTTATAATCACTATTCTAACTGCAATCTTAACACAAAGCAAAATTTTAATATAATTCTCTTACTTTGAACTTTGCTAAACTGTTATTAACGAGTGAATGAAATCGTGGCCATAGATATAATTTTTTCACAAACAGTGCTTTCATTACCCGTCCCACTTGCGAGTATCCAACAGTAAATGCTAATGCCGAGTTTGTGAACGCTTTGATAAAACCAGTCTATAATAATGGAAATATTAATATACCTTGCCAACTAATTTATTATTTAAAATCACCAAAGTGCTATTGTTACCTTATTAAGTTGTCTGTACAGCCGGAGTGCAAATGCTTCTTGATACGAATTTAATACGTTGTGGGCTCTATATACAAGAATACCAGTAACTAAATTTAAAGGCAGCCTACTTTTTAATAAATCCAAAACCAGGATTGGACCCGACAGAAATAGTATACCACCTTCCAAATACATGACTTGCCTGAAATTATATATTTCTCATAGATTTAGGGACAACTCATGTTCCACCTATTTGCGTATTAATTCAATACAGTTGACATGCCTTTCGTCAGCAGAACATTCAGAATTTACAACCCGTGGTAATTGCTTCATTCCAAAACTCTTCAATATATCAATGAAATATTGTTCGTCATGATTAGTGGTTCCCAAGACAATAACAAGATTTCCTGGGTCTGTGAAAGCCTTCAAGATGTTCACGAATACAGTTTCCACACCCAGACCCCTGAAATGTGTTAGTCGCATTTAGATTCTTCATGTTTATTAAAGACTGATTAAACATTTCAAAAATCTTGCGAAATCTGGGCTAATTACTTTGCGGCAACAACTAATCCATCTTCATGCAACACTTCTAAAAACATCTGGTTCTCGTACTCCAACATGATTGGGTAAAACAAGATTTCTCGTCTATCGTAAAGTATCTTTATTCTTAAAATAAAAGTTCAAGAAACAATTGCAGGATCTGTTTCGCAATGGACACTAAACAGACTTGCGTATGATCCTAGAATACAAAACATGATATAATTTTAGGTATAATTTAGATCATAAATGTATGTTTTGTTCCACAAGTATAAGAAAACAGAAAGATTGAAAATACAATTTTACAAACCTGACTTTCATAACTTTCACATGTGCCTCCTAATATTTGATCGTGCGAAAGATCGTTACTTCCTAAAACTTTATACACTGAAATCCTAAATTCGCTTGTTTCGTATAAAGGATGACCATAAACGCCTATTGTAACTGGTCTCTTAAAGCTAAGAAAATAGATAATACTGTCAAATCTATCACAAAGTGCTAATAGAATCAATCTGTTTGATTAAGTACCTGTTAGGTATAAGAACACTGTCATCCCCACAAGTTACCGACTTAAGACAATATTGATTTGGGTCGTAGGTTGGTTTCGCTGATATTTGAGAGACGTATAAATCTGCATCCCCGACTCTATAAAACGTATAAGATTGCTTTAATTTTGCATGGCACATTAAAGAAAGAAGAAAGAATATTTGCTCCCATCTCATTGTTTGCTAATATAGGATTCTTAAATGGCAAAGTTTCTTACATAGATTTAAGCTTTATCCTTATAAAACCCTCGTGCATCAAACTATAATATTTATATGAACCAGCTTTCACGCTCTCATTAGCATTATCTATAAGGTGTTCTTCACATGTCAATACCTTTGATATCTGTGAAAGGAATAGTGCGTGATACATAAATCAAATCTTATTCTATTTATTGGAATTACTGATAAGACTTCATAAAATTGTATGTGCCGCAATGTAACAGTGCAGCATCGACTAAGACAGTACATCAGGTAAATCAATCTTACCAAAGCAATGAAAGTTAACAATTTCTTCATAGTATATAAAGTTCTCTTGCATGACACTTAGGAGGAAATGCTTTTGAGAACTTATTGTTCAAATACCTGAAAGGAAAAACAATCTACTTCTATAATCCATCTCAGCATTTACAATAAAGAAATATATTGTTTCAAGTTTGCGAATAGGAATAATTATCACAGCCCCTTAAAACTATTGTTGTTATGCAATGAAGATATACAAACTATGAAAAAACAATATTTACTTCAGATGTCATTTTCATTAACAACAGCAACTCTTGAGGCAAAGATAAGTAGATGCGCCAAAGCATGCAAGCAAATCGTAGCTGAGTTTATTAATTATGAGAGTTTTAAAGTTTGTGGCAAGTTCAACTGCAGCTGAGTAACCTCGTATGAACTAGAGAGAACTGAATAATCCCTTTCGATTAACTTTCACTTGTAGAAAGTGAAATGCGACAAATAGTTTATTTGTTCCACATTAGTTTCTTAAACTACGAGGAATGACGATATTCATATTCATTACTGTTCCTCTATAAGAACTCAAGTTCTTGAAAAGCTCGAGTACACTAACGGAAACACCGCGCTCGCTTTGATCACTGGTTGATATTTGGTGATGTCAGATATCTGCTGCGCTGATTGGTACTTACAATCCAAACACACTACTACCGCACTACCACACTACCCAAGTTACAGTAGTTGTTCGGCTTCATTTGCACGTTTTCCTAACTTTTGACTTATTAAAAATTATAACTAAGAAATGGACGGAGTCCTAATTTCTTTTTTGTTATAAATCAAATTGTTAGCTGGAAGAAATGGCACATGAAACTTTTATACGCACTGTAGTTCGCGCGTATAAATTTGACTATGTATTGTATATGTAACGAACGATTCAAAGATAAATCGGGGATATAAGAAGTTTCGATGAATATTATTAGAGCCACTAATGAGACTTCCAAAATTCATTTCTTGATTCACATATATATATATCCTAAGTGACAAGAGCATTCTCACAGGGAATTAAAACTTCATCCTATTCTTTTTATACAGCTAGAAGTATGTATATTATGACTTTTATATTTACAATGATGATTTTTTAACAAAAAGCATTGGAGATGCAATTATTTAACATATTTTATGACAAATCAATATTTTCATTAAATCGCAATGGTTGGCGAGACTCTAGCAAACCAAACATTCTGCACAAAGCATTTGTGGCTGCTATGTCCTTTGCTTCTTGAATAGTGTGGCCAAAACCTAAAAAGTTATGAAAATGATTAGAGAAGTCCTATCTGATTTGGCTTATAGTTTAAGGTCAGTTTTTAAGAGATATGAATAAGAATTCAACAACTACTGTCATAAAGTTTATAGATCGTATAAATGCATTTAACTACTTGAATTCTTTCTTACCCGAACCCAAAAATTCTTTGCTTGAATAAATTGCAATCTGATACGACGACAAAATAGTATTCCTTCCCGCATGAGAGATAAGACGTGGCTCTGCGGAAGATTTTTGCTGAGTTTGCAATATATCATCCAGAATACTAAGTGGTTGTGGTGGACACCATATCTCCAATAAATCTTTCTCCGCCAATGATGTTATTAAAAAGTCTCTGACAAAAATAGCAGCATGTTGTTCATCAGTGGACTCGATTAATGCTCCTACTATAGCCAGGAACGTAAGAGACAATGTTGCTTCTTCTGGTGGATGCTCCTAATACATAGTAAGGCATAGTTGATGGTTTTGCGATTATTCTGATGCCAGCTGTATGTAATTGAGTTTAGAGATATTTCAATTAACCTCAGATAGAATAATATCCTTCGTACCAATACTTCGGGATGCATCTGCCAATACTTTGTCAGATAAAAGATAGTCGTGAAATGCTCTAAAAATGTATGATTATAAGCTCCTTCTACAAACCACATTCATAAACACACATTCTATGCAAACATACTATGTTTCAGAATCATATGCTTACTTAAGACACGCTTCAGGAACAGATGGAAAAGCTTTTATAAGATATCTATTCACAGCTTTAGATGTAAGACATCTTCCTTTTGCATATAGTTCTTCATTGTGAACCAATGCATCTATTACAGATACTCCAACATTTTCTTGCTTCAACCTTTCTTGCTGGGCATAAGATTTGAAAATAAATGCCTGATTCAACTTGTTTAAGTCAAACTCTTCATTGAGCCTTTTGTTAAAAGCATATATCTCTGCTTCTCTGTTCCATTCAATGAAAGCATTTCTTCTTTGTAGGGGTTGTGGCCCAGCTTCTTTTTTCCTTTTTGTAATTTGCCTTTGCACAGGACCCACATATCTTTTTATATGTCGTACACCTGTACAATAAACATATATATCTATTGGCTTGGCAGGAATAATTTATCATAGAGAATAGCCGTCAAAATTAAAACTTACTGTTATAAGTTCCCGATCTTGCGACAAGGCTTGTGGCCCAAAGACGTGCAGCATTCATTGTTCTTTAATTCGTCTTTTACCAACTTAATGTTTTGCTTATGTGTGTATTCCGTCTGCAGAGTGTTTATCTCTGATTGTTACAATGACAATACAAAACAAAAGTATACAGTTTCAGACAGACAAATTCAACGCGTGTCAACTATTCCTGTGGTTGATGCTATTTTACACGAGCTGTTGGTATTTAATAATGTCCCGAGCAAGAACTTTTTAGGTTTGGTTAGACTTATAGGACACATGCGAACACAGTATTTAGAGTCAGCTGGTTCTGATATTTAGGAGTTGTCTGAACGTAGGTTAAAATATAAATCTGGCGCATACGCAACACCTATATCGCCAATAGCAAGTTAGTTCAAGTTTTCGTCTCCCAATATCCTTACGTCAATGCGCATGCCGTTGGAAATTGTGTAAATTCTGCATGCATTAATCTGACGATAATCCGGCATTAGGAAATAAACATCTAACCTCATACCACCTCATACTCCTCAATTATATATCTAAAATAGATAATTCGTATTGGATGTGTTCTAATTCACTACACGTGTGATGTGATAGACGAGTGTATACGGATCACAGATCTCCAGTGCATGTGCCAACGCAAGGTGTACCAGTGTATGTACCATGTGTCATATGTTGCTCCACTAAGGTCTTTTGCATCTGGAAATTGATTGTTATAAACGATGGATACGAAAGTGCGGAACAAGGATGTGTCCCAAGCCGTTGTTCTCGCAGACGATTTTACATCGAATTTGACACCAGTCCATGAAATATATCCAAGTATACTCCTGCCGATCATAAACATACCACTGTTGGATTATTTAATTGAAACACTAATAAAGTCGAGAATACAAGAATTATTCCTGTACTGTAGTAGCCATATCGAACTACTAAGAACGTACGCAAAAGAAAGAAAATCTTCGAAAATTTCGATATCACTGATAATATCAGATGGCTGCAGGTCTCTTGGAGATGCTCTTAGAGACATCGATACTAAAGGTTGGATACGAGGTAATTTTATATTGATAAGAGGAAATGCCTTTACACACGCAGACCTAAACGATGCCTTGAATATCCATTGCGGAAAAGCAAAAATGGATAAAGGAGCTGCTATGACAATGTTGCTCAGGAATGTTGGCTCCACCGTCAACTCATTCTTGAAACACGAGACATCTTTAATTGTTTCTGACAAAAGGAGCAAGAAGCTATTACACTATGCAAAGCTAAATAATAATGAGAAAAAAGTCAAATTGGAATTAAACTGGTTCTTAGACCACAGTGAAATTGAAATTAATACCTGTTACTTGGATACACACGTATACCTATGTTCTCCTGCTGTTCTTCCGTTATTCTCTGACAATTTTGATTTTCAAGTAAGTATATTTTATGTTATTAAATGGAATCAGTGTTCTCTTGTTAACTGCTAACATTGGAAACAATGAAACACTGTAATCCAAAGTAAAAGATATTAAACTATTCCACAACTTATAAGATATTGTTTCTATTATTAGACAATGGAAGACTTTATCCGAGGTGTTTTGATGAATGAAGAAATTTTGGATTCACGTATCTATTGGCAAGAGCTACATCCGAAAGATTATAGTTTACCAATTGTGTCATGGAAAGCATACCACTTTCTTAATCGCGATGTTCTACAGAGACACAGTTTTCCCCTTACACCAAATGCTTTCTCATCATTGAGAAATTTTATTTATATGCCTAGGAGTACTTACAAGCACAAGACTGCGACCCTGGCGAAGGGTTGCATATTAGAGAAAGATAGTATTCTTGGAAAAAGCAGTACACTTGGAAATAACACTTTTGTAACAAGATCCATTATAGCCGATAATTGTGCTGTTGGATCGAATGTAACTGTTAGAGATAGTTATCTTCTATCAAACATTACTGTTCATGATAATTGTACCATTTCAAATAGTGTTATATTTCCAAACTGCACCTTGGAGGAAGGTGTCAATATAGATGGATGTATACTTTATTCTGGGACAATTGTTAGTAAAGGGATACAATATATCGACTCCATTCTGACAATGTCCGGTCAGAATACTGTTGCGAAACAAATGTCAGATTTAGAAAAGGGATATGAGTTTTACAAGGACTCTGATCTTCCGGAGTGCGAATATTATTCTACCGACACATCGATCAGTGACGAGAATTCCGAACGGGATTATCCAATTACTGATGATACCAATATGTTTTTATCAGAAGTCATTGACAGTTTATTAAGAGGGTACCAAGATAAACTTAACTGTGAGAATTTAATATTGGAAATTAATTCATCGCGATATGCGTATAATGTTAGCATGCGTGAGGTCACCTATAATGTAATAAAAGCAATTCTAAGCTTACCACTACATTATCTTTCGGAACAGAAAGAAACAGTTAATACTGTCAATTATCAACGAAATTTGAAAGTCATGATCACGTATTTCCAACCGATTGTTTTAAATTATGTAAAGACGGAAGATGCGCAAGAGGATTGCCTCCGCGCGATAGAAGAAGTGGCAAGCACGACTACTGAATTACTGCCATTTGTGCGACACCTGCTGCATCTCTTTTATGATCGAGATATATTATCGGAGGAGAAAATATTGGAATGGTGCGACTCATCTGACAAAGATACAGGTGAATTTCAGAGCGAGGAATTCAGAAATGCTGTACAGCCATTTATAAAGTGGCTGCAGGAGGCGGAAGAAGATTCTAGTGAAACTGAAGAGGATTGAGTATTGCTCTCGCATTTTATATTATTCGCGGTTCGTAAGCTACTGTTAAACACTGTAAATAAACATATAAAATTGATCAATACCTTATTATCAACAATTTGCCCTTTGAAATCTTTTTAGTTATTTTAAAAACCTAGTTCGTATTATCAATGTTAAAAAAGAATCAAATTAGTATCATTTTCATAAGTTATAAATGAAACCCATTGTATGTATATACGCAATTTGATGTATTTGATTGTTTGAATAATCAACCATTGAGATTGAGCAACAGTATAGATCAGGTGCGGGGGAGATCAAACACACTTTACGACACATCTATTCTGTGGCTACGAATGGCTCCGTTAGATTATGCCACGCTCGATGACGATGGTCGGGAAACTTCATTGCATCTACCCAATGTCGTAAACGAGCACCTTTGCTGTTACAACTTAGTTCCAAACCACCTATGCATAAAAAGCGAGGTACAATATAATAATTTTTCATACACCAATTATTGATATCATTTGCATTATAAAGCAAATTACCAAGATAATCGTCACTCTTTCCGAAGTCTTTGTCCCATACTGAAAGACAAAGTGTGAGCTTCATCAAGTCCGTCAAGCGGGTCGAGAAAACGAACTCTTCGTCCCATTCGGGGTTTAGAGTTTTCTTTTTGACGCTGGTACTCTGTGTGTTGCGACCAGCTGTCTTTTTCGAAACCAGCTTCTTGGCGGTAGAACGTGCGATCGAGTAGTCGAAAAGGCGTTGGTGCCGATGATTGTCTTTCACATCTTCTATAAGGCACAGCTTGACAAACGGGTCAGAAAATCCGTTGCTGTCCATGGGCAGGAGGTTTGCTGCCCGGTGTATGGTCACCATCAAAGCACGGCGACGCGTGCAATAACTTAGACTCATCTGAATTTGACCGCGGCCAGTCACACATTCCCCCCATGCAGTTTCTTCGCTCTCCACCTGTATTACAAGTGTATCCATCAGTAAATGTATGTATGAAAACCGTTGTATGCTTCCTAATGCTGAGAAAGTATTATATATACAGGGTAGTGATTTTGAAGTGACACGTTGTAATGTTTGATCTGATACGCTTGCAATTCGTGTAGAGGTAATCTCGCTTCTCCTAGGAAATCCTGGCCTGCTGGATCGTCCTGGAGAATCAAAACATGCAGAGCTTTCCTGCTCCATATCTGTAATAAAACATCATAGGTTGTAATGATAGAATGGTAGAATCGGTTATCCCGATTTCACGCAAATTGGACACTTGGTCATACATCGCTTTCTGTCATCCCGTAGAAATTCACCGTCTCGTTGAATTCTGGATCCCTCGTTTTGTGCACGGTCTTTGTACGTAATCGTTTGCTGGGCGCACCTGACCCTACTGGCAGTATGTTGAGTTTGCAAAACGGATCGGCAAGACCATGAATATCCATTGGCCGTAAGCCGCGTGCACGTTCCACTTTGCATTGGAGGCACTGAGCTGCCGGGTCGTATCGCAACCAGACTTCGAGAGTCCCATAATCTTGTCCTATTTCTGTTTATGTTATCATCATATTAATTCTGTACACGCAAAACATTTATTAAAACAACTGTGCCTCTATTATACTCGCAAAAAGCAAATGTTCTTCCAGAATGCATAGTAAAGTAATTAAGTATTATATTATATATAGTATATAGCTAAGTTCCGATCTAGTGAACGTGCTCGTACGTGACAATGCCAATTATCCTAGGATTATTTCTCTCGTGTTACTAGTGAAGTGCATTCGTAAAGTAGCAAGGAACAAGTGATGTGACTCTATAAACCATACGTACGCTGCCAACGTAGTGTCAAATTTATTACGTTTCGTCTGAGAATTCGTAACAGAAACAAGCGATCCTTCAAAAATCAAATGATTTTTTATTCGGTTGGGTCAGTTCCAATATATTAGATAGTAAGACAAACCTTGAGGATACTCCATTGCTTGTATCTTTGGTGTTTCGACCTCCTTGTTAGTCGGGGCTCTGCTGGAAAACTTGTCCTGATCCAACGAAAGTTGGCTACCCTCCCGACTTGGTGTTTTTTCATGATACCTTAACGGTTCTTGAAGCCGATAAAAAAATGTCGGGGTTGTCGGGGTCGTAGGCGCCGTTGCGGGATTGGGTCTGAAATATAATGGGCATCATAAACTAAAATCTACTTTGATTTGCGTAACGTGTCCCCGTGTCTACATACCTTAGAGAATGTGCCTGCTGCGAACCCTTCCAATCTCCTTTACGATTGTCAGTATCACCATCATTGACACCGCTTGCTTTGGTCTTTTCATCGATTAAAATCTCATCTTCAAAGGATACGTGTTGTTCCACATGTGGGCCATTCGCGGTTCTACAACTTGTTCGCGTGCGAACTGTTGAGATCGAACTTGTTGGAGATAAGCGGTTGCATTGAGATGTAATGGATAACGAGGATTTGTCCAATCGATCGGAGTCTCCTTCACGACTGCTTTGCGATGACAATCCATTAGCGCGTATTGCCCGCGGTGATCTTGGAATGTTCCCAGCGGATTGCAGAGAACTCGGCGACACGGTTTTAAACATGGTATTATCTTGACTTCCTTGGGTATGTAAGGGCGAGGGCGGTTGTGCCCGCGCGTTTGCCATGCGGTTTGTTACATCGTCATCGGACGATGAGTCTTGAGTCTCGACTACTTCTAATGATTTGGATGATCTTCCACCCGTCCAACTGGATGGCTTGTACGGTACGCGTGACCAGTCCCGATCCTGAATCGGGAAATCAATCAAAGTTTGAGGGAACGCAATGACAATTACTCAGTAATGTGCATAGCTTTGTGAACATTACCTTTTTCTCTGGCAACACGTACTTTGGCATACCCTTGAAAAACCAAGCGCCACTCTTTTTCCACATTTCTCTAGTTTCCGCGCAAATCCGGCATAAATATTGCTTTTGCATATTGTCCGGCGATCGCCTGACTATCCGCTGGACTGCACTTGCCTCTTGCGTCCGTAATAGCGTTGCTGATGCGCTCCGTGCTCCCATAATATTACGTGATAGTGCTCCGTTAATACCTATAGTTTCGATTCCACATTTTTGACATACATATTTCCGACAGTCTTTACAAAGACTTGGTGTAGCGCCTAATACAGCTCCGAATTTCTCGCCACAAAGCGCACACGCGCATACACAGCGTACACCACCGGCACATCGGCTACCACAGTTTCTTCGTTCGTTCAGTCTGGTCGATGTGACGATGCAAACATTTCGTTTCATATTCTCCAATCTCTCCACCAGTCGGCCAACGCGTTCTTGCTCCGACAGGTCCAAAGCTTCGGCTCTTTGTATGACCTAATAGTAATATCGGGTAACATCTTGTCAAGACATAAAATTGTCGAAGTATCGAAGTTCTCTGAGTACCTGAATAATTGTTTGCCGTTCTTCGTCCGTTAATACAAATGATTGTCCACGGCGAGTAGCAGCAGTAGAACACGAGGTAGGATAATCCCATTTTGTCTCGAAAGATCCAGTTTTCACGGACCAGCCGGTACGCAACCTAATTATCGATTTTTCATAAGTCTTAATAAAGTTTTATTACTTCTTGCGGAACGCAATTGCCCGCTATCAAAGGGTAAGAGCTATAGGTTTCTTGTCGGTATAAATCGACGGAAGATCTTGAAGAAACTTTTTGTAAATACAATTTTTTACAGTAGCCTCACGTGGTATTCACTTACTTCGCTCGCAAAGCTAGTTGTCGATCATTCGGACAAACCCATCTTGTTCCCCGACCATTTGTACCTTCCATCGTGATATTCATCATCCACCCAATACAATAGTTGCGGGTTTATTTTAGATATATTATGAACGGACTACAATTTACTTTTACCTGAAAGAAAAATATACTTTGCAAGAATTTCATTCCTTTTATGTACGCCTCGCATGCGAAATAACAAAAAGAGTGAAACATCCGCCTGCTAGGATGTTTGCTTCGTGTTGGAATCTTAAGAGTAGCTTTACACATACTTCGAGACATTCATCCCCTTGCCATTCCATTCCGCTGCTTCCTTATACTGCTTTTTCGATCCTTCGTGTTCTCGTGTAAAACTATGTATCAATTTTAGCGAAAGACAACTTTATCACGAATCTGCTTTTAAATTGCAATGTTTCTTCTATCATTTTTCGCCCAATCCTGTGATTATTGTGCCCTTTATTTTTAAATGCCCGCACACCATTGCCACAGTGAGAAACGAAAAGCTAGTAATGACTAAGGACAGAGTACATGTGGCAGATAAGGAGTACCGGGATCGATAAAGGGCGCATGAAAAAACACCCACATTGCATTCTTGAAGCTCTCTTTCATCTACCAGAGTACACACCAGACGTAAAACGCGTATATATATATAGTACTCTGAATCATTAATACCATTCTCCAATCAAATTTCTATATCACCAACAATTTAGTACTATGTTATTCTAAAATGCAATGAGTAAGTCTTAGAGTTGTGCGCTTGGAAGCGCAACAAGTATCCGCACAACTTCCGTCTATGTATTATTTAAGTCAACGCAGGGAAAGAGAGTCTATATTTGCACTTTAATCGATACTTCACCGCTGCATTCGCGCAACTGCTCTTGTATTTTCTTATTATGCATACAGTCTTCTGCGCAACAGATTTCCAGCCGAGAGAGAAAAAGGAGTCTGGGAGAGCTTTGCGTGTTAATCCATGGCAGGTTGCCGTTGGTTGCAATATATAAATATTGGTGCTCGCTTCGCTACATAAATGTGTCAACAAAGATTGAACTTTAAAGCGTCTTAATCCGAACTTGACAAAGAATATCACTTTTAACAACTCTTGCTAGAATCATTAAAAGTATGATATTTATTCTTTAGAATAATTCCAACGCGGCAATTAATTTGTAAGTTTCCTTCACTTCGCATCGAAGCATATGTGTGAATTAAAGGATGAAAGAGCGATTGAGCTGGACTGCTTGTATTAGATTTCTTCATAGTTATATTTACTGACATTAATTGCACCGCATTATTCGATAGGGTTTTCTAAAAGGCAACAGTTTTATAAAGACAATAGTGTTTCTTTGTGTTTGCCGTAAGCCTTGTAATAGTAATGATCATAAGAAAAGCTCAGACTGTTATCAATCTTCCTGTCGTACGCACACAAACTAACTCTTTTGCTGGTTAATAATGTTATCGCCGCCACAACTGATCTTACCGCCACGTTTTAACATGTGAATACGTTTCTCAGTACACAAGATACTCACATAGGGGTTTTCATGTCGCATGCTTCGATATAAGCCGGCTTTCCTAGCCTAACGATTAATAATGAATATACCCCTCACGGCATACCCTTGTGTCAATAGATATACCACTCTTTGTCGGCTAGGAGAAATGTTACGGATTAAACAGCCGTTCTGTTATTATAAAATAAAAATCGCGTCTTTGGACGTGAATTTCTTTGCAGCACGAAAAGAAATGATAACATATGCTTCAGTAGACCGCGGTAGTTTCCTATCAAGGCAATCCCGTGGAGAAAAATAAAATCGGGATCCCATTGAATATGATTGATATTAAGAAATGAAAGCCAAGCCTAATTCCTATTTCTATTAAATAACAAAGCTCGAGTCTCACGAATTAATATTAAGGACACATCTGTAATTCCTACATTTCACTCGCTGAGTAAAATAGGGGATTGGTCATATACAGTTGTACAATATGTGTAAGTGGTGGGAACTTACAGTAGTATTTCTTGTGTGGGCAGCGGGCGTTTTTCTTGACCATATGTACAAATTCCCTTTGGCTAGTGGGTGGGAGGAGAAACTTCCGCCGAATTATCGCGATAAAAAAGGGACAATCGGATAGGTTTACACGTGAATCGGTGAAATTATAACACACACCGCGACACAGAATAACAGAACTGGCTGCCGCGCTATCGGCCAGCCGACAAGTGGCTGCTACGATAGTGAAGCCAGACCGAAGAACCCCGTGGCAACGCTCCGCTTCGGACCGGCGGAAGGGCGATACAGTCATGCGTACCTTTAGACAAGAAACCACCCTTGCACATGAGCCGCTGCTATCACTCCCACGGAGAAAAGATGAAGTATCATCAAAGCATGGCTTTTGCCATTACACGAGCACTATACGCAACTATATAGCCCGTATATACTTTTGACAACCTGTCCGTTGATGTCTCCCGGCTACATTTATCCGAGTACGACATATTCCAGAATCAATAACAACATATGGAATGGCTGATATTCTCACTATTTCTCAATTTAACGGAATTTAGTTCTATTAACAATAGCAGCAACTTACATGTTTATTTCTTTAACATTACATATATTTATTATTAAGTATAATATCGATTTGTTTAATACAAGGTATATTAATGTATTACAAGGATTCATAACACACGTATGAGAGTTTAAATAGCAAATTCAAGAGAAATGTCGCAGCCAGTCATTCCATTTTCATTCTGATAATAGGAATGTATTAAAGAGATGTCATAGAGGTATCGTATAATAGTTACGGACGGAAAGTAGGGAATATATGTTTTTCATTGTATCACTGTTGTCGATTTGGCACATAGACTGATGGCAACGGAGGCAAACAGGTGTCCTCGCGCTATATCGCAATTATTGACGTGACGCACTTCGCAGTCTCCTTGAGAGTGAGTGGGTGCGAGCGTGGGAGAGAGAATCAGAGAGTCTGGATCGGTTGGACAATGCTTGGTGGATGTTCAGGGAAATTTACCTCGTAGAGTTCGTAAGTTTTCAGTTCAACCAAAAGTTCACAGAACATTTGAAGAAATTTCCCCTCACATTATCGCGTATATATACTTTGTATACGGATGACTTTGCTTTATTTTATTTTTATGTATGTACAGTCATTTACATGGAAAATACATGAAGCTAAATTATAAAAAAATCAAAGATGAAATATATGTATAGTAAACTAAATTTTCGTATCCTAATGTGGCAGCATTATATGTCAATCTGTGAATTGTATGAGTTGAGAGTATATATATATAAATTACAGAATGAATCGATGTACTTGAATTGCATCATTTGAGCGAACATGTTTTGTGCTGTCAAGTATGTAATATGTTCCCTTTTCAAAGGGAGCAATCATGAAAAATATCGGTCGATGTAGTGGAGAGTTTCAAATCCTACTTCTACCATAATAAGGACAATAATCATCCATTCCAGCCGTACGTGATGCCGATCGCTTAAGTGTGTCGACAATAAACCAACGAGTTCCAAACAATGATTTAATTTGTCGTTTATCACCTACAAAATAATATATAACTTCTCTATTAACCAGGTTTGGATTCATCATATTGCATGGCAAGAAAAACTTATCCAGTTCTTACTTTTGTGCGTTTCGAAATACTGAAGTAATTACACGCCTGATGATAGAGCATTTCTAAGTCATCGCGTTCCCAGTAAAAGTCGGGAGTATCTAATAGATCCGAACTCAAATTGACTTCATGCCGTAATGCGAACAATTCTCCCTGTTTCCTCAGTACTTCGTGTTGAGTTAGTTTAAGCTTTTTTCCAGCTCTCAAATCTTGTGTTACAAATTCAATCGAATCTATATAATTATCTAAAGTGGCCTCTGATATCCCTAACTTTACAGATAAAAGCATTACGTTAGAAAACGTGTATTTTTCCAAAACTGACGTGCTTTCTCCTAAGACGAAACAACCATTCTTTACAGTACTAGTCCTCCTAAAATTCGAAATAATGTAAGGACATCTGCTCTACGAATTGTGTGCCAATAGAGAAAGCTATATTACCCTTGGGGTGAGTGACAGTAAGTCATCAGCTCACTTTCCGATTTAATTAAATCAATCGAATGCGGATTCTCTTCGTAATCCTTTAAAAAGTTTAGTATACTTCCGCATTCAAGATCAGGTACATTCCACAAAACAATCGCGCCTTCGCGAAAGAAAAATATTTCACGTGGTTCGTCCTGTATTCCATATCTTGCAACCGCGTGTATAACATCAGACAAAGCTGTGAATGGGTGCAAACAAAAATAGAAAAAAGAATCATAGTGAATTACGACGCATACTGGTATTTCCTGTAAACCTTTTATTCTTTTTATATTACAATGAAGAAAATTTATATGCTTGTTCATTTTAAGCATCCCGTTAGCTTAAACTTGTTACTATATACAAATATTGAACTTCAAAAATGGGGAAAAGCCTGTTTGGCAAATATAGTATAACATATAAGTACAATGTATCAAAAGTGTTAAATGTAGATGTATTAGAAAAATGGTATGGCAACATCACTTATAAAAATGTAAAGATATCTTGAGTGTTAGTTTTCTGGAGTTACACAAGAAAATAACATAACGGTATATTTTTTTGTGAATATAACAAGTAATATCAGTCAATCAGAAATGGACTATCGCATGCGCCCAAACCAGTTGCAACTCCACCTTCATTAGCTGTAACTAATTTAGTCCGCAACATATGGCCAGCTTGTTTATTGATATAAATATTTTTATCATCAGCAATGATAACGCCGAATATTCCCAATTCAGACACTAAATCCTGTACCTCCATAGCTATAGTATTGCCAGGTCTAACTATGTAATTTCTATGCACCGGTGGCTGTATCTTGTCCATAAGTATCCAAGCAACCCTATCTTCATTATCTTTTACCGAAAGTAAAAAATCCCTTATATCTGTCCCATACATGTTATTACAACCCCCTTCTCTTTGTGGCTTTAATACAAACATATTAGGATTTTTTATTCCCATTTCCAGTGCAGCGTCGCCATGTGTATTTAAGTCTAATGCATAGAGTCCTACAGACAAAACCGTGGTGTTGATTCTTTTGTATATCGTATTCGATTTGTACCATGCTATGGTATTAACTTTGACTCACCAGTAAATATTTCTTTTACTTTCTCAACAGTTTTGTCGTCCTTCAAGAATTTAGAAATAACTCCAGGTTTTGCAAGAGCTTGCTGTACTTTTTTTGTCCCAGCTAAGTGATATTGAATCGTAGGACACTTGATCGCTAAGGATCTTTCAATCAACAATCGTACATCCCACTCTTTTTGGGTATGATATTGTCCTGGTTCATAACCACATCTATAATACACTACAGCTATAGTAAGATCATCTACTATCAATTCCTTATTAGGGCCTAATTTTGCACTGTCAGCAAGTTGCGTTAAATTCCTGCGAATAACTCTGATGTTAGGATTTTGCTTTCTGATTTCAAATTCATGAAATCGTTGGTCACAAATGTTATAAGTTATATCCTCGATGACAAACAAAATCACTGCACTGAAAAGAATGTTTTAAAAGATCAGATTCAGAATCTTACAATAACTTTTAATTTTAATCAATTAAAATATCATGTTCAATTAATACTTGCATACTTTTTATTGTCATAAATACGCCATGCTTGTATCATACCAGAACATAGCATTTGCAGCGCATTGTTTTCAGGAACATTGACTAATTCATCATGAAATCCCAATTCTCCCAAGACGTATTTATGCAATTGACTTGATGCTGGGCCTAACCAGCCAAATCCTGAAGCAATAGTATTAATCTCGACTTGTTTCCAACAACAGTAAGGTGTCTGTTTATCGCACGGATTACTCGTTGGACAACTTGTATCTAGCATTAAATCTGATCTTAATAAACCCAATGATATTTTCTGGGCAGGACCTTCCAAATTTACAATTCTACAAATGTTAAATAATTCTCTGGTAAAATGATCCACTTTTATTGTCTCCTGAAGAGTCTCTTTTAGGAACTCAAAATCTTGTGCAACCCCATGAATCAACCTATTTAAGATTGGTTGAATTTGGCAGGCTTTTACGAACTCCTTTCTTGGAAATGGTGATGGTAGAAGAGCAAAAGGTGCATATTGTAGCATTTCAGGATTGAAATTTGCTTTTGGTCTCATACACATGCCATGCATGAGTGCCCAATCTTTAGATTTCTCAATCAACTCGGCCAATTCTGCCTCGGAAACTGGTAGCGAAAGCCACGGCTCAAAAGTTGTACTCCTACTCCCGCACATTTTTACAGAAATTTGCCT
Source organism: Ectemnius cavifrons (assembly GCA_964023945.1). Taxonomy (NCBI): domain Eukaryota; kingdom Metazoa; phylum Arthropoda; class Insecta; order Hymenoptera; family Crabronidae; genus Ectemnius; species Ectemnius cavifrons. Next base: position 2,102,654 of record OZ030375.1, read on the forward strand.
TTTGTTTACATCAACTGGCAAAACTTTAAACTCCTTTATTTCAGTATTTCACAAGTTTTAGTATATCGCCAACGAAATAATAAATCTCTGTAATAGCGTTGTTTTAGCGGGCTCACAAGACTTCCACGTCATTTACACACGAGATACAGAGATCAACTGTTTTCACACATGTTGCCGCTGGTTTTCATTATCGCTGAAATCGTAACGATACCCGTACAACTATCTCAATTACATACTACGAATTTACGATGAAGTACTATTTCACGTCCCCGCGTTTACTGCGTCGCTGCACAGTTTTATTATACTCTGAGACACTTCGCGTAAGACTGAGTCTTATATATCTGGCTTTGTTCGAAGACGAACGAGACATTAAATTTGCTCATTCATGTATCACATAAAGAACGAATTGCACAACAAGTATAAAGAATTTCCATTATCTCATAATTCACTTTCAAATCCAACGTGCCAGTCACGGTTAGATTTCAGATATGGCCGCTTTTCATCGTTCCTACCCATTCAACTGTTCTTGCTTGTCTGAATTGGGTATATTCGACGTTTTAAACTTAGGGGGTATGATTTATTTAAAATGTAAATAAATCAAAATAAACGCGTGGATGTCGATGTTTTATTGCCGCGCCGCAAGCGTAATTCCAATGTATTATCAATAAGTGATATGCAATTATTTTTCCTCTACAACTTCTTTCAACTTTCTCTATAGCAGTTGCTGTCTTTTATCAATTACTGACCACATGAAAAGTCGCGTTATTTCAAATGATATTCGACCCTCTTTAAAGGATATATTTTTTAATAAAGAAAAATGTTCAAGGAATTATATTATAAATGAATTTATAGTTATAAGTTGTGCTTATACTTACAAGTAGGTGAGACAGATATATCGCAAGGTATGTACAGTTGTTGCTCTGTTAGAGCGGTTTTCAACCTTTCTAAATCATATTCTTCTGCCGTACTAATCGCTTTTACATTCCAGACCTAGCAATGAATACAATTTGTCAGACTCAAAGGCTAAAAGACTAAAGATTCATAGAAAAACTTATAAGAACCGGGTAATGTCATCTCAAACTAGCTCAAGTTTATTGTTACTTACACCACATATATCTTTGCTGTCATCTTTTGATAATTGTTGCTTTCTTCTCAAGGTTATCCTCTTTTTCTGCAATGTTGATGAAGGGTCACGCTCCAGCTTGGTTTTTATTGATTTCTTATCGCTTTCCTTATTCGGAATTTCAACAGACAGAAATCTAACGTTAAGAATAGGTTTACAGTGTTTAGAAAAATGATTATTTCCCAACACTGATTTCTCTGACAACAAAGATAAACTCGAACCGAACTTCCTATACGCACTGGCACTAACACCATGCCGCACAGATAGAATGACACAATTCCGTATTATATTAAAATTCATGTTTTTAAAATGCTCTTTTCCGTGTGCAATAAAAAACTATAGTTTTTCGTGTCCCTCAACTTGCACTCGTAATAAGTCACAAAATTTTGGACAATGACAAATCAAGTGTCTATAATCAGAACTTGTTATTATCACGAACAATTATTCTGCTACGATATAGCACTGCAATAATTTTCGAGCTCTTACAAATAAATGTAAAAAGTCGGCGAGCATGCACACACATTTATTTCGGCGACGAAAACTTCAACTGTGTGTGTGCGCCACACTGCGGCGTGCGCTTACACCGGTGTGAAGTTAGTAGCATGAGAGCTAAATGGGGACATGTGATAAATTGAATATATCGGCAAGTTATAAAATATAAAAATGTAAAAAAATTATGCGGATGCAAGCCATATAGATAAGTAATTTCTTGCAGTCTCGGCAGTACTATTTTTAGAACATTCATCAAGATTAGATCTATTCGATAATCAACAAATATTATTAATATATAGAAACTAACGTAACCAACGTAGTGTTTGACTATATACATTCATACGCGTAACATATTCAGATATATTTCGAATTTTACGGCTATAATATTATTAGAAAGAATTGTTCTTAAAGTATAGTACATAAAAAAATTACGGTAATAGGTTGCGTGCTTCACACTGATTAATTATATACAGTACGCGACAAGTGTGCTTGCATATCCTTCGTCATTGCACTCTTGTCAAATTCGCCGTCTTCGTCTGTAGTTTGCGCTGTAAGAATTTCACCTGCTTTATTGCATATAAACAGAACAGATAACCTTCGCCGTATTGCGACTGAATACGCGAAACCCAACAAGAAAATGTCAGAACGTGATTGAACTGTCGCTGGGTTTGAGTGTCGTATCACTTAAACTAAAAATAATACTTTTTCGAATTCTTTGAACAGAATGGAATTTATGCAGAAGCTTATAAGTCACAATTTCCGATGTTCCCTGCTCGAAGTAACTAAGAAATATTATGCGCAACATGTGAGACATATCAGGTAATTCAGCTCTTTTAAGAAGATGCAGAGTTATTAGAAATCCTTGTATTGTGTTCGTTTCATCGACGTTTTGCGTTCCCACTATTCTTTTATATTCACTATCCCATTATCTTGTGAAACATTTGTAATTATTTATAGTCATTTTGTGAAGTTGTGTTTTTAATGACTTTTGGGTTATATCATCTTCCAGATTGGCAGAAGTGGGAAAATTAGAAACTCCAAAATTGCAGGGCAACTATGAGACAGGCCAACTAATTCTGCACAGAGTTTTTGGATATCGTGGTATCATTTTATTCCCATGGCTCGCAAGGGTATATGACAGAGATATCCCATCTAAAAAAGGAGGGTTGGTATACACGTTAAATGTGAAATTAGAAACAAAAGTATGGTTACATTATTAAAGTCATTTAATTCCAGACAAGATCATGATAATTTTCAAACAGTAGAAAAAGAAGTAAAAGGGAGAACACATACATTTTATCAAGTGTTAATTGATCAAAGAGATTATCCCTTTATAGTAAGTTTCCGCAGAAAATTTGCGTATTTTATATCGAATATGATGAACACAGTATTAAATTTTTTATACAGCGCGCGCAAACAGAAGCGGTAACATTTTTGGGTAATCAAGATTGTAGTAGGAGTTTGTATGCTATACCAGGATTAGATTATGTAGCGCATGAGGATGTGTTGCCATATACTACAAATGAAAAAATGCCACTGCAGCATGAGCTCTTTGACAAATTCTTAGCATACAATCCACACAGAGATCCGAGTTTTATTGCGCAAGAAACTCTTAAAGCTTGGCAGAAAAAGAATCATCCTTGGCTGGAACTATCGGATGTACATAAGGAAACGACAGAAAATATTCGCGTTACTGTTATACCATTTTACATGGGATGCAGAGGTAACCAAAATATATCTGTGCACTGGGTATGTATATATGTCTAGCTATCAAATAATCAACGCATACTGTTACATGCTACAAAGAGAAGAATGAACAATATTGTATCTATTACAGTGGCGTTATTGCATTCGCCTGGAAAATCTTGGTGAATTGAGTGTTCAATTGCGAGAACGGCATTGGAGAATATTCAGTCTTTCGGGTACACTGGAAACTGTTAGAGGAAGGGGTGTAGTAGGTCAGGAACCGGTACTTTCAAAAGCGATACCAGCTTTCCAGTATAGCAGTCATGTTAGCTTACAAGCTCCAAGTGGACACATGTGGTATATTCATCGCATTATTTTTAGCATGTATTCAGTAGTATTAAAAGTACCATTTTATGATGCATTTATCTTTTAGGGGTACATTCAGAATGGAAAGAGAAGATGGATATGCTTTTGATTGCAGAATTCCCCCATTTTCATTAGAATCAAAAACAGAAGAACCACCAACATCGAACTTGACTTCTCCCAATGTAGACTCATGAAACAAAGTTGTAAATTTTAATACACGAAGACTTGTGGAAGTGAATGTTTGTTTTATATTAAGTTGTAAAAAAAATTATTTGTATCCTAGGGTTTATAATACCAGTAGACTATAGAGTAATTTTGAATATTGCTAATAAATATAATATATCTCTTTTCTCTCTTATTTTATTAATGTTTATATTATCCTTGGATATTATAGTTGCGATGTTCATAAAATTTCGAAATTTCATTATAGATACCCTTTTACTGTCTGGAAGGATTCATTAAAACACCAGTATGAATTTCGGAAATATAATCACTCTGAATTCATTGTGTTATTCCGTTGATAATAGAAGCGCATGACCAACCGCAACATTGGATAGTGAGTTAACTGAACCCTATTGGTGAAATATTAAAATGCTCATATATAGAGAGCAGATAATAGTCCTGCAATTTTTTACACTTTGTAACTGATAAACATAAACCAATATATATCAGTTAATCTTCATTTGTATGTGCTATACAATACGTGTAGAAATTTATCGTTGTTTGTCCCAAACTTATCGGGTATGCGCACCTTAGTACACATTCACGCGTATGTACGTGTGTCCAGCCATACGATTCATATAAAGGTCACAAATACATAAAAGGGGTGTGCTTGGTTGCTATATATATATGAATTGTATATAAGAAAGCAGCTGCCATAAGTCCACCGTAGTGAAGTCCTGCATGATAGTTGTGTGGGTCCATAATTACGCTTGAATTTGTTAAGAGCGAAAGTAGAAGAGACAATTCATCGCGATGGTTGCCTGTGAGTTTTTGCAAAAGTTAACTATTTATTGCCAATTGCTATTCTTGGTGTTACCGCCATATACGTGACTACATTTCTGTTGGCGTATTGACGAATGCATATGAAAAAATGTCACGCCCGTTCTTATCGTGTTATTCCCCTTTATAGATTGATAATTTGAATTCGAAGTAGATAGTAATATGTAACAGAAGGAAAGTCTATCTTGTCAAAGTGTTAATCGAGTTAAATAGAACGTTCTTTTAAGCCTTGTATGAAAAATAATTTCTGATCCACTCATCCAAATCTTTACTCGTAATTATGAGTATAAAGACGATATTGATACAATTGTTAACGTTCCTCTCTCGGTTGAAATCAGCATCGACAGTGGCTACTGTCATGACGTTCAGCATTTGCAATATGCCAAAGCTGTACATTTTTGTAAGATTGGCCGCAATCTATTATTGAACGAGTAGTGATTCTTTGTGACAAAAGGCAATAATACTGGTTAGATAAAACTTTCAAACTGGGAACGAATAATTCGAAACGTAAACGTAATAAATGTATCAGTTGAATATTTTAAATCAAGGTTATAGGCTATTACACCGCAATATTGAATAGTCACGCAGTAAGATAGTAGAAATGACTCATGTGCGATCACTTTCGGAATATCAAGGTTCAAGCCACAGTTCGGACATTTAATTTAGAATAGTTGATAATAAATATGAAGTCTATATATAGAAACGATATAAAATACACTGGAAAAACTCATTTGTAATATTTTCTTTAAAGCAGCTGGTGTTTTGACAACGGATGTCTTAAATCAGTTCCACAACAAATTTTTTGCGGATAGTCGCAATGTATTCGCACAGAACGTGTGTGCGAGATATAATCCGTTGGAGGTTTGTATCTCGCGAAAAACATTGCAGGAAACTCAACATGTCTTCACTAACAAAATCGAGTTAGAGGGGAAACCTGTAACAAACCAAAAAAAGTCCGGTCGCTGCTGGATATTTTCCGCCTTAAATGTTATAAGGACCGTTTTTATGAAGCAATACAATCTCGATGATTTCGAATTTAGTCAGGCCTATCTATTTTTCTGGGACAAAGTAAATATATCAGCATTAAAAAAAGCACAAGGATTTGTTCACGGAAATATTAATAAATAATTATTGCAGGTTGAACGTTGTAACTACTTTTTGCACACTATTGTAAAAACTGCCAAACAGAATGAAACAGCAGATGGACGTCTTGTACAGTTTTTGCTAGGCGACCCTATATGTGATGGAGGTCAATGGGATATGATTGTGAACCTTATAAACCGCCATGGTCTAGTTCCAAAAACATCTTTCCCTGATTCACACAACAGTGAAAATACCTCACGCATGAATGTAATCTTAAAGAGCAAATTAAGAGAATATGCCAAAGTTTTAAGAGATTTAGTTTCTAACGGTGCATCGGATGAAGCCATAGAATCTGAGATTCTCGAGCAAATGACTATAATTTATAGAATAATTGGCATTTGCTTGGGTGTGCCAAATAAAACATTTACTTGGGAGTATTATGACAAATCAAAAACTTATAACTGCATCGGGCCCATTACCCCACTTGAATTTTACATCAAATATGTGAAACCTCATTACAATGTAGATGATAAAGTATGCTTAGTGACCGACCCACGACCAACGAGTCCATATGGTCAGGTTTACACCATTGACTGCTTGGGAAATGTTGTCGGTGGAAGACCAGTATTGTATAACAATCAACCACCTGAATTGTTAATGAAATTGTGCGCGGATAGCATAAAACAAAATGAACCAGTATGGTTTGGATGTGATGTCACTAAAAAAATAAGTTCAAAGTATGGCATACAGGATCTAGAAGTATTGGATATGGAGTCTGTCTTTGGTACTGACATTCATGTAAAGCTGTCGAAGGCTGATAGGCTACTCTATGGAGATTCTATGATGGGACATGCAATGACATTCACTGCAGTATCAATTGATGTAAGCATTTGGGATGACATGTGCTAATTTTGAAGAAATCTGTGTATATACCTACATATAATTTTATTTTACAGGAAAATGGTGAAATTAAGAAATTCAGAGTGGAAAATTCATGGGGCGAAGATCACGGTCAGAAAGGATATCTAGTATTAACAGCTGATTGGTTCTCAGAATTCGTATTTGAAGTAGTTATTGATAAGAAATTAATACCCAAAGAGATTATGGATGTATTTAATAAGGAACCTGTTGTTTTACCTGCCTGGGACCCAATGGGTACACTTGCTCACTGATAATGATATTTGATGTATGTTTTAACAATAGTTTTTCAGTCAGTAAGAAACCTATGAAGCATTTAAATTAAGTATTATGTAAAATTTCAAGCACAGTGGTATAATAAAGTGTAAGAAATTTAGATTTTAAGGTGTTGTAGTTAATATATCGAAAATCATCAGTAGAATTGTATTAATAAATTATAAGGTGTATTTGGTGATTTATATTATTGTACATCTTTGTGCAGATCTCCAAATAAAACTTTAAAGTAACGAATGTTTCTGTACCCACCTTAATATTAGAAAAGATATGCTCTAAGAATACAATGCTTTTCACTTTTGAGTGTGGTTTTTAGTTTTAATTTATGCAAGGAAATACACTACTTAAACTGTCCTTACTTTTTTTTTTGTTCCTTCCTTTGTAAATAACAATACTTGAGCTTGGCCCATATACCCTGACACATATTTTGTAAACGAATGTCCTTACATTCAATTGCTAATTTATAAACAGATCTCACTATTCTCTTTGGTGTACTAAAATGGTTCCTTTGTATCATACTCAAGGCTGCATATAATTTGCAACGTGCTAAAAGTAGAGGATCTCCAAGTTGGAGTGCCAACTGAAATTGTCTCGCCGAAATTTTTCCTGCCATTTCAGCCTGCAAAAAAGGATCGCATCGATTATTTTATCAATGATTTAACAAAGTAGAGAATATAAACTTACGCAATATTGAAATTCATCGCCTAGAGCAGAAAAAGCACCACCTAAGGTCGACAACCAAGACATAGCATAATCAATTTCTCTCCTTTCTAATGCCATTATCGTTAATCTGTAACTCCTAAAATTAAAAATTGTGTGCCACAGTAAGCTACTTGTACAATACAAATGAATTATATTAATATACTAATCCTTTTCACTCACCATTGGTAATCTAAAAATTGCTTTCTAGGAGTTCGTAATCTTATGAGGATTTTATTCAGACTTTCGGTATTCATTGATTTTTTTATAAATTGTAACAATTGGCGTAATGCACATCTTCGGTATACATCCGAAAGTGTAATTGTGGCTACGTAAACTGATACCAAGTATGCGTTATAGCCTGCTTTGTTTAAACGCACATAGCTGATTTGTTTCCTCTGCTCACTGTCAGGATTCACAGTATCGCGAATTTGTCGAAACTTTTCATTTGCAACTTTTTGTTCATACCGAATAACAGTGTCCGATGTAACTATGAGACTGTCAAAAATCGTGGAGCCTCTATGTATAATTAATTTCACCGATGAATCCATTTTTCTTAATTTTTATTACTTGACATTGCTTGTAGCTTGAACTGGCATCACAATCGTTGTGTCTGCTGGTGTCTACGTGTGTCGTGATATTATAAACTACATTGGATTGAAATCTTCTCGTCGCAAAAGCACAGTTGCTTCCAAGCAATGGAAATACAATTCCGTAGTTAGTCTTTTACATATTAAATGGCACTGTCGTTTGCGAATATGACTTCGCGACACTTTAAGGAAAATATTTTATTCTGCAATCCGTAATTTAGGAACATAGAAGTTTCTATCTGATGATTGAATATGGTTTTAAACTATCCTAAGAGGTAACAAACTGATCAGGTTAATACTGCATGACCATGAGATGGTAATGTATCATGTATAACATATATCGTACAATATCGGGTAATGGTGGGGCTAATACGCGATAGGATGATGAGATTAAAACTTATTATTGGTCAATAATCGAACAGAGGAATCCTCTATTCTTTGATTTATCTTAGGGTCGATATTTTATTATCCAGGGCAAACAATACAAGCATTCAGGTTAAATTATGCAATTAATTGCAATTAATCATCAAATTTTCAATAACGTCTGGATAGCGTATGGTACAAATCCCTCTAAAAAATCGAAATAGATTATACAAGAATGAAACTCCGCATATTTATAAAGAATCCTCTGAACGCGATGTGTAGAAGTAGGTATTTGATCCACTTTTAGTTGTGGTCCATTGTAGTCGATGCACAGGGTGGCCTAGGTTTTATTTGCAGCACTGTGCGTGGTACGCGATCGCGCATTTATTGGCGTTTCCCAAACTCCATCCAGCCAATAGCGTTCGCCTCTAGTGAACACACCTTCACTACGAACGAATGAGAAGCCAGACCAATCTTGACACAGTGCGGTAATTGAAGTAATTCTTTGCCAGCTGAAATTTTATTTTGCGCTTTTTACCGACTTTCCAATTAAAATAAACATTACGAGTTTAAAATCCAGATGTCTTTTATTTCAAGCAATTGTTCCGAATAAAAAATGGAGGGGTGTATGAAATATTTGAAAATAGGAAGGATGCGCGCTTCAGTTCGTACGCCGCTGAGTCCCTACGGATACCCCACCTTGCGATTTCGCCAGAGCTTTGAGGAGCTAGCCACCTCTATTGGTATTGGGGTCTCCGACTCAATCGTGGCAGGTTGGATTTACCCCATTTATCACTGAAGAAGTAATCGTAATCCCCAGGCCAGAGGCAGTGCGAGAATCAGAGAAGTTCGGCCGATTACTTCTCAGTGAGGAAGATCGCGGGAAGCCTGTCGCCAGGCAGGATAGCCTTCCTTTTCTACAGACAGTGCGTTCGATCCTGACATTCCATTGAAGAGACACGCGACCGCGAGTTATGGCGTTTTTGAGAACGGTGCCACGGTGCTGTGCCGGCAAAAAACTGGCGAAATCGGTGCCGCTGCCGGGTGCGATTTTCGAGAATGTGACGAAGCCATCGGTGCAATTAGTGCAGGTGCAAGAACGCAGCTATACCACCGGCACATCTCCTGACGCGAAGCCGGTTCCGCGGCAGATCGATCCACTGGATTTGAAGTTTAACGACCCGACCGCAGCTTTCAAGAGTAAAACCACCAAAGAACTCCTTCGCGCTTACATAGTCTACCAAATGTGTTCTATTGAGTACATCGTCGAGAATAATATGAAGGTGGGTTCCCCGGACGATACATATGCATTCCTCGAACTCATTTATCATCAGGTCTTCACTCAGCCCGCTCGCAAACCACTCCTGCGGCCTGTCCATGTGCAATTAAGTATTAGCCACAAATACGATGCGAAAGTAGTTTGCCGCATTGGCCAACAAAGACGTTGAACACCCGTTGAACTGGGCTTCTTGTAAACCCTTTTAAACGTGTATGTCGGCTGCTACGACATTGGGAGGTTATCCTTTTTATGCTAACATTGGATGAAACCAAGTTGGTACACTACTATGCCAGACAGTTGAGCCTAGCGGTACTCGGGCGTTAGCTTCGTATTTCGGTGCTCGGTCAAGTAGATTGCACGCAGTGGTAATTTGTTTATTTGTATGTTCCTAATTAGAATGTGTTCTATATCGTTGAACTTCGATTTATCGACAGCAATCGATTCTATAGTCTGCTACGCAGTATAGCTTGCTGTCATGGCCGCCTTAGGATGACAGTTACCTAGTTTCTGGTCAGCACAAACTTCTTCTGGTCGACTGTAAATTATTATATTACTCGTCTATTTCATGCCAATACTGCACCGCGCAACGACACATCTAATTAAAAGGGAATGAAATGCTCAGTTGAGAAACTGCCAGACAACTCATTATTTCTATAAGTCGGAAGAAGAAGACTCTTACCTAATACACCATGTCATGCAATTTCTGAAATTTTATATATGCCTGATAGTACCAAGAAAAAGTATGATATGCTCACCAACATTCAATAACTCATTGCACCTGCTATTACTGGATTTCTTCTATATAATATATATGTATATATATACACACACATATATATATATATATATATACATTTTCGAATAAGGATTCGGCTGTTTGAACGCTCAATTTATCAAATGACGTCCAAATTAACGTTGAAAATCGATTTGACAAAAGTAGGACAGAGAAAAAGTTAACATTTTTTTATCGGTATAATATCTGCAGAAACTATGTCATGCATTCTTTTCACATAATCAGTAGAACCCTATCTTTCGCGAAGAGGAATGAAAGATAGATGTGAAGATCTAAAAAATCATGGTCAAATGTATGAATATTGAAGATCCCAATTTTCTTGATGCGGATCTATAAGTCGACAGGGCATTGACCTTTTATTGATAGTATTCCGTGGTAATTTGTACAAGTACGCGGACGTAGCACGTCGCGTTATTGATTTTGGTCTGGCTGGTCACATTGAATCGGTCTAGGAATTTCGTCGCAAGCCTCTTGCCTACCAGACAATTACGTAACCGTGAGAAAACCGAATCGTAAGAATGGCATCGATCGATTATGCAAAGGATAAGCTGAACGCCCTCCCAATACGCCTACAGCTTTAAATTGTATACAATAAACATATATGTATATATATTTTATATTAAGTGATATGGGCATATAGGTTACAGTGCATCCAGAAGATCCTCTGTCTTATATCCGCAGACAGCCTATGACTTCTACGTAAGCACAGTCGCATTTAAATATCCGTTTAATGAATTGATCGGTAACTTAACATAAGATCCCATCTAAATGTAGCCGATTATGTACTCACGGCGAATACATCTTATCGATGTACAAAAAAAAAAAGAGGATCGTTTTCAGTCTGCTCTTCAATTGTTTCAAGTGCTCGCGCTACAGAATGAGAGAAAATAGTAGTATTTGAAAACAATATTTGTATTACAATATTCGATGTCTTACTTTTGGATGCGGTCGACTTTAATCGAGTGTGACCGATTTGATACCGCCTGAATCATCGAGTTTTAACATTCCTCCACTTTCCTCCGTCATCTCCTTGCGACCTCCTGCGCGCCACGGGAGGGATACGAGCTTCATTTCAACTAGAGGATAAAAATAACCCAAGTGGGAAGTAAAAACTGTACAAGAGGAAGGCGAGGATGAAATGCAGCCATGAATCGGTGTTTTCCGTCGTTCTTCGATAATGCAACCCTGAAAAACGTGACTCAGAGTATAGGCCATTGCTCTACGGCACCCAGCTGCCAGACTTCATTCAGACAGCTGCCAGACGATGTGACATCGACGGGCACTTTCCATAAACAGTACACATTCAGTTGCATTATAAGTTGTATTATCATTCACGGACGTTACGCAATCCTTCACTTTACATGAACATTATCGTTTGTCTTGTTGAGAAAATGTAGTCGTTCTATGTGCTGCTACATAGACAATAAAAGGCGACATTCTTATTGCGATTGTATGGTATTTTGGATTGGATTTTGTAGTTTGAAGGAGTAAAATATATAATGGCGGTGATTTCTGTGGTGATTTAAAGGTGGTTAATGTGGAAGTATACATATACGTATTTAAACAATCTTACGTAAGGATTGTCGACTGCAGTACTTAGGAGCTATGCAAGTACAAGCGTATTGGAGGCACCCTTTACGTAACACAAAATGCAGGTACTAGCAATAACTCATGAAAAATCTTTCCGGTCTTTCATTCCCATAGAACACAATTAAGGGATAACGTGACCACAAATTCAAATTGCTGACAGCAGTCCGTGTATTTATTACCAACACATCAGAATGCGACACTTCACGTCATACGACACAAGTAATGACAGTTGTCAGTAATTGTCAAATTTTACGGAGGTCGAGAATGGGCGCAGCCCCCAAAATCTGTATTCTTGTACATTCCGAAAATCTGGAAGTCAAGAGTTGTCAGTTGGAACGGAAGACGAGCCTTCATACTCAAGACGACAGCTTTTACGATATAGTCCTGAGTTTATCAGCCACATGGCGAAGGTATTGACACTTCAACGCAGAGTGTACAGGTTCATTGTGGATTGCGGATATCGCTACCGGGATACAATATCAGCTCGACGGTAACACGCTATGCGTGCATGTGAGCATTTTCGGCCTGGCGGCTGTTTGCAAGTGATACACAGGACACTGAAGTGGCGCGTGTAAAGAGACAACAGGAGAAAGAGACATGAGGGAAAAAGGGACCGATGTTCCCCAACGATTGGTTGGTAACAGCACGTGATAAGTAGTCCCAAGGCCGACCAGTTGGTCTGGCGCCTCTTCTCGCACTGGTCGTACCAGGGACGCATTCTCGCCCCAGTGGAATTTCTTTGCAAGTTCATCCCGAGGTCATCATGGCCGGGGGTCAACTATCTCACCAGAGTTACTATTGCTGAAAACTCTATGGGCTTCGATATTCATTCTGATTAACCCGAATCTCCCTTAACAATTACAAGGTTGATTGTAATTGCAATCATGCTTCTATTCTCACGCATGCATCCAAGCTTTAGATTAGACTCGATTGACAATATCCAATCAAACGAGGAAAAGCAAGGAATGGCTAATTGCACAGGACGACGAGACTGTGATTATCCAATTCGTCCGGATACCTGAAAGGTGAACTCGTTAGCACTTTTATATCGATAAATCAACAGTATGCAACGATATAAGAAATTAGCATAACGACTTGGCTACTCATTTCTGTCAGATTTTCATCATTTTTATACATTTGTACGTAGTTGCCCATCGATGATCGAGACGGCTTTATGGCACATTCGTATTAACATACTTAATCTCGCGGTTTGCTTCCGTCACTATCTGAGAATAAGTATTCTATGTATATATATCCAACATGTGGACGATATATTTGCATTTTAAAGACGTGTCATCAAGCTTCTCGCTTATCTCCACCTGTATTCGCAATAGCAGGGTCGTAGCTTCTAACGAATTAAAGGGACCTTACTCATTCCTAATTAATAGGGGTTTGGATGGCTGCAAAAATTATTCTATAAACAGCGAGATTCTTACGATCGGCGGAAAACCTTAATATTGAAAGAAGTTCATGGGTGATATAAACGTGTAGCATAAACAGTACGCGTCAATGAGTATCAGGCAAAAATGGGCCGAATAGGATGAACGTCTACCAAGTGAACTATTGCAAATTGCCCGAGCCACTGTATCACATTAAAGTGTAACGGTAGCAGCAGAAGGGAGCCGAGCGACTAGAATGAATGTGCTAAGCAAGTACTCGTCAAAATTAGAGTACGGCAAGAGTGTTTGCCCACTGTTGGCCCGCGGGATCGATATTGCTGCTACATTTCCTAATGACCCGTCTGTCTCTTTCCTCGGACCGTGGACTTTTCCAGGCCAGCCACAGACGGGTCAAAACTCGCACGTATAAATTTGCATTCCAACTTTTTTTTAAGACACTATGCCACCTTTTTCGACCTTCAACGGGTTCTACTTCACAATTCAGCTTGGATTGCCGCGATATATACATATTTATAGAGAGTGCAACAGACATGCGTGGGTCTCTCTTCTCTCCTTCATCGCTCGTTTGAACACGTGCGAGCGCTTAAAAATATAACTGGCTGACGTTTCGGTGAGCGGCGTGCAATTTTTGATTTTGTTCCAGAAACTACACTGGTCGTTGTACTCGGGCGCGGCTTTACATAACTCATATACTTCTCTCTGGCATCCATACGTCATTCGGTTTATACACGGATTCATACCTCATGCAATGCTCTTTCGAACAACAGATGAGGCGTAACTATTTGTCGGCAGATTGATATACTAGCGTATGTTTGATTTGAGCGTGAGAAGTTGTAAATTTAATTGCTCCACGTCCATCTAAGTACGTCGGCTTTGCACCGATAAACCGACCAGTGAATTATTGCCATTCATAGCACTCTGTTGGGACTATCTTTAAAGGGGAACTGCACTTATCAGTGAGTGTATGGGTGTGTACATATACAATGCATATGTATAAGGTCGGCAAAGCTCGATAATCTTTTGGAAACTTTCCTATCTGAGTTAGGTACACACGTAACCGGTACCCAGAGCCCAGAGCCGCGGCGGGCGTTTGCGTGTTGTGTTTTATTGTCGGTCCGCAGTAACTCCTATATACATACATGTATAAATGCGCTTATCCGTTTATTGACTCACTACTTGACTTTGAAGTATACGTTGATTTCTTCAGATTTACTTTGCAGGTTGCACTTGGCATGCCGCTGACAGAAAGGGGAGGGGAAGAGTTGTCTCATTTCGACAGCAGGTTTTTCCGTGAAACCTATTAAAATCTGATCGATGACGGCACCATCGCCAATTACATTTGTCTTTTTCCACCCTGTGACACGCTCGATCGATCGGTCTATTTCGATGCTATAGCTAATTGCCTTTGATGCCATTGCACCAACAACTACTACTCTTGCGACACTATCAGCCGTCCGATATTCCTCGTAGAATTTTCCAGTCATTCGGCGTAGCTTTTGAATTCAATTACTTTTTAGTCGTACGAATTTTGCCAGGCCTTATATCATGGTGGGATGATGTTTCATTTTAAGTGGCGCGCGGTAGGTTGCAAAGTGTCGGGTTCGTTGGAGAGAAGCGAGTTCGATCCACAGTAGAAGCCGCGTAATCACCAGGCTGCTGACGCTCAGACCTTTTGCCAAGATAGTATTGATCCTGCACCACCCTGAGGATGATGCAGTTTGCAGAACACGAGTTTCCCATCGGCGTTTTGCCATCGATATATTTATGCGGTGCATCGCGTGCGACAAAATCTGCTTAGTTGCATTTTTTATTCATGAAATGATGATTGCTCCAAGAGCCTCGAATGCCATATGTTTTTTTTAAAGCGATAATAGATGCTCTATCGTGCGAAGCGTCGGCGGAAAACAACGATTTACATGATTGATCGCGTTTAAGATATTCTATGGGTCATAGGGCGTTTGGTAGTACTTGTAAAAAGGGGGTTACTAATTCTCATCGAAATAAATAAGGCTTCCTTTCGAGGCCAATTATGCGCTAGCGCACCGTCACAATGGGACAGTCCTCATCGATGGTATGCTCGATATTTGTATACGTATAGCTGTTATCTGTCGTTGCAGCTATGGTGTAATATAATTCCATGATAACGAGTGTGTGCAGGTGTTACCGCAGGCTTGTAGACACAAGTATGGCTTTTCGTTCGTAATACCGTCTACGAGAATCAAGTTTAAGGATTAAAATCATAGAATCACGTAACGATGAGGTAACATGAAGTATCTTCGGTGCTTTGTATTTAACGATGATGAATGAATGCTGGAACGAATTCTAAGCAGTGGCAAGCCTCCTATTATTTCGGGCCCTGTGCCTCCGGCCCTATTACAGTCAATAACGTGTATTTAACAAGTGTCACGAGTTCCAAACGCAAACCGGCAACATTACGTTATTCGAGCGTAAATCATTCTAAATTGTCAACGGCAGAATACAAATCACGAGAGTGTCTTTCATAACATATCATATGGCGCTGCAAAAGAAAAAAAAAAACACCATATGTTCACAACATATTTACCAGAGAATTAGCCCTTAATTCGTGGAACATCATCAACACTTAGTCAGTTACTTGTAACCCGTTAAAAGCCGTGCTGCATTAAATTAGATTCATGAGTAAATAGGTGGCGAAGGTGGGAGATTGGATGGATTCCAAGTTGTGAGAGCTGTCGTCCGCGGAAATCTATACGGAGGACTAAAGTTGAACACGTAATCGCTGGTATATCATGTATACAATGGGAGCTAGTCACACTTAATAAAATATCGATGTTTTGGAAGAGGCTCCTGGCACGATTGCATCGTAACCCACATTTTTATTGCCGTCGTGCACTATGATGTTGGAGATTCGAGTCGCCACCAGCTACGGCTCCTTTTTGTCGGGAAATCTCAGACCCCTTACGTAATCGGCGTGCAGAAAATTTCAAATCAAGAATATTTATTATCCCCGTATTTTTTTTTCCCCCCTCTGTAAAGCATTACCATACTGCGGTTCGTGTGCGTCGGTACTGCAATTGCAATTGCGTGCAGCGAATGTGGCTTATAGCCTAATTATTTGAATACTTTGACTCTATGATAGTTTGTACTTTACATTGTATTCTCAAGTCGATGCATAAGTGAGCTTCGTTAAAGTGACATGGAGATCTAAAAGAGTTACTATTCAATAATTGTTCCAGTTTATGAAAATCACCAAGACACTACTGGGGGAAACACTGTTCACCAAACTAATGAAAGCAACGTTTTATGGTCATTTCGTCGCCGGTGAAGATGAAGTCGAGATAACACCCGTTCTCGAAAGGTTACGACAATTTGGTGTGAAACCAATTCTCGATTACTCCGTTGAGGAAGATATTTCACAGGAAGAAGCGGAAAGACGTGAAATCCAGTGGGTGTTCATTATGATCTTTTTTGAAGTGGTCCTAAGTCAATTATATTTATAATTGAGCGGAAGAAATAAAGCGCAATTATCAATTATAGAGCTTCAGTATCGGAAGCGGGCGACGAGAAGAGAGAAGGACCTCTGAAGAAGTACCACGTCGATAAATCCTTCGCCGATCGACGATACAAGGTGTCATCCGCTAGGACGTACTTTTACCTAAATGAAGCTTCCTGCGAGAGAAATATGGACATTTTCATTAGATGTCTCGAAGCTGCTGCTGGTAAGTTTCAACTGAAGGAAACAACCACTTCATGCATCTAGTTTTTAAAATAGCCCATGATTCACAATTCAGAGTAACTTCAATCATTTAACGCAATGCATTTTTCATCGTCAGACTTCCGGGCACGCTTTAAGGAGCTGACGATATCAATAATCGAACGATACGTCGTATTGAGTTCTCAGATTAACGTTTATCGCAAATGCTTGTCGCAACACTACGATTCAGTACTAATAAGTTCCGCATTTCATGTGGTAAAGTAGCTCTCATGCATTTCCAATCACAAAACAATAAAGCCACGTTTTAGTTCCACAAAACAGTAGTTATTCTTTAGCATTGGCTTGAGCAAATTGCCAGTAGTATGATGGGAAACACTTGCATCTGATATCGGAGTCAGGCACGTGTATTTGTGGAACGGGGAACCGGTTCTCGAGCATTTCAAATCATTGCCAAAACTGGTGTAGAGAGACTGAGAGTATAAATAGCGGATAAAAGGATAGGCTAATATAAGCAACCGGTCGACTTGCAGACTTTCATAGTATCTATCTAACAATGAGCCAAACTCCTAACAGACGTTTTACCATTTCAGTTTTATATTAATTTCAGTCTATTACTAATAGCCAGTTAATAATTGCGACAGTTCATTTAATGGTAATACTGTATTATCCTAATGAAAAGTCTGAAATGTGAATAAATTTGTTACCGGCAATGGGAAAGCACAGCTGTAGATCTCCACAAAATTTTGCAAGTCAAGAATGCGAAAATGTGTCCGCTATAAATACCATGCCGCAAGTGGAACTTGTATTTGGCTTTCCAGCCAAATTACGGGACATAATATTCACTTCTCGTTGTTGCTATGTTATATTATACTGAACTGCAATAAGTGTCAATTTTGTCAAATTAAAGGCGAAATAGCTTCTGCTCTTGGCATTTTTTAGTCGGAGTAACAATGCATATGTTTTGTAGGTGCTTCGATGGGAGTCGGCATCACAGCCGTTAAGTTAACAGCCCTCGGTCGTCCACAGCTACTGGTTAGTAGCTTTTTTTAACGACACATTCTCATCTCTAGAAATATAATTAGCAAGCCG
This sequence comes from Ectemnius cavifrons, assembly GCA_964023945.1. Taxonomy (NCBI): domain Eukaryota; kingdom Metazoa; phylum Arthropoda; class Insecta; order Hymenoptera; family Crabronidae; genus Ectemnius; species Ectemnius cavifrons. The sequence goes on from OZ030375.1 coordinate 2,121,094, forward strand.
TGCGCCAAGAATTTAAAAATGGACGATACACCTACCAAATTACGAGAAATATTCTGAGCCCAGATTATTGCTGAAAAATGTTATATTTGAACTTAGGTAATTTTTTTATAGCCACTGTGCAATGACTTTTTCACTTTCAGCTTCAATTGTCCGAGGTAATCATGAGGGCAAGACAATATATGTCAGATGTTGTTGGTGGTGAAGGTGCGGTGTTGGCGCATCACGCAAAGCCGGATGATTTCAAAAGGAAATTTGACCAAGTACATATTAAAGACGTGGCACCAGTGCAGAAGTTCCTTGAAAAAATGCAATCCGATAAAGAAGGGTAAGTGGGAACAATATGATGGCATTGTGTATGATTGCAATAGGTCATTTGGATAAGATTAATATGAATGCGTTTAAACACAGAGTCATTCATTTATTCCCATGGAGTGGGATTTTGGATGAAAACTACGAATTAAGCGAAACCTTTCAAGTACCCGATATAAAAACGGGAAAGATGGTAAGACTGATGTCACAACTCACATCCAAAGAGGAGGAAATGTTCCGGAATATGATTAGGCGATTGAACAATATAGTTACTGTATGTAAGCCCAGTATTATTGAATTTGTAATTGATTATTATGTGTGCGGACTTAAATATAAACTTTATGTTAAGGTCGCCGATAAGCTGAATGTCCGCATAATGGTAGACGCGGAGCAAACCTATTTCCAACCTGCTATTTCCCGACTAACGTTGGAAATGATGCGCAAGTACAATACTAATAAGGTAATACTATATTTCGAAAGTGCGATGTTATCACTACGAAAATTTTCAGTGAATGATTACTCAATCGCAAATGGTCTACTTCGTAGGCTGTGGTGTTTAATACTTACCAGACATACTTGCAAGAGGCCTATAATGAGGTGAAAACAGACCTTGAACAAGCCGAGCGCCAGAATTTCTACTTTGGTGCTAAAATCGTTCGCGGAGCTTACATTGAACAGGTGAGCAACTGAAAAAGTCCATGACATACTGTTGTTAGTCAGAAACTTTTCGTACGAACGTAGGAGAGAGCAAGAGCAGCAGCCATGGGTTATCCTGATCCGACGAATCCTACATATGAAGCCACAACGGAGTGTTACCATAGGACACTTATGGAGTGCTTAAGGCGGATGAAGCAGTACAAAGACAAAGGCGAGGACCCAAAAAAGCTAGGCATTATGGTTGCATCCCATAATGAAGACACTGTTCGTTTTGCAATTGAAAAGTAAGCAGATATATGTTAGATAATACTATTATTCTACAGAATTTTGAAACTTAAATACAATATACAATGTATTGTATTTTCAGAATGAAGGAAATGGGAATCTCGCCCGAGGATAAAGTAATTTGCTTTGGGCAGTTATTAGGAATGTGTGACTACATAACTTTCCCCTTAGGTAAGACATTCTTACAGCCGACTACAATGATAGAAGGGAGTGTAGTCCAAAAAGTAATTATAAATTCAATGTTTTAGGTCAATCTGGTTACTCGGCGTATAAATATATTCCATACGGGCCAGTTAAAGAAGTGTTACCCTACTTGTCGCGGCGCGCACAAGAAAACAGAGGTATACTGAAAAAGATCAAGAAAGAAAAGCGGCTCTTACTGTCTGAAATTAGGAGGCGCTTCATGCAAGGGCAAATATTTTACAAACCTAAGGGTAATTACACTCCAGTTTGAGCAATTATCTAATAGTTGCGCAGGCGAATTTAAGTATCAAATTTAAGTAGTGATTGTAAATTATTGAGACTCCAAGGCATTAAGAGCACTTCGAATTGAAGTAATGGTATATCCTGTAAGAGTTATGGCAAGTTGAGCAAGCCGTGAGTATGTGGATTGAAGTATATGGGTACTATACAACACCATCTCGAAACGACATTTTCGAAAATGCATTGCGCATACTGTATTATTTAGTATAATTATGTTAATCACTTGATGTTCCGTTGTAACGAGAGGCTATTAGACAATTACGTTACAGTATTCTCTCAGACCACATCCTTTGGCTTTGCATAAGAAGTCACACTGAACATTAAGTTCGCTGGTTTTGTCGAATGCTCTGGAATTTAGAGACTCAATTCATTCCGTCAAAATTCTAACATTACAACGTCCTTAATGGTGATTCTGAATATTGCATTTTCTATCTAAAAGTAATGGAAACAAGTCAATATTCTAAAAATAGAACAGAGTATGCCTCTAGCAATGAGATTTTGTCCCAAACTGTGTATTAAATTTGTGTTTGATATTTTATTTGAGAATCTCATAGAATATTTTCAATATGTATATCCGTATGTGCGTGTGAATTATTTATGGTGAATATTTGCGAAATACTGGCTGGCATATTCTGATTACACGCAATTACACAGATCGTTTGGCATTCGCAACTAGAAATTTTCGATTATGTTATCTCGTGTTTTAGTTAACAATGACGTGACACGATTTCCAATATACATTTTGGCAATGGTATGTTCTCGGCATGTTATTAAATACGTTTAGTTGAGTATGTATAACATATAGTGTCGAACGTTGGTTCTGACGAGTTATACAATTCTCAGGAATAAGATAGTTGTGGATCGGGTATAACATACCGAAGGAGATAGTCCGCATGATTGTGGTTTACGAATGGGGGTCGTGGACAGATACCTGTCTTGGAATAAAGTAATTTTGGGCTGAAACAGTGATAAGACAAGTGATGGGAATTGATTATAAATAGGATATTTTCGTGATATATTATAAATTGCAGTAGATCATGTGATTTTTTTAGCCCACTTCGCTTCAGCCTAATATTGCTTTATGAGTACGCGTTAACGATAGCTGTAGATATACGACGTTGTCAGAATATCCAGCGTGTGTACCGATATGGCCCCAGTCCCTTTTTCCCAAGGAAAAGGAGATTCACGAGAGAGGTTTATAATTCGCATACAATAAATTCCCGGCGTTTTTCCGAAGAAGAGTTTTACATATTAAACGATGAATCCCGTTTTTGTTTGGCGGTAATTCATATTTGTATAAAGGACGGTATCACGATTTTATGGGCTGATAATGCAGCATTAAGTTCGATCTTGAATTTGTAAAAGTGTAAATATAATTATTACAAATTGTTTAAACATGATTGTTTTTCCATAAGCGGGTATCATTTGAATCTTGTTACGCATTATTGTTTAGAGTGAAGATTATACACTAGATTGCTATCATTTCGTAACAACTTCTTTATGTTATTCAGTTGAAAAATTCATTTGCGGATTCAAATCCGGTTTGATCTTTTCTGCAATAATGTACGAAAGTACGGCTTTTTATGATCTCTTACGTTGCTATACGTTATAGTTACGTTTGAAGTGTACATGTATGTCTCGTGAACAATTATAATCGAGTTGAAAGGATTGTGCTTTAATGGATACATTATCAAGAAAACCATGTTCGATTTTTTTAATTAATCTATCAAATCCCTATGAACCATATTGAAAATCCAATACGAAAACAGGTTTACTGGAACGAAGTAACGGGGCTATTGCTACAGTTTTGTACAGGCTATAGCTAAGTGTCTCCATGTGTTTAGCAGTATGCTGTATGTACGAGTGATTTAGAAGTAATGTTCTATTTGTTATATTTATTACTCGTTTACAATGTCAGTACGGAAATCACTTCTACTCACGCCTCGTGATGATGACAATAATTTAGGTAGATAATGTTGTTTACGTATATACAGTATGAATCCTGTGAATTGCATTTATCACCATTAATCGGGTGAGGTATTGAGACACAATATAGGTATTCGTAGGTTTTGAAGAGACCTTTGCCGAGAACGAGCAAACAGTGAGTATACACAACGTGATAAGCTTTACTGCCGATGTGAATATTGAAATGAGGATTCGCAATATAGTATGTACGTTAGCGTATTGAGGACGGTTCATCGCGAAAGTAAATTGTTACCTATAGGTATATGCGGTTACGTTTTTCCGTCACTCGATTGATACGTCGTACCAAGTTGTTGTGTATAAATAATATAAATGCAATTTAAAGAGGTTGAAAAAAAGTTTAAAAAAAAAGGAAATATACACCTATACACAGATACACACATACACACAGAAATATCTATGATACACCTGACATAGTATAGCGATATGTGTTTGCTTTTTCTCGGAGGCGACAAGTGCGCGTTTACGGAACCGATGAAAGTTAATTAAAACGTCAATCAGTATAAAATAAGATAATAATATTTATTATTTCATGAAATACAGTTAATATATGCCTTTCCAATGCCAGTTATATTTCCTTATTCGTATGCTAGGACGTAAACATTTGCTTCCTCTCTCGCTCTTCATTCTTCTTCGCGCGATGAATTTGTAAACTTGTAAGCTCGGCCCGAATGGCGCAGAAAAAGTTTGTCCCTATGTGATCGGGATGAGCAAATTTATTGCTGAAAAGTGCAGAGTCGTAGGAAGAAGTGTTTCCGTGTCCTAGCTTTTACTATGGATTATTATTTTAGCGCTTGCCCTATTTTCCGCCACCAGTCTTCGAACCTTCAGTTGTACGGATTGCTTGGTTGTTTTTGCTGGGGCAATGACATCTCGAATTGCGCAAAGTGTGTCGAAATATAGATATACATATAAAAATTGAAAGTACAATATTACTTATGTTGTTCTTTCGCAGGAGTGCATCTGTCCATATGCTGGGCATGTAGATCAGATGGCAGTTATCACGACGGTTCAAAAAGTCATGTGGCAACGAGAAAGCAATTGGATTGCTCGCGGTTTATTTTTATTTGAAATTAGAAACATCGGTGTACCGTTATCTCCGCTCAGTATATTTGTAAATCGGAGACAGTATGTCGTATAAATACTGCTTGTCTAATAGTATCATCAAATATGTCGATCATCTAATTCGCAGGTGCACGGTTAGTCAGTGCTAGACAAATTGGTATGCGAGTTTCGGGGACTCGCACTTTCGATCTCGTAAAGTGCACACAACAAAAACCTAGTGCTATGTAGTTCGTCTAGCAATACGGGCACGAGATTTCGTTTTCCACGCAAAGATTAACTTAGAATTTCGTGACGGCACGAATTGATCTGAGGAGCACACCAATTAGGAGAAATGACTTTACTCGTTCAGGCACATATGTGTTGTCATCGCGATGACTTTACGGGACAATCACTATGATGCATCGATTTCGTCAAATTGGATTCGCTTCACACGAGGTGTGCTTGTATCTCCTCTCAGCTTATACGCATGCACGCACGCATATACGTATTCGTGAAAGCCTCAAGTATTAGCAGTTACGATCCTTTATCCGTAAGGACAGAGTAAACGGCACGTTCATAAAAAAATCAATGACGACAGATACCTCTAAGTTAACACGTAATTATTGACCTAGAATTAATCTTATGCTAAACCTTTCCTGACATACATAGAAGCAATTAACGACTTTGTTCACCGCGGTGCAAGTCGCGGTGCGATTCCATAAATCATCGATCCACATTTTCGCTACGACTTTCTGTTAATTCAGCTCGCCCATCACTATTCCGTTTAGTACAAAAAGACGATGGGCCTCGCAAAAAGTTATGCAGCTACGCTCGCAGAATAGACTTCGGAAAACTTGTCTTAACACTAAGCTTCGGTATTCATTTTTACGCGTAGTACGGATAAACTATGATAAATTACATTAACTGTATGATATAACACTGGGGCCCTTGCGTCTCGGACGCATGATACGCAATACATACGTGTCGGGCGTGAACCGTAATTCGTCATTACAATTAACACGAGGGTTTTCTTCTTTTTTTTTTTTTCTTTGAAAGACATCAGGTACATTTCGACGTTCGTACGCCAGGTAGTGATTTGTCAGAGAGGTGCAAAACAATACGGCTGTTTGACCAGCGACCATTTGTCGTCGGCTGGCAATCAGTCTTGTACCTACGCGAGTAAATATCGCACCATTTGCAAGGTGGTAGGTAACTGTCCCAACTTGTACGTCGCACTCGTTCCATTCAACTTCCGGAAAGACAATGTAGGCAATAGTTGCGGTGCGCAGGAGCAAGAAGGTGCACAATAGATGTATCAGAATGGTCCACATCTAATTGGTAGGCTGTATAAAGAGACTTATCTGAATTGTGCTGAAGGAAATAAGACTTAACAGTACTTAACAGCAATGTACCAAGAAGAGATCGGTGTACTATTGTACACAAATTCTATACTCTCGAGAATTATCTGAAACTAACAAATACTCCAATACTCCTTTCACCCCAATCATCTTACGAGCCTCATTATTAAATCCTACGTAAGAGAGTAGGCCTTGTCGAGACCTCTTGGATCCGAGATATGTAAGCAGTGTGATAATACCAAGCGAGACAGTGATATGCGTCAAATAGATGCTGTTCGATAATAGTAACATAAAGTAGCGGATTTTGTACCCTAGACGATTACATTTTGTATTCGCAATGATCGCAAACCGCGAGAACTCAATACCTTGAAAAGATAAAACGCTGAATGACCAAAGCAAAGAGGGCTTCACGAAGCTGTTAGTTGGCGCATTTACGAAAGGGAGAAAACAGCACAGTTGGAGCGCTCCTTGGTACCCGACTCGCCAGCACTCCGACGTCGTTCCTCGGCGACGGCTAGGAAGTGCGGGTTGTTGGCGGTGGTGACTGTGCGATTGAGATCGCATGCAAACGTGACGCTATTCGCTCTTCGCCTTGGTTTACCCCTACATCCTGTGCTGGCGTATCCCATGAAAGGACTGCTCCTCCTTCTGCTGCCTCTTCTAGTCCTCAAGCTGAATGGAACGGATTTGTCTCAGTCCCGATGGCGAGCCTCGGACTCCACCTTGCAGGTTCGCTCGTTCGTACTCGATTCTCCCAGTCATAAGGGTGCCAGACTTTTGCCCCGCCTTGCCAGTCGGATTTCCAACCACATGTGCGGCACCACAGAGAGGAAGAGCATGCAGGCCAGGCCGAGAACTCGGAAACGAGTGCAGACCAGACCGTGGAGACCCAACGCTAGGGCAAGACCAAGCCATCTCCAGAAGAGGGAAGTCGACAGAGGTCCTTGCCACGAGTTCGGATAAAGACCGAGCACCAACGCTATGAAAATCCATTCTCTCGTATAACATTTCTCAATAACTCTGCGATTTACGATTGAAATTTGCTCACTGTATACTAAGGTCTCCCAAACGGAGTTGCAAACACCCCAAGCAGCTGATATGACGTGGAAGAGTGCCGGGTCGTCGCCGGCCGGCCTCCAAGTAAACAAGACCAGTAACAGACATGCATGAAATGCAAATCCGACGACTGGAACATTAAAACGGTTACATTGATAGTATGTAATACTATTACAATTTCGCGATAACTTACCTACAGCAAAATATCTTTTAATATGCCTGAGTAGCATCGAAAGTGTTACGCCAGCGAGAGCTTGCAAGGACGCCAAGCTTAAGAAGCTTACGGTCACTGTACCCACACCGCCCAAGGCACATATAACGTATGCCTGAAATTGACGCAAAAATGGTTAATTCTTTCGCAGAAATTCGAGCGTTTCACAAATTCTCTGAGTGAAGGTAGAACGTCTCGTACTTGTATGAAATCGGCGTAAATGAATCCTTGCTCGAGGCCAATGAAGAGTGTCAGCGGCGCAGCGAGCTGGAGTTTGGGATCCTGAAATGCAGACTTGACCGACTCAAGCATACTGCGTGTGCTGAGCTTGTCGCTAGCAGTCGGCAATTCTTTCATACGAGAATCAAGAAATGCGCATGATATGCTTAAACCGAGAAGAGCCAGACCGAGCCAGATGCTGACCAAGACTTTGGACGTTCCAGATGGCAAGGTTGGTAGATAGAAGGTCTCGTTATAAAGGTAAGCATCCTCGGCGCAGTATTCTGCACCGCATATGTCTTGGATTTCGCTGCCAACTACACTGCTAGGTGCTGTACCCGTGAATTTGACAAGTGCCGCTGCAATAAGACAGCCTGGAAAATAGATGTGTAATTAAGTTGATGCTGGTAAGTGTGATCCTCATTGAATTGGCAATCGGTGGGACGTCTGATCGTACCCAGTGCGAGACCGATATCTTCCGCAAGCTTAATTCCCCGGTTGAGCCTCCGTAGAAGGCATTCGCGTCTGGTCTCGTCGGGGTCCTCGGGGTCAACGCATACCAGAGCCAAACTAGTAGCGGATGCATTCACGTGCGAGGTTCTTGCTAGAAAGCTTGGACTAACGCAAGCGCCCAGCATCGCATAGCTCGGCAGTAGGATGTACCTATTATCGTGCGAACCGAGGGAATCCCAGATAGAAATTCCGCGGCAGTACATAACCTCTGGAGGCACCAAAGCAGACTCCACTGGTAGATAAATCGGATACGTACCATTTGGGGTAAAGGTGAACGCCGACGAAGAGAGTAGTGACTACGTGGCTGGCGGTTATGACAAAATTAGCGCCGAGCCTTTGCAGGAGAATCGGGGCGAAGCAACTGGTGATGGTGGCGGTGGTGTAAAGAAGGGCGAGTAATATTGGCCCTAGTTGGGGATTGAACACTCCAAGTCCAGCTTGGAGTGGAAACATGGGTAAGGTGGCTGCGGAGCAACTTGCATGTCCGAGAAGAAGGGCTATGCAATGCCTGATAATCGCTTTCTTTGGTGGCCGCGGTCCGGAAGGTGCGCTTCTCACTGCAGCTATCAGACGTCGCACCGAAGAGGCGCCTGCCGAGGAATTCATCGAATCTCGTCGTCTCCAGGATAGAGCGGCTCTTGTAGAACGACATGATATCGGCGAGTAAGCTGCCATATGCTGAAAGTAAAAAGTTGTCATGTTTCATATCCCACTGAGTTAGACTCATCGATGAATCAATGATTTTTTGCTTGCTTTGCTTCGAGTTACCTCGAACATTGCATCGTTATCCCACAAAGTGGCATGGTGATGACCACTGCTTCTCGCACGCCTGTGGGTATGTGTTAATGGTGGTGGTTGTGCCGGTAGTTTAGCAGGTCCCAGACCACCGATTGGTGCAGGCCTATAAGCCGGACTCTCGAGCTTGCCCTTAGACAGCTCATGCAAATTTGGCAGAGAGCCCATCCTTCGATCATTAAGTATATTCCCCGGAAGAATTAGTCCTTAGCGTCGTTCCCTCCGTCATTCGGCGCAAACATCATGTATTTGATGTATTGACTCTCGGGTACAGTTTCAACAGTTTGCTTCTGACTTGCCTTGAACAGTTAGTCGAATATTAGAATTTTTCATTCTGTATCAGACTCAATCAAGGTTCTATCTTTCTTGTAAACAAATATAACATAGGCTAAAAAGCCAGAGTGCGCATTTCGCGATTCAATTAGTTTACGTGGTTCACGTTCACGCCAATTAGTTGCGCGAGAAGAAGCGGTGGGAAAAACAGTGGAGATAAAAATCCCGTGGCTAACTGAGTAACCTTGAACGAGAACTTCTAGCAAGGAAGCAGTTACCGTAACGATCGTAGTTTAAGCAGCCTCGACAATTGTCAAAGCGTTCCCAGTAGACCTATTCGCTTGCAACTAACCGTTAGTTTAACTGGAAACCTAGATCCATGCAAATTACTGCAAACGCTTGGATCTTCAGTTTTAAACTGAATTTGGAAAAACTGATTCGATGCTCGATAATCCATCTGGTCTCTTGTTGCACAATCAAAGTGATTATCACTCAATTTACTTCTCGGTATGCTTACATGCCACGCCTACTACCGATCTTGCCCGCAATACCAATCTCGAGTGCGGGAATTGTATCAACCGTTTCACGCTTTGCGCGAGTGGGAAACCCGTTGATGGATGCAGCAACTGATTGCACGTTAATTATCCCAATTAATATGCTGTAGGTCCGAGCCTCCGGATGTGATTTGTGTACCATTAAATTTACGCGCAGTCTGATGGCGATGTTTGAACAGGAGGATCGAATATTGGTAAATTCATTTGCGTGTAACATCCCGTCGGACGAGTGCTTGAAGTTAAGTAGATGGAAGCTGGATTGGCAAACTTCGCACTTCATTAGTTAAGTTCGAAAGTCAGGCATGCAACCGAAACACGTCCGATCGAATGCGATTGATTCAAGCAGATTGTAACCATGCGGATACGATTGAGTAAATGCTAGCAGGACGGGGAAGGGTTCGCGCCAGTGTCCGTGGACTCGAGGCCTAGTTCTCGAGATGCACGAATGAACGAGTAACATTAGCAACTAAAAAGTGAATCTTTCTTAAGTGATGTTCTTCATGTGTCATGTACCAATCCAAGGATGAAATTTCATGCAACTTTACTTTGGTCCATTCCCCCTGATTTCTACTGCTCTTATATGGAAAAGGGGCAGGAAATATTCTTGTTGATAATAATCAAAGCACAGGTAGCTGCGTCCTTCCAGTTGACCTGGACGCGGTAATAATCAGTGAGCGTTAATTAAATTCCACTCTCCAGCATCCGCTCGGCATCCATGCACCAACGGATTATTCTACCGGCGGCATTCGATTCGCGTGAGTTCCGCTCCTATAGTGGATCTAAATGCAGAGCTGCAGGTGCACGCTTGTATTACGAATGGACATAGGATTTGCAATCAATCAATACATCGCTTCCAACAGAGACATGCTCCTATCGACAGGTTCTTATCGATCTGGATACTTAGTACGCCTACATATTGTATATATGACCGTACACTCCCCGTCTACGTTCCGCTCGGAACTCGCTAGGCTTTCATATCTCTAGGATTGCGTGCACGTGCCTAAGCGTCAGAGTCGCTAAGTCACGACGAAACAAACGTGGGTGCAGTCGCTTGAAGGTAAGCCAGTTCTCTGGTGTGACCAGATGCGAGTGGTAACACCCTATCACTCCTTCTTCAACGACACTTAGCCCAACGGACACGTGATGCCGTAATCTTCTCTGATTTGTTTCGATAATAATTGCAATATGCGAAAACTTACCAACGACGCGCTTCGATCGACGCTCAGCTTGCTTCGAGACTTTCGATACATTTACGTCTCTGCGCACATACTATGGGATACTGCGATTATTTCAAGGGAGAAATACGCTCGAATAAATCTATTGAGCCAGGTCAATTTTATGCTCGAGCGATATGGAAATTTTTATACATCCGGCGCACTTCATTAAACAATGAATTTTAATAGGCTGATTTAAGAAGAGCCGGTACAACAGCCGCTCTGTCAGGAGCAGATATACACGATGAACAAAAGGAATAGTACAATTTCGTTGTTCGTTCGATTTCAGGAATTAATGAAACTATCCAGAATACATATACTTTACTGCCACACAAACCGATGGAAAAAGTAAACCAGGCTTGTTGACCGAAATTCTCATCACGATATATTTAAATGTTGTTCAGGAAAAAATGAATGGAAGGAAAAGTGATTGAAAGAAAAAATACTTTTTAACTGATTTTCTTTGATACACATACAATTATACAGCTTGGCATTACTGACCAAAAGTGAAACGACGTGGGAGCGTGCGCCTCCAGTGAAATGAAAAGTTTAAAGGCGAACTTACTTTTTTATGGCAGTGTCGTGCTGTCAGCCAAGATTCACTTTGATTCTTCTTGCGAGAGCGAAGCAGTGAATGTTGAAAATAGTAAGGTACTCGTAAAGAGAGATCGTCGAAGAGCATGGTCACGGTGAATGACTAAGGACACCGTTCGAACGTATAATGTGCAAAAATCAGTGACTTCATTTGCACAATAGAGAAAGATAGGACATGAAACCGAGTCAAAGGGTAGTCCATCAGCATCGCGCGAATACTTGCTTGGCTTCGCAAGGTCCTCCCTCACTTGATTTATTTACTCAACCAAGCAATCCCGGATCATTTAATATCCCTGATAGTTACAACCACTCGAACACCACTGATTGTATTCGGTTGTTTATCAAAGGTTATCTATTTCTATGTAGAGCACATTGATTCTCTGCTTGAAGTCTTTAATCGTGGTTGAATGAAGGTAGATGATGATGATGATGATGATGATGATGATCAGTGTGTAGTTTCGACGAAAATTCTGAGCGATGTATGGTTGACTGTTTACGTGTAGATATCGTCGATGATCACTGAATGCTCGTGTTCACAGTACGTAAACACATGTTTCCGCGTGGATAACTTTGGCACGGTGTTCTCTTCCGGTGAGTTTGTGTGTAAAAGCTGGGATGGGAATGATTGAAGTGGGTCCGTTGGTCTCGGATGACTTGAGTGAAGTGACTGCGAGCGGACGGTCTCGGTGCTCGGGGGGTAAAAAGGGTTGCAGGATCCGCGCCGGGTCCGGCACGAAGCAACGTCTCTCGACGCTGTTCTACCCTCGCTGACATTCGGTGCTGTCCGCTAGCGTTCGTTCTCCCTCGGTCCGTCTACCCTTGATGGTCGATAGCAGCGAGAGTGCGTACTACACGAGTCTTCCTTAATTCTTTTCGCTCTCGAACTAACGCAACAACCACGCACCGGTTACAATTAGAGCAACTCTCGGCAACTCTTCTACTTACTACTTTACCTTTTCCTCTTAGAGCGGAATCTCTCGAGTTCTCAAACGTAGTACTTAAACTATGTCTATAGAAGAGAGAGAGAGAGAGAGAGTTAGTAAGAGGTTCGGGGGAATAGTCGACGTATTCCGGCATCGATCACCCTTGCTATGCAAGACGCGCTGAGAAGATGCTCGAGGCTTGGAAATTAGCACATGGTAGGAATAGCAGTGAACTATTGAAGAATGCCAACGATCGCACCAGCCTAATTATCATCACTGAAACCATCGTCTTCGTCGGGGTCGTTCGAAAAAGGGGATTCTTTTCTTGAAAGCTCAACGTGGCTGACCTCAGCCCTTCGCAATCTCCTCAAAAGCTTAGTCATTTCTTCAGGCGGCTTTCAATGCGCCCGTTCCTTGCCGCTCGTCGCAGATATTTCGCGAATTGGGCCAACAATTTATTTCCAGCTTTTCGCACCCTAGCATACAAACCCACCGTGTATTATGTAGAGCGATCCCTCCCTCGTTTCCGCCCCACTTTTCCTTCGAGTTGCTTGGTGATCGCAAACATGAACGGGAACAGAGTTCTCTCGCGTTGTCTTTCAGAGATAGGTTGTTGGATCGGTTGGATGTCAGAAGTGACAAATCTTTATCGCCTTAGGAAGCTATCGACTCGCGGCCGTTCGATTACTGCGAAATTCGTACTTCCTGGAAAACTGGATCAAGGATACTTGGACCATATCGAATCTATAATATCCCTACTTCCGAGGAATTAATGATTCTTGGACTAACGAAGAGCCTTGTTGCTCGGTTTGCTTCTCCTGTTTTTTTGCTTTATGCTACCTACACTGTACACACGTGTATGCTGCGTGCGCAAGCACGCATGTACATCTTTTGTAGTAGACGCTTTTCACGCATGGTGTAACTCTTTCTCTCCCTCTCTTTCTCTCTCTCATGATGCACACATGTTTCTTACGCGTGCAACCGCGTACATCGTGTAATATAACAATGCCGGAGCAATTTCATCGAGAGCCATAGAAAGCTCTCACTGATTGTACTCCGATTGGAATATCAGGTTCTTGTAACATGGTTAATGGTAAATGTTAACTCAGGTTCCATGATTTCCATAGCGACAATGTATGCAAACTGTCAATGTTAATGCCGCAAATGCATTAGCTATTCATGGAATAGTGCATGTTATATTGCTTTTCATATCCATTGTTTTCCTCTCTATCTCCTCTGTGTCTATTGTTACTCTGATATTTCGAATATTATTCTGTACAGAATGCAGCTTTAGATAGCCACTAGGTATATGTACTAACAACGTGTCCACCAATGGATCAATACTCTCGGAGGATAAAAAGTAATCCCGGTCAGGATACACTCCCCGGATAAATCTGACGGAGTTTACGCGCGAGAACTCTGTATTTAGTGACTCTCTCTTGTGTTCTCCAGTAAACGCTTCTAATAATAAATCGTATACGATTAAAAGAGTTTTACGATATTGTCAGTCTCTCTTGATAGTTCCTTCCTTTCCTTCTTTTTTGCCAGCTCAATGTCACCTTAGCTTCCATTCGAAACTTAAGGTCCCCGTTTAATGATCTTGATCCGGAACCGGATGTATCTGGTACCAAAGATTTACGAACTATGCTTCAACGACTCAGTGGATAAGAATGACTACAAGTATTAAAGTCACCGTTAACGAGATTCCTAAGAAAGAAAAAAAAAAAGGATAGAATACGAAATCTACAATAGTATCTGCATAAGACATCCAATTAAAACTCACGTGCATGGTGCGCTAACGAGCCAATAAATCTGAATATTTATGGTTCTAATTCTTTACTTCTTACGGTAGCGTTCCGCTCAAGTTTCGAATACAAGTATTATCAAGATTTTTCAATTATTGCGCAGTTACCAAAAATATTTAGAATCAATATTTCCAATGGAAGTACGTGGTATGATTGAATAATATCGCGAGTGAGAGGGATTGCTAATAGAAGGGGGGGAAAAAAAAAAACGATTGCTGATAAGGCAGACGTAGAGTTAGTTCCATTGCGGCGAGCTAAACGTCACGTTGCCTGTCTCTCGTTGACGCCGGACAATAGTATATCCTCGACGGGCGTGTAGCTACGTCCTGTTCTTGTTTCAAGGAGAGCCGTCGAACTGTCTTTATTACATATCAGCCTACTAAATAGCCGTGAGACGAGAATCACTGTAAAGTATGTCAATGTTACGTGCTGCGTACGATTGGCGTTCGTTCGCGTTCTTCTCTCGAGTGAGGGGTTAATCACCTCGGGCTTTGGAACTCCACGAAATATCAGACACTCATCAATCTTTCACTCTCTCTTTTCCTTTCAATTCCACAGAATATTTCATCGATTCTAATAATAATCTTTCTATAAAGAAAATGATTTTCGACTATTTTATATAAGAATATAAAATTCATTGAATTGGATTACGAGTGATTAAAAGAAATGGTAATTGGATTAATTGAGAGGAAAGACGATGATCACGAGTGTTTGAGAATGTGTTAGTCTAACTGTTAAAAGACATGGACGTTGAAGGAAAAGGTGTAAGGCAATCAATCGGTAGGTCCTTGAAAACCGAAGATCGAGAGTATCATACACTCCCACCATAGCGGAGTAGCATAGATGAGGGAGAAGCTAGGATATACTAGAAGTCCGAGCGGAGTCTGTGGCTGTGGGTGCCCCTACCTTAGTCGAGAGACCGCGGAAGGCTCGATCCTTGGAGACTTTCTTATAAATGAAGGTTGAGCACGGACGCGCGTCTCATTTGACACACCATCCCTCAACATCGAAGGGATAAATTCGCTCTCTTATAGCGTTAACTACGATCATTAAGTGTATCGTGCTTCGCATTGGTTTGTGAGGTTCCTTGGATTTTTTTTCCCTTTCTTCGACGCTGCAATTACTCGTGCAGTGATCGATCAAACGAGCGGCCCAGCAGAAACGCGAGAAAACGTGAGTGCTACTTAATAGTTCGAATGAAAACATACTTCTTTTTTTTATTAGTGAATAAATATAGCAGGAATTTTAATGTCAAGTAGAAATTTATATTGGAATAAAATGTTACAATCTATTCGGTAAGAATTTCTATACTTTAGTCAGGTTGAAAATCGTGTATGTGCAACGTGTAAAAGATAGAATATCGCGAAGGCGGATGCTTACATTGTTAGCATTGTTAGATCTAGTGCGACTTGTTAGGCTTATTGTTCCGCGCTATTTGCAAAGTGAAGATTATGAAACTGTGAGTGAATGCGAAAGAATAGATAGAAGTAGCGAACCACTGTGCCAGGCAGATCTATACGGATCTGTACGCGCGCACGTTTGCCAGCTAATCCTGCGCTCCTGGTAATAAAACATTCGGTTGTAAAAGTCATTGTAGCACTTATCTGCAAATATCCCATAGCGGCAGTTCCGCTTCGAGACATAAATACATTTGGTTTGCCAAGCTAACTGAAAGGCTTGTTTGCGTACAATCAATTCTTCTAGCAATCAGGAAACACGAGTTTCCTTGTATTTCAGTATTCGCTGATGTATCGTAATATGGAAATAACCCCTTACCTTAATTATTGTTGAGCCCACGCTACTTGAAGACGTACCAGCACCGACGATCACGAGTTCTTCATCTCGGGAAGATGCAGCATCTTTCCAAAGAGTCATGACTCATTATCATTGTCTTACGACTTGAGCTGAAACTGCTTGCTCGTATCTCGAGCTTTGCGATAAATTGGCATGAAATTGTATGCGCGTGTTTTCTGGCGAAAAGAGAACTGGCCGCTTCCAAGGAAATATATCAATTGACCTCGATTCCAATTTATCTCGCTCGATATTCACCTGCATTAATCGGGCAATCTCTTTCCTGGTATTAACACGCGTGCAACAGAAAGTCCACTGCTATTCTTAAGGATTATAATCGCGATATTGATGTATATACACACCCACGTTCCAGGATTGATGTCCGTGTCGATTACTGTTGAATCGATCGACTTTTAACGGGGGGAAAAAAACACGGATACAAAAGTCCTGCGTGACGAAGGGGCCCGTTATACCGCGTCCAATCAGAATCTAAGCGTGTTGGGTGTATATTTCCGATACTGGATCAACCTTGAGACTAATGCGAATCTCTAATTAAATAGCCGTTTGAATCACAAGTCACTGCTATCGTTAAGATCGATCCTGATTTTGCATAAATTTTAATGAGCTTGCATTATTAAGCAGACGTTTTACCGATTGCGTGATGCGAGACCGCTTTGCAAATCATTTATCATAATTAGACAGTAATGGTACTTGACAGTGCTTTTTCAAGTCAATCTGGTGTGATTGGGAAACTTTGAAATACTCTGGACGAAGTGTATCGAGTGTGTCCGAGAAAAAGCTCCGGTAAGAAATCAGGTATTACGTAATTCGTGTTAGTGAAACAGTGGTGGAATAGTATCGCTGTGCGAATTCATGTAAACATGTATTGAAATGACAACATCTGCATCTGCGGCAGACGGCATGTTGTACCGCGCGCACTGCCGTAACGAGATAGCGCAACGAAGCGTGATGTCTTATTAAGTGAAACACGCCGGGCATAGCGTCCAGTGGACGCCAGTCGCTTTGCAAATCCGATTATTTCCATATTTCCTCTGGTATATATTTATTAAAAGATCACTCCTCACTTTTACAGCGCTTGCTGTCGGATTTCATTGGATTGCGCAATGCTAGTTAAAAATTCACTGAAATACATTGGAATTTTCTATGCATGTTGATAACATTGGGTAATGTCAGTCTGAATGAAAACTGGCGAAATTAATATATTAATTATCTCGCGAGTAATAGTGATCTCTCGCGTTTGCAATAGGAGATTTCTAGAGCTGGTTGAAATCTTGTTTAATCCTGCCGCATTTGTGTCGACCTATTTTCTTCCTGGATGGTTAAGTATGGCTTAGCTGTTCGACGCTCTCGTAACAAGAAGTGCAATCATTATTTACATAAATTGTGAAAAGTGCTTTCCTTAAAGGGATTAATTGCTCGATAAGTTGGAAGCACTGACCGTATCGCGTGTTACCAAAGTTATTAACAGATCGTTATGGTTAATAGCTCTAAGTGGAATGAGGAGAGACGAGACTGCGTATTCACCTTTGAGTATTAGCTTTGCAATCATTAATCTATTATTAGCCATGTACAGTGGTACTTGTGTATCGGCGGGAAAAATCGCTGTAATAGGTAGATGGCGTGTAATGATCGCTAATAATACTGGGATTACACTTCATGAAAACCGGTGTGAACGGTCTCGAAAGTGCACGCTTTTTTTTTGTCAGAGTTAAATGAGTGCGACTGTATATATATATTTCACTCCCATGGTGCTTAACTGGATGTCCATTTATATCATTCATTTATCAAGTATACTCAGCAGAAGGGTTCGAAAGAGATACACAGAGAGTTAATGACTCGCTAGAAACACGTGATTATCCGAAAGGGAAGGTTTTCAAATTCCAAATTATGATTACGATGATTTACATCATTAAATTTTACTGGCCACTTTTCCGTAACAGAGAAGTGGATACGGTCCATTACAATGGGTGGATAATAATCGTATGTCATTGAATGAATTATTCGAATTCTCATCTTTTTTTTCTCTCATGTTTTCCTTTTCCTCGTAGAGTAACATAAGGAAATCTTTGAATACTTGGACTTTCCTGTCTGTGGATCATTCTACTTCAATGGAAAATTATTAAGACACTGTATACACGTTTGTGGGTTCATATCTTCCTATGAAGTGATTTATATGCCAGGGTGAATCAAGCACATTCTTCGGATGAGTCCGTTCGATTCTTATTAAGCAGCTACAATTATGTTGCATTCGAACTAGTCTCCATTTCTGAGAATTCTCGTGGAGCAAAGCAGCTGCAATAAATTTTTGCTTGATTACATGATATCACCGGCGAATGTGACGAATCATCTAGGATGCTGTGTATCCTGCGTAACTTGCACCAAGTCTGGTACAAGTCTTCGCTACATCAATCTTGATAAATAGCTGACGCAATGAATATTTCGGGCGAACAAATGCGTATATAACTGATTTCTAACTGTGGTGATTCGACCGGCAATTAGTTAGTTTCTTGCAAGCTGGAAACCAATACTTACCTTCGACGAGTTAGTTTCCCGAGTTCCTAATGAGTAGGTACATCTGTGATTGTTAAAGTGTGTGTTTTTTTAGTGAACCAATTAGATTTATAACACGCCATCGCTGATTCTGTTTTCTTATTCGTAATTAAGCATGAAAACCCGTTTGTTACCTCATTTGAATCAGGATTATTATTAGTCGATAATTAGAGTGAAGGTAGAAATCAGAAGACAAGTCAACACTTAATGCTTAGTCATGATCTTGAAGCGAATGTCATTTCGCCGCCAAATATTACGCTATTACAAGCATTCCATGGTTTAACGAGGCGTGGCATCGACGTTCAAGGTACTCTGATTTCCGTTAATGAACTCAGCATTATTCCTTCCATTCGAATTAGTCGAATCCCGCTAACTACAGTTTGACACACTAAGACAATTCGAAATCTCTAAGAATCGTATTCAATTGACCAGATGTCCTAAGAAAATGGAAAATTCTGGGAAGTGCGCCGACTCTTTTATTTATAGTCAGTCACTATTGGGCCGGTCAATAACGCAGTGCCAAGTTTCGCAGAAATAGCCGTTGACTTGCAAAGATGCCATGTGGTAAACTAAAGTAATAGAAGTGGAATGCACCGTTCAGACATGTCCTGGCAGTAGGAACAAGTAATTTTTTTTTTTTCTCAATACACAAGTCAGAGATATTCATTGCATGTCTCGCTGCAAGTGTCACAATTACCTTTACTGTCCGGTCGGCACTCTTAAAGAGACATCACAGGTTGATATATTACGAGCACTCTTTCTCGACGATCAGTGAAAATAAGTAGTTACTGACAGCGAGAAAAATATCCACAGAGAATGCGTGTCCCTATAAAAGAGATGATAATGCGACTTGGCAGAGGAAGTTAGAATGGAAAAGCAATCTCTCGGATAACTATTAAAGTAGGATTACGTAAGAATGGAATTCAGAATAGAATTTGTATAAATTCTGAAAAAAATTCGTCTTTTATTGCGAGTGAAATTTATGGACATCACATACTTTAACAATTAATATTATTAGTACCACAATTTTCGTTCCGCCTCACTGATTTCGGCTCAAGGTGACCAAGCTCCGCGCGCTGGACGTCCACTTGAGAATTCTCCATAGACTGCAGAGAACTGGAATGAATAGATTCGAGTAGCCTCTAATAAACTCTCACTGGAGTATCATTCTTGAGATGTGAAAATGCCAGGAATAGAAATGGAAACTGAAAAATTCGATTCTAATGAGATTACATATTATGATGATTTCCATTTCACTGCTCGTTTCTTTTTCTTCCCCAATTTTGACCGAAATCTTTTCCTAAACAAAGATTGGATTACCTTCTAATACTTCCTCGTACTAACAATGAAGAAAATGTTCTCAGCGTGCAATTGATCGTGCTGCAAAGTGCGTTGCCTTATGTCAGAGGAATGTGACTACCGGGACAGCCTGAGTCACACGAATACCTGCCTTTAGAGAATTAACTGGCTGATACACTTATTATATAAAAATTTCTGTCATTCGAAGTAATTGCAATGATTAGATCACAGGATTGATAGTTAATACATATTGAAAATCGTGAAGTTTTGCGGTACCGTTCTTACGGGCTTTTAAAAAATCTACGATGATTTGTGTGCATAAATAAATTGGTTTGCCAATGTAAAATACTTGTCATTTTACAGTTGCCTGAATATAATTTTGCCGGAAGTTATTATTATAAGGAGATAAAATAACGATGAATAAACTGTATATTTGATAGTTTTAGAATTTTCTTACCGGACAAGATGCATAGCACGATACTCCAGAAACTGCAATTCCTTTACAAACCCTATGCACTCGCTATTGTCTCCGTGGGATATGTGCTGGGGGAATTGGGTCATTACTTAATCGGTAGGTACTGCTGTTGGTGGTATAATTTAAAAGAATGCTTTGCCACTCATAAATGTCTTGTTCACCTATTTTAGGAGTAACAAGTAAAGCAACAGCGGAAGACTTGCATTACGGTGACATATCCTGCCAATTTAATTCGACGACATTCGCGTACGATGATCTGCCAGTGACGTGTGAAGTGGCGACAAATGTGAGCCAGTAAGTCAAATACTCGTCGTTATTAAAAACTCGTACTTTTTTTTTTTTATTATCTTCTATCTTTCTTGAGTCTCACGGTACTTGAGCTTTTATTAAACACGTACGCGCATCGAGTCGAGTGCACGTTCGATTTACGAGCGCTCGCATTACAAGAAGCAATAGCGGGTGTTTTGTTTCGCAGTTGCCAGTCCCTGGAATTGAACGGATCCAATTACTGCGAATGGAACTACAATGGCCTTGGTTTGGACTATCAAATCTTAGCAGGGCCTAGTTTCATTGCGGTATTCACGGTCGTCGGTGTTATCCTCGGTGTAGCAGCCGACAGATACAACAGGTGCCTAACCCGGATATACGATTTATTTTACTATCTTTAATCCAAAGTTATTATCCAATACGTTCCTAACGAATTTCAACATATTTCTAGGGTGAGAATGTTGGCGATATGCACCTTGATATTCAGCGCGGCTATTATATTAATGGGAGCAGTGAAAGAATATTGGCACCTAGTCATTCTTCGTATGATACTTGCTGCAGGGTAGAACATTTTCATTATCTTAATAAAAAGTCATTCGATCGGATTCTTATTGCGAAGCACTACCGCAGGGAGGCAGGATGCAATCCTCTTGCGACCGGACTTCTCTCTGACTGGTTCCCGGAAGAGCAGCGAGGACTCGTCATGTCAATATTTAATTGGGGCATTTACGGTGGCTATGGTATCGCATTTCCCGTCGGTCGATATGTCCCTCCATTGAACGCTTGGAATCTGGTAGGGATCAAAGCGATGTTGAAATTCTGATGGAAGTCTGACACGCTAATAAGGATGATTTTTTTTTTTAACAGGGTTGGAGAGCATGTTACTACGGTGCTGGTATAATCGGCTTGATCATTGCCGTCCTTACTGGTCTGACACTTTCCGAGCCAGAGCGAAAGACGATCGGCGAGGAAGCGGACGGTGACGGGAAGAAAATGCCAGTCTGGAAAGCGATACTGCAACCGCGCATAATAGTCTTGTGCCTTGCGGCCAGCATTAGACATTGCGGTAAAGGGCAGCAATACCTTCACGCACAGGATTCAGATACATGCTAAGGGTATATTTAGTGTCTTCGAGTTGGAATTATTTTGGCAAAGCCTCTTAATAGATATCTCCGACTGTCCCAATTAATTTCATTCATCTGTTAAATAAGAGACAGAAATATCTTTTTAAATTCTCATTTGTCATAGAGTGTACGCTCGATCTCTTAAGTATGGAATTCTTAAGATTCTCGGCTATACGCGTCTGGTGATGCTCTTTTGCAGGTGGAATGTGTTTCGCTTATAACTGCGATCTTTACTACCGGGAGTACTTCCCCGATTACGATCTCGGTTGGTGGCTCTTCGCCGTAACGATAGTGATCGGTAGCATCGGAGTGGTAGTCGGTGGAATAGTCAGCGACAAGTTTGTCGCGAAGATGGGAATCAAATCGAGAGTGGCATGCCTGGCGATCAGCCAGATAATTGCGACGCCGTTCGCTTTTGGCTCCATATATTTCAATCCACTTTGGGCAATGATTACACTTGGCATTTCATATTTCTTTGGTAAGTCTGATTATTCTAATGGCAACTTAATAATCATACTTGTTTAAGGATAATTTTTCCTTCTTAAGAAAATTTATTTCAAAGAAACTGGATGGGCGATTAATATTTCTTTGTTCATTATACAAACCTGACCACTGGTTTTTAATTGCAGCTGAGATGTGGTTCGGCATCGTGTTTGCCGTGGTTGTGGAAATAGTTCCGCTATATCTGAGGTCAACCACCATCGGCGTCTTTTTGTTCGTTATGAACAATATTGGAGGCAACTTACCAATACTGGTCGAACCAACTCGGATGGCTATAGGATTCCGTGAATCGTTGTACATCTTTTACGCCGGCTTCTACGGTATCAGTAAGTAATCTGGTCGATTAATTGCTTGCCGATACAGCGATATGCTTGGCTGACGCTCGCTAATTGATTTAATTACACCGGTCTTCAAAAGTGGCCACTACTGTGAGATTAATTTTTTGGCTTAAGGATTTATGCGCAATTATTACCATCCATCTAGGTTCGATCATGTTTTTCCTTACGATATTCTTAATGGATGGACCACCGCCATCGGAGGAGCCAAGGAAGGTCGACTCCGGATACGACAATACAACCTTCACACAAGACGAAGGCAGCATACCTACGCTCGAACTTCCACGATTGTATCCTCAATCTCCACAGAGTTATGAGAATTCCCGACTATAGATTAAAAGTGATCAAATACTCGAAATCGCGTGTAAATAGTTCCCAATCCTCGAGGGCAATGACGCCCTCCATCAATTTAAATGAATCTGCCGGTATTGCATTTACGAAGAGTAGATGGATTTCAGGTATTGCGGCGTATATCTTTGGAAAGACTTTTCTTTGATCGTTCTTTTTCCCCCATTGGGAGAAAGCGATGCAATAGAAAGTGATAGAGTGTAATTCGACTAATTGTAAGATGTTTTAAGAATTCTTAGTATTCGTTAGAAGATAATTGAACTTTAGAATTCGGCACTAGAGTACGTGCTCGGTAAAGCTTTGTAAGGATGCCAGTGTACATAGTGTATCGGAACTGTTTTATTGACAAATCGATATAAATTAATAAGTGCGATTGGATTTCTTCACTGTTATCACATGTCGAGAGAAACCTCTTGGCATCACTCTTTCACAGTTTATACAAAATATATCCATTCACGATGTGTACAACATGGAGCATTTGGAGCACGTAAGATTCTTCACATCCACAGACTCGTACAGCAACTCTAGATCTAGGTCGGAGATTCACAGTAGGTCGTTACTATGTACAGATTATTTAATATAAATAAACAAATCTATTTGTAATGTACAAAATAATCGGAAATCGCATATCCTTGGCGATGGCAAGGATTCACATTGGATTCGTTGTCATGCAGTGCTGCGTACATATTTACATAACCGTAGTTGCGAAAAAGAAAATATTTCGACGTTTCGGAATAAATAACTAAACTTAAAAAATAACGCCAGAACGTTACGCGCGCTTTTGCGGCTGCGTTCAATTCAATTACACGCTTAGGGTCTTACTTTCTGCGCATGTACACCGAGTGATACGCGAGCGCCAATTACACTGTCGATAGTTGCCGTGAAAAGTACTAACGAATATATTGGGTAATTAAGCGTACAAGCTAAAGCCTCAACAGCATCGGTATACTTTAGAAAGTTCATGATTTCGGCACCGAATTACTTAATACACATTTACTTAATACTACCGAAGTGATGCACCTCCGGTTTTCGTGCGAAGCGTGCAATTCGCGGAATAAAGCTTCCGTCAATGAAATTCCATTAAGTTTGTGCACGATTTTATTACACATAACATGTCAGCGGTGTGTTTGTGTGTGTATACGTATAATACAAATATGCGTTCGAAACGGATCATCGTGTCGCAATGACGCACTGTAACTTAAGATTATCGACAGTTCTT
The DNA here is from genome assembly GCA_964023945.1 of Ectemnius cavifrons. Lineage (NCBI taxonomy): Eukaryota > Metazoa > Arthropoda > Insecta > Hymenoptera > Crabronidae > Ectemnius > Ectemnius cavifrons. The sequence goes on from OZ030375.1 coordinate 2,145,300, forward strand.
GAGCCACGCATAGTACTGTTCGCATGTGACGAGATAATCGTATAGACATTTACGTAGTGCGATACGTAGAATGAGCGTGGCCTTCGGAGGGCTTTGGATTTAAGCGCAACAAGTTTAATAATGGAAGTTTTCGAGACAGTCTCGTGACTAAAGCGAACTGCTGCGGGTCCAGACGTTACTCTACCCATAATAAAAGCGGAACGTTCGTGATTCAACGTTGTTTCATCTCGAGCCTTTTGAGAGCGTTTATTACTTTTTGCGCGCTGCAAAAATATCACTTTCTCGGCCGGTGCGTTTCCACGGGGGAAAAAGAGGTGGACGGTTGAATACTTTAGGAACGTGTTATGGGTAAAGACATCAACATTCTTCTGTCGATGCACTAGAGATCTGCGTGCTAGCACCACTCGAGAAGCTACTCCTACAGGTCTCCACGGCGAGGGCCGTATCCGGCACTTGAACGAACTGCACCTTATCCTTCGGCCACCGACTCCTGCCATACATGCAATTGAACATGTTGTACTTGTGGTCCATCTCGAACTGGCTGAACGTACTGCTGTGCCGTCTCTTGAACACCTTCTTCGCCATAAGGCTTCGATTGTTCTTGTAGGAGAGCTCTCGTCGATAGCAGAAGAACTTGTGGAGTTCGCGCTTCACGCGTCTCGACCGGTAGCCAAAGAGAAGCGGGCTGACATAAGCTGCCAAAATTAAAAAGGTTAACGCCAACACGTCATACTCGTGCGGCAAGTACTGGCCCGAGGAGTATTGAGGTAGATTCCTCATCACCAAAAGTATCACATATGGCGACCAGCAGATTAGACCCATTACTATAACCAGGGCACTTATCCTCGCCGCTCTCGTTTCCTCCCGGTACCGAAAGAGCGAGCCGTTGCTTATTCGGTATTTTAGCGCGTTGATATAGCTTGATGTGCTCCTCACGCTTGCGACACGGTGTAAAGTTCCGTTCTTACTGGGGGCAGGTGTGATTGTTACGATCGGTGCCAAAAGGCAGGACGACTGCTCCATCGCACTGTTACTGACCAGACTGCTCTTCGCACTCTTTCCGCATACGGAATTAGAGCTTTCGGAGGCATTTAGAATAATATCGGCAACGGCGAAGGTCGTGGATGATCGGCGACTACTTCTGCCTTCCAGTGGATTGCGTAGTATACTCGATTTCCTTTGCGGCTCTTCCATATCGGGTTTCAAGTGGAAGGTGTCTCCCGCCTCTGCGTCTGACTGCCGTTCATTTGTTCTTTCGCTCGACACTGGTTGTAGAAATTCTATAACCGCAGTTGCGCTGTCATCGTGCACTCCATCAGTTTGCTCCGATGCTTCTTCCGAAGTGGATAGATGCTCGCAAAAAGGAGGAAAATATTTGATACGGTTTTGATACGATTCTGTTCTTCCATGTGTCGGCTCTGGGACTTCCAGAGTGTCGAAGCAATGAAAGTGAGATTCGTCCTCTGAGTCACTACTACGGTCGCTGGAGTATCCGGTGATCCAGGCATTCGGTATTGTTTCACGAGCGAGCATTTCCTCGTACATAATGTCATGCGAAGATTTCCGCCTGTGATCGGGTTTATCAAGAAACTTACTCCGCACGAGATCTTCGTAAGTCGCCGGGTCGCAATTTTTCTCGAGAAACTCTGCCTTCAATGTGGAAATAGGAACTCTATTTAACTTGTCATCCTCGGTGCTGTATGCACGTTGCGGCGACACTTCGACTCTCTGTGAGCCCACTGTAAAAACGATACCCGAGGATTTCTCGTCGGCAACTTCGGTGATAAGGCCAATGTCCAAAGCAGACGAGAAGGAACGTCTCCTCGGTAACTGGTTGACCGGCTGCGTAGTTTCGCTGGTTTCATCGATCGATGATAGGCTCGAAATTTTCGGTATCCTGCGAAAATCCTCCATCGGATCTAACTGCTGCTGCTGCCTAGAGAAACCATTCTGATCCTCGCAGAAACTGGCGGACGCCAATATTGGCCTCGAGCCGGTTCTCCTCGTTCTTTCAGAGTTCCGGTGGGCTGCTATGTATATGGTAACGTAGATCCAGCAGACTGCAGCGAACGGTATGAAGTAGGCAAAAATACTGTAGACGATGGCATAAATTAGACCATAGGTGATCGGTTGGGTGCTGAATGCACTATTCTCCACGAACTCAACACTCGTCTCGATCTCCACGGATTCGAGATTCCCCAGTATTGGAATTTCCCTTATATCAATGGTGCTCGTTCCGTTTTCGATTATTTCAATGGTGGATTGAGTGGGTGTCGAACACGCAGTAATGTTGCCAGTACAAACGGAGTTTATTGCGGTGCAGGAGAGCCAGAGGCCATGAGGGTTCGGATCGAAGAAGGCAATGAAGCCGAAAACGGCTGAGATCATCCAGACAGACATGATCAGTACTCCGGATTTGAGCTTATCGACGCGAGTCCGGTATCGAAGTGGATCCACTACGGCGAAATATTGATCGACGGCGATTAATAGGACTGAAAAGACTGAAGACGTTGTCACGAAGGCGGTTATACCCTCGGAAATCGCACAGATACTTCGTCCACTTGGCGATGCAAAAGATGAGGCTGCTCGTGGTTGGGAGTCCATGATTAACAGTGGGTTTAACACCATGCATGTCAGCAGATTTGAGATCGTTAAGTTCATAACGAATCTGAAAGCAGAAAATATATCCTTTCATTGTAATGGCATATTATACCAACAGTTGTTCTTGTATGACTAAGGCATGTATTACAAAAACCTCGAGAGATACATATTTTGAGTCTGGAAAGGTGGTCATGCAGTTTTTCCTCTAACCAGACAGAAAGTAGGAGGACAGTAGTATTTTTGCCTCTTGGCAAGCTGGCTTTGACGTAACGCGAAATATTAGCGCTTGTTGCCGTATCCAAAGATAAAATTCTTTCTTCAGTGCCAAGCAGGTTCCTATCACTTATTCAATGACTGGAGTGGCTATAATCAGTGCGTGCATGAACTACCAGGTATATTTTGTTCCGACAGCGTTGAATCATGAATGCAGAGTATTGATGGTATTTTCATCGACTAAAATATGAGGCATGCTTCGACGTATTTTCTGGCTGGACTAATACGGGACAATGTGCTTATATTATAACTTCAGTGAATGGAACGGTAGACTTGGCCTCGTGTCGTCTTCCTATGCAGAGACTACGTAATAGGCTGAGAGCCAAAATTATGACGATCATTTTCGTTGCATTGTTTCGGACGAAAAAGTGGGTGGGAGTGAAGTGGGCAAAAATGTTGATGAGACATGTTGACTCAAGTTTTCCGGTTATGCGCACACTCTTCCTTATCGCTGACTCTAACTTCTGCGATTTCAGGGTTTTGCGCCCTCCGTTTTACACCAATCCACATTATGAAACGCATTTTCGTTAATATACTGAATAGGCACAGAGGCCATTCATATTTAGAATTTGGACTTGTTGAAAGAACTTCCCGAGATGTTGATACACTTTTAACACGCTGCTTTTATTTATTCGGCCGCCGACAGTTAATAGATCTGAGGGATCGGCATAACATTTACGTGCATCCATAGACAAATGGATCGCATCAGAAGAAAAACACCGATGCTGAATTACACCGAGGTTCAAACTGCATTGCAACTTTTCATGAGTGGTGCTGTTTACTGGCCCAGCTTATTATGTCTGTCGTAATAAAGATAGTGACTTATAGTGTGTTTTTTTTTTAAATCCCACCGCAGAGAATACTTTACCGCATGGTGTAGTAGAATAGGTCATGCACCCGTCCCTTTTATTATCTTTATCTCAATGTATTTCCAGCATAACTCTAATAATACGATCGTCCATTCACTTTAATCGACAATTATCCAATTGCATTGCAAAGCAAATGTAAAACGTGCAATCAGAATGGCCAACAGAAATGTGGAACGAAAACGAAAATATTGATAGTGGCCACTGGTGATAAATATAGGATCCGGATATTTGCAGGGTAAACTGCATTCGGCTCGTGTCAGTCCACAGTCCACGCGGTTAGTTGTTTTCACTGCCAATGTCCCGTCGCGTAGAGAGGACTACTTGGGACACTAGCCAGTGGAGACTCATTCAGGGGCGAGAAAAATTCGCAGCGACAAGCGAGACGATTGCAATATGGAAAATAGACGGCAGCGCCCTGTTGAACGTTGGAAAGACACGAGAAGCGTACGTGCGAACTAAAATAATGTCCTCCAGAATTCTCTCTTCGAGTTTATACGTACAAACATCTCGCATTCCTCGAGAGGTATAAATTGTTCACTCGCCAATCGGCAAGCTTTTTGTCAGCACACCGAGTAGCTTTAGGGTTCATTAATAAGCTTGGCAACTCGTTGCACTTTCTCGCCGGCCTTGTTTCGCCGCACCAGTGCCATTTGAGACAACAGTTTTTCCGTAGGACAAATATAGTCAACAGGTTGATGTCTGAGGAGTGCGAGATGAACGGCAATTCATAAGCGCCCGACGAGGATTTATTGTCACTGTTTGTGAGATCAGTCGAACCTACCTAGCACTTTACTCCGCACTGACAGCTTAATATATCGTCTTTTGAAACCGCATTAAACGAACACGATGTTCTGCGTGTCCCGCGGCACGGAGAATTTTCTGCCAGATTATGGGGTTAATAGCGAAGACCATTTTTTGTTGGTTCAGCGCGAATTGCTTACCACTCAACCTAGCTAATTTTCTTTACTTAATTGATATGCGTGTTCTATAATTATCAAGCGCGATTATAAGGCTATGCGTTAACTTCTACATAATAAGAAGCTTTCAGCCGCGTTGCAGTTAATGATTATATGTATGTAAGGTTTACTGCCGCACCTTTAACGCAACTTGTACGCCGTTACACAAGCACTCGGTCACTGGTGCAAGAGAGTAAAAGATATTCTTCAAGCACATACATATTAAAATCAGAATATGAGTTTACGTCAAAAATAAACCGCTGTGCTCTGCCGCCAAAGGCGCTGCCGGCAGCTAGGTGTTACTTAGATAGAAGAGGCTATAATAGCTAGATTGTTGTGCAATTGAGACAGGTGGACAAGTGGGCGTACCGTTAACAGACAAATTTGCGAATATTTTAGCACTAATAATCTCGGGGATATCCGCGCGCATCACGTGGCAATATAATTTATACGCTCGGGTTGATTCACGGGTCTCGAAATTATTAAAAACGCAAACTAACCGGCATGGTTAGGCAATCTTGAAGATTTCGAGGACACTGTGCAAGTTCTGCTAAGAGTAATAAGTTTCAATGTGATACATAAAATTACAGTGAAAATTGGCATTCATATTTTCGCGCCTCGGTAATATGCCAGTGCTCTCGTTGTAAATTCGTCGATGCGACCGTAAAGCTGGTAAGCATTAACGTCCTGATCAAGCCGGTCGTTGCAATAAAATGACCGCTGTACTGCTCGTAAATCCTCGCGACGGATGTGCGTGCGCCGCTTTTGCAATAACTTAATTCGACCGCGTGCACGCGAATGTCACGTGAGAAGTCGAAGCGAATGCTTCGCTCATTTAAAAGATTGGCCGTCGCAGATATGTGAAGTTCAGGTTGACGGACCTCGAGAACACCCGCCTTGGGAAATAACGCCGACGAGGACTTTTTTCGGCAATGTGTACTGCTGTAAATCGATGTATGTAGGAGGTGCGATATTCCTTATACTGCAGGATTCAACTGGTCAAAGTCCAAGCATTCCTACGTACTCGGTTTCACTATTGCGTTACGAGCAACACTTGTGTGTGTGTTTTTTTTTTAATGCTTCGCCGCTTATATTCCGGGCGCAGCAATAGACAAGGCTAAAACGAAACAGAGCAGTTTATAGTCTCAGGAAACAGCTGGTTAGTAATCGTATCGATAGATCCTAGAAAGTTCAATGCTACCACGGCTTCACGCGGCAGGAAATACAGCACTTATTTGTTGGTCGAGGTATATCGAAGGCGTATTGAATGTACAGTGGGTTGTGAAGTGGTATATACACCTACCTATTGGAGATGGTGCGCAAACCAGGGCGTACGAGGAATGCAAGTAGAAGTGTGATGTTAAGGATAAAACAGCCAAAAAGAAGGAAACTCCAGGCAGCGATTCCTGGATCGTTCCACCATCTTTCCAGACCTCCCAGATCCGGGACCGATCCTTCTTCAATCGTCTCCGTCGCACCTCCATCCATTCATAAATTATAGAAAGACTAAGGTCCTGCAACAAAAAAGTAAGAACTTCTGTAGATCTGCTCAATGCCGGTTTTCAATATTGGACTTTGCTCGTGACCATGGTGAAGTATCATTGATCTTTCGGAAATACCGATCGTAGGATGTATCATCCGTTTTCAATGCGTAAATATCATATGCTCGTTCCACTCGAAAGTTTACAAAGTATGCTTAAAGTTCTTGAGAGCGACTTAGACTAAGTGAGTGTATTCTATCTTAGCGAATGCTTAGCTAAGTGGGATTCGCTGGTACCAAGAATAGCAAATGTTAAAACCATTAAGATCAATTCGTATCAAACGGATGTACCAGCATCTCTACCTACATGTAAGCCGTATAAAGGCAAGGATCTCGCACGTGCGAGATGTGCGCGACGAGCCACGCCTACAAGACCCGCACAACTCCAACGCAATGTTCCCACATAGTTGCCATAAAAATAGCTGGTAGTATAGGAAGAACAAGATTCGCACAATCAGGGAGAGAAGCCGACGCACACGTACTCCTCCGCTTACTAACAGCTGGGGTTCACGAGCGAGCGTAACGTAATCGGGAATGCTCTTCGAGTAGGAGGCGGTACCAGAGAAATGAGATACAAGTCACCGGTATAACAAGGCCAGACAGATAAAGAGACAGACGAGAAAAGAACGGTAAGATTAGAAAAGAGGAAGAAGAACAGGAAGACTTTTTCACCTGGCTCGTGCGGCTTAAAAAGAAAAAGAAAAGAAATGGGGCCGACCAAGTTTGAGAAAGACTCGGGTATGTATAAAATTACGGCTGGGCCACGCGAAATAGGTCAATTTCCGAACCGAAAAGAAAATCATCTGACCCCAATATTATGGCGGTAAAGTGCTCGCCGTTCGAGCAAGTTATATTTAGACTTAACGGATTTCCCCGTACGCACGGGCTTGTAAAAATACACCTATGTGTGTACATCACCAATGCGAGAGAGTACTTATACTTGACCGATTATTCCCAAGCGGTTACTATTTATGCTTTTCTGACAGTAAAGTAGTTGAAAGTTGTGACTTCCTAATATAGGAAACGTTCCAACCGTTCCAATTTCTATTTGGGGTTTCCCTTTGACCTTTGTCACTTGGTGCTTACGTGCATTCGGCAAATTTTTAGAAAGTTTACGCTCCGAATGGACGCACTGGTATTCCAGTTGTTCATATAATCAGTGGAAGGCGTGTGTGTCCACTTGAATTTCACGACCTGGCAAATTATCTATATTAACATACTCGATGACAAATCGTCAGGTGGCAGCAATGCCGTTTCCGTACTACGGTTGAGATGAGTGCGCTCGCGCGCGCGATGCGGCGCATGCATAAGAAGCTTCGGAGAGACTTTCATTGGAACGGTTCGTGTCAGTCAGGATATGAAGCATGAAAAAGTTCTCGTTACAAATAAACAGATCGTCTCTCCTCTCTTATTCGCCGGTGGGCCGGAGTTCTCTGAGGCGAATCGCGCCACGGGATACAGTGATTTGTGCGTGCGAACACCGAGGTTGCAAAGTGCAAAACAAAAGTAAACTCCCAGCCAAAATAAACGCGTGTATGTATGCGAGTCTCTCGAGGAGGAGGAGGAGGAGGAGCGCCCTGGTGGACGTGTGCGGGGTTTCTTGACGTCAGCTAATGTTTTTTTGACAAGTTTCGAAGCGTCGTCCGAACCATTTAGCGCGCATTGAATTACAGTTACATTGGCATTGTCGTTCGCCATGATTGTCAGGGTAAGTCCTTATAGGTTGGTACATCCTGTTTCTCCAAGCGGTTGCTTTCGGCTTTCGGGCAGACAGTTGTGCCAAATGCTGATGCCTGTCCATCCACAGGATGGAAGTGTCTTCTTTTTTTTTTAAACCTACCCTAGTGGAAAGAGGAAAGCACCAAGTGTATTATTTCGCGTGCAACGCTCGACCTTCTCCGAGCGCGATTGCTTCACCGGACTTGGCAGCGGGTCAAGTTTTAACTAGAAGGAGGACTGACATAGCTAAGCACACACTCCGCGTACGCAGTGGCCTGTGTCGTTTATTTCCGTTTTCCGAAAAGTGTGTCTGCGCGTGTATAGGAGAGACAGAGCCATCCGCCGGCGGAGAGACTTATTGTCCGAGCCGCTCTCGAGTTCGGAAGACAGTAAAAGTCAAAGAAGATTGAAGAGCCTCCTGTTATTTCAGCGAGCCCTCCGCGTCACAGGAGACTTTGAACAACACACTTCCCGGATATACGATGGTCTCCTGTCAACCTTTATCTTTCCAGTGTCCACTCTCCAGGAATTATACTCTCACCAGCCTTGCTATTGTTAATGAGGAAAATTCGCCACTTGATATAGTAAAGCATGAATCACTGCTAACGCGGTAGTTCTCTTGGTTAAACTTGTTCTATCAACAAACCAAGACTGGCGGAGCTTCATAAAGCGCGCACGTGTCGAAAAGTCAAAATTGTCATGGACCTATTAGTGATGATGACCACTCGACTTGTACAATCTTGAAAACAATCAATGATTGTATGAATAGCTGAGAATGACAATTAACAATTTACATAAGTATTAATGAGTGCATAAGCCATTATAGCGTGGGAGTGCGATCAAGGTCCGCTCTTTCCAACAGTTATATTTCAATTTGCCTTGAAGAGGCTTCCAAGAACATTCTCTTTAAAAACAAGTACAACTATTAAGCGCACCATTTGAAACCTGTTTATTTCCTGAACTATTCCATTCTATAATTACAAGTACAAAAGCAAAGTACGATATTATCTTTGATTTACGATTAGTATTGATGTGCAGGATCTTAATATTCGCGGAGCAGGGAAGAATGTTATATTAATTAATAAGCACATTAATAATGCTGTACTATCTATAGCACTATCGCTAATGAAATGTGCCAGATTTATTTCCACGTCCGTTTTACGGCAATCATTACTGCTTCCTCGATAGAGTCGAAGCAGATGTCATTACACCGGTGCATGTCGTTCACTGTGGAAATGAAGCTACCAAGCCGCGCAGGCTAGCTGGTGCTGCACTACTACTATTCAAGTAGGAATAGTTAGCACGTGTCTTGCGTGTGATCGGTGAGTAACGCGGGGCAGATTAATAAAGGAGAAGCTGTTCAAGAATAATTGAGTGCTGCTTGATACTCTGGACATTTATAATTAACCGCTTCTGCTTTCAGTATTAATTAAAAGCACATCACTTCTAATCGACTGAATAATACTACTTACAGGAAAAACTCGCTTAATTTGTACTTGGATAGATTAGAATTAGACGAAGTGGTAATTGAAACTTACCGGACTATAATATTCAGACGATCTTCAGACTCTCGAGACTTCCAATGAAATGCGGATGAGCACCGAGATTTCGTGACATCCTTCCGAAACTTTGTAAATCCGGCTTGGCTCGTTAATTGACAAACGTTACACCGGTCAATACTTGTAGATACCTAAAATATCAAAGGAACATACAAATGATAATTTATATATTCAAGCTGTTATCAGTTCAATTTGCATGAATTGTCTAGCACTAGCGTCAATGGGAAGTCCGGCTAACAAATATATGTATGTAAGTTCAAATGCTTCCTAAGCGCACTTGCATATCTATTCCAAGAAGCTTTGTAACGTAAGCAGAGCGATAAGTCGGTTTCCAATCTTCGTTGGTCAAAAAGAATATCGTTGAGCCGACTGAACGGTAGATGCATCGAATCGTATCGAAAGGCGTTACACTTTCTATAGACGCGCAGTCCCTGGCACAAATCCTTGACGATTGTTTCGGGGTCTCGAGCAACCAACTAACAACTGGCGTTTCGAATAATCAACGAGAACTGACGTGATTCTTCGGGATCACTTATACAGAAAGTGTTCTATTTCAATGTATTAAAGCGTTAAATCCCTGTGAGCAAACCGAACGGGTTATAGAACAGCTATATGCTCGCTTTATTCCGAGCGGTCGAAACTCGCGTGAAGCAGTCACTGTTTTATTTGCTCTGGATTAATAAATCGCTCGCTCGCCTAATGGATACACGTGCGCCGCTGGTTTCTTGCCTGCTTGGCTGCTTCTAAGGTTCTTTGTGTATTGCTAATTTCCGTGCGATTTCCACGTTGACATTTACTTCGATCCGTGCCGCTCGATATACACATTCTCTCTCTCTCTTAAAAGAGAAGGAGAGAGAGAGAAAGAGAGAGAGAAGCGTGTAGGGCATTCTTACCATTTTATCACGCGCGCACTCCCCGAATATTTAAAGCTAAAGCCGATATTTAACCTGCGGGCAAATATTTGCCGGCGACGCCAGCACGCTGGTACACAGAATTATTCGTGAGTTGTGCGCTAATTTCGTATATGGGTTTCTGCCACTATACACCGACAAATCATGGTATCAGTTGGTTCGGGAAATAGACGCTTCTCAAATGTTGGTGAATTTTGAAAGCAGATGATATTTTTGCTTGATTATCCTGATGCCGTTACTTTTAGAGAGATCTGTTTTTAGAGCCACTTGATAAACGTACTCTAAGAATCAATTTGTACACTTAAGAATAAATAGAGTAGGCTATATCAGCAATTATCGAGGAAGTATATTGAGCAGGTGGTTCGTGTACGTGCTACACATTCGATAACTTTCCATTGGTACAATATCGGTTGATTGAACGTTTTTATAGGAGAGAGTTCAAGTATCTTGCTGTCACTTGGTTTGCTCACTCTTGCGGAATAAGGAAACTAGGGATTTCGAAAGAGGCGATTAATAGACTTCCTTGCCTTGAGTCGAGGAGTTCCAAGTATTTAACTCCTTTCTGAGTAGAAGTGGGCGACAATCGTTACGGGGAAACAACCCTTTGCTTACTTCCAACTATTTCTATCACTGACTTTTCCTTTGAAAGGGTGGAAGATTACGTTTTATTAACTTTAGAAGAGTTTCGGTGGAAGGACGAGCGGGCGAGCGATGTATATATTCCAGTGTCGACTCCACTCCGTCTCGAAGATCGGAGACACCGATTCGGTAGGCGTGATTAATTCCCGTTGTACGCTTCTTCGAGGTATAAGTCGGGGTCTGCGTGGTGGTAATTTATGCCTCGGTGGCAGCAGCATCGGTGGCCGTTCAAGGTAAGATGAAACGAATGGAAAATTAATTGACGCAAAGGGGGTACACGCGGAAAAGCAGATCATGTAAACAGAGTTATCCGTGGCAGTGGCGAGACACCGACGCCGACTCCTTACGACTGTTACGCACACAACACTGGCGGCGACAACGGATCCACACAGCGCAAGCACACACACACACACTTTTGTCTGTGCATGCAGTCGGAACGCGATTATGTCTCTTCGTGCGTGCTTTAATTCAAGGTTCCTTATCACAAGTTGGGCCGCTTGCGCTGCTATGTATAACGAAAAAGGCTGCCAGTCTTGAGTCGACTGACTCGCCTTGCAAATGGAATATTATTTTCGGCCAACTCTGCCATACTTTGTAATGCCCGAGATACCTTGAATCAGCGCACTCGAGGCTCTTTCAAGAGGCTGGTACACCGAAAGTCTTGCTTTCAATTTCACCCCGAAACTTGCAGAGCTCAGAGAGCACTTTTGCTACTTTGAAACGGCTGTCGATTATAACAAGTGTTCGAGCCACCGCGCGCCAGACCTTTGACTGCTAGCAACCGCTCTTTAGGCAAACACCGTCGACAGAAAAGTCAGGACTGACAAAACTTGCCTCGAAAAATCCACTTTACATACTGGCACGCGTTTGCGGCCGGACATACTACCTAAGGCGATCAATCAGGACAGCCTTTTCTTAACATTCTGACAGAGTGTCGCTTGTAATTAAGATGATAATTAAAATGATAAATTGCTCGTGTAAACAGAGAAATTTTGAGTCGCATATTAACGTGCGAATTTACTCTAACGAGATACGTCAGATTTTCCTTATTCTATTAATAACCATAGAATAACTTATTACCCTTCTGTTTTCACGCGTGCGAGTCTATGCTTGAGAATTGAGACGGAAAAGTTACGCCTCTGAGTACTGCCATTGCAATTGTATTCGGGAATTCCCTTATGAGAAAGAAGACTATGTCTCAGGAAGTGATTCCCAAGTGATTTAAAAATGCGAATATAATAATAATTGCGCTTGATTCCCGTCTTCAGGGGAAAACTCCACACGCGTGAGTGTAACAATCGTGAACACCGTGTGAACGTGAGAAAATTGCTAGTTCAGCGGGTTTTTTTTTTTTTCACCACTGGCTAGTTAATTGTCTAAGAAAACTGCCGGGCGGCGATTCGTCCCTGTTATGACGATAATGGTAATCGCTAACTGGAACTAAACTCTACCACTCAGTTACTACCGAGAAAAGATCCGCTGTTTGTCCATTCTCATGTCCCACTTTAAGCTTCTTCGGACTGCTTGTTATCCCAAGCAATTGCCAATACGTACAGCATCAAGATTTTAAGATCGTAATAAATGTGTAGTTTTTTTTCCAGTCAAAAGAAAATTTAAATGCATTGTTCCGTCAATAAAAAATGATACCAAATGCTAGTCTGCGTTCTTATTAAATGTCCCGGTGATAAGTTACCGGTTGCACTGGTGGAAGATGAAACCATCTATTATTATACTGGCTGCAGAAACCTGAGATAATAACTTTCACAGGATTTTCTATTCTGATGAGAGATTACTGTGTTCGGCCGATAAGAGTATGCTGACTTATCCAGGAGATCGCGCCCAAATAGATTTACGTATGATTACAGTAGCAAGCAGACTCCGAGGCTACAAAGAAAGATTACGTAAGCGGAATGCAAGGTCTGCATAGTAGCCGTCATCAAAGCGTACACAGATTTGACTCTGATCACTTTTTTTTTTTTGTCAACCTTAGTAAGCTTGTCAAAGTATAGATGAGCGAACGTTACAAAGAGACTTTATTGTGGCCGGTGCCAATTGGAATGGAATCGTGCGGAACAATGCTAAGGTCGACGCGAACACGGAAATACTCTTTTTGTTGTAGCACGATTTCTCTTGGCTAAATATATATATATATATATATCGGTTGAATGAACATTGTGAAGTATGTTGCTATTTATCTCGATGATTCTGGCGCGAGTGAATACAAAATACTTTAACTCGAGTGAGTAATAAACAAACAAAATCTGGTGAGATTGAGAGAAAGAGAAAGATCGTGTATGTATATTGTACGTGTACGCGATTGTGTACCGGTATCATTGGTGTGTCGCACTTCCGGCTCCACGTAGTACCGTAAATCGTGCACGTTTTCGAACAAAAGAGTACACGAGTGGACGTGACGCCGCTTTCCATACGGGTTCCTGATGGTATCCACCGTTAATGACAGTACACCTTCTCGAGACTTTTAAACACACATCGATTTTCGACCGCTAGGGAATTCGGATGGATTTTCAGCTGGCTGATGTGGTCGTTCGGAGAAGGTGAAAGAAGCGACAGGTGGCTCATCGGTTGATATATGATGCAAAGATATATCTACTTTTCATAATCGTATCACATCTGCTTAGAGCGATCTAATTAGCAAAGCTGCTTGCCGAGGCGATTATAAATTGCTGATTATAAAAGATTTAGCCTGATTTGCAATTGCCGATTGTCCGCTCAGCCAGCTTCGATTTCAATTTTTAAGATAATTGTAAAAATGATAAAAAAAACACTCTGTAAAAAATCGTACGCATTTGTAGAATGTTGATGAAACCACGGAGCAATTTTTTATGCGATTCTTAAGAAAAGTATTCCAGATAAAATTAATAATGTGAGTGGTTGACGAGTTTTCCTTGTGTCTACCGTGTTAAAACTATCAATTTAAAAGTATTGCTAGTAATTGTAGGACTTTATAAAGTATGTTCTATCAAAGTTTAAAGGAAGTCTTAAGAAAATGATTTCATGACCCAACTATCTTAAAGGAAAAGATGCTTCTCCAACTGATAGATATGTCGTTCATCATTAATGTGTTGGCGGCGCAGCGTGAGTTTGCAAGGCAAGGCCATCACTTTTTAGTTTCACGTCCATCAATGTCTCCGGGGCCGCACTGAAATATCACATCGCAGCCACCAGCGCGAACGCGACGCCTACGTTCCGAAGGTTTCAATCTTTACAGGCAGCAGCAAGCAGCAGCAGCAGCAGCAGCAGGGCAGCTTCGCTCGGGAAAGTGAGCAATCGTTATTAATAAGTGCACGAAGTAATCGATGCAAAAAGTGGTTGGTATAACATATACTTGAAGAGGTAGGTCGATTAACCGATAAAATTCCAATCGAAAGATAAATACGACAAGGAGCAAGCTGAACAGCACGGGAACCTCATGAAAATTCATGGCTATTTTCGCGTTCGGTTACTCTCATCTTCGCCACCGAAAATTTATATCGCTCGAATGCCCATTAGAGCACTTTCTTATAACCACGCAGAATACGGAACGATGTCTGGCATAACAACGGTGGATCATTGGGAGTCAATAATATAATTAAACTTTGATTTGAACTTTCGTTATTGAATCTGTCCTAACTTTTTTCTTAACGCGTATTTCGTCGATTTAATGGATATTTAGCAGCAAGTGTCAATAATTCGTAGTATATTTATTCAAGAAAATGCATTCGAACGATAATCTCGAATGTCGATGACCGTCGATAGTTTAATAATCGATCCACCTGTTATTAGTCGCGCTCGTATCATTGTCGCTGTGTAAGGCGAGCTGATTAGTCATTAGTATATTCACACTGCGTTCATTCGTCCAAGTGAACGCTACCCCCGCAAGATTTACGGTTCCACTGACAAGACATCGACGCGTCGGGCGTTAATAGCAATAACTCGAAGAGAGAAGAGAAGAGCAACGCGGGTGATCACTTGTCGCGTATAAATCATTGGACAATAACAAAGCGTTTACAATACACTGACAGTAGCCAGCAACAAATCGTTAAACATTTCGCTGAGACTCTCAACTAAGATTTTCATGGCGCGCGCGCGCTTCTTCTTTCTCATAAATAATTCCGTCCATCCAAAAGTACCGAATTCCGTCATCTTTTAAATTTACGGTGCCGCGTAACGACAGTCTTTTTTTTTTCACTGGCAGTAAACTTGGTGAGATAGCGTTGCAGTTTGAACTCGAGAACACCTGTTCAAAAGTCCGCGCATAGTGATTAGATGTATTCATTTGCATAGGACATTGTACAACTTTTCTAGTTGTCGAGTCAATATCGTCAGGTCGGAAATCTCTCGCAGTCTTTATTAATAATTTACTTGAAATGAAATTTCTTGACAGAACTAGTTGAATCCAAAATTCTCTCCTTTCGTCCATAAACACTTTAAGTCTTTATAAATAAATAGACGTATTAATTAAAGAAAGTTTGATAAGTATCATTGACCGATAAAGCAAATATTCACAAAGGTAAGATTTATAATTACTAGCGTGTGCGTGCTATTCCAAATCGCAAGCACGTTTGTATGCCAAGTACGCAATTCCGAATCATAATCAGTAGCGCGCTCGCGCGCAATGGCAATGCGATTATATGCTCGGTACGATCGGATTTCCGGGCTCGAAGTATCGAAAGCAGGGCCTTGTAGAGAGAAATGAGCAGACGGAGTCACAGTTTAAGGTCCGCTCGACGAGAATGTCGAGTTCACCACTTGGACTGCGTAACTCGATGATCCGGTCATTGCGGATTTAACTGATTGCCTTATCTGAGACGAGACTGTCTCGTACGCTTTTCACTTCCTCGATGCAATAACGCAATGTCAATGACAAAGAGGAGAGGCACAGCTGACTTTTCACCGGATAATTTCAATTGACAGAATTCGATTGAAAGTGACCTATAAAATGGATCGGGTTAACTGGGGTTATTAAAACGATCACATACGGTTGACTCATGATTAAGAATGTGAGAGAGACATCGTTGTTCCCTCTTTAAACTATATTCGTTACTTCCTATTACTCTGATGTGCCAAGGAAATGGCGCTCTATTTCGCTGGGATAAAAGTGGGTTGACTGCAAGCTGCTGAAGCAGCGTATCGCCTTTCGTAAATCCCACAAAAATCGCAACGCCATGAGGTCTAGAAAGTCTCCGATTACAAAATGCATCGGATTCCAGTAAGTTTAATGTTAACTCGTCCTACGTCCAATCTGCAATAGGCTTCTTAAAGCTGTGCGAAGTATCGATTGCAACATTCTTTAGAAGCCAAAGTGAACGGTGTTACTCTAATTCGAGTATAATCTCAGCTAGAGTTAGTTGCGACCCAATGATTCGATGATTGGATTGCATTAACGGAATGCAGTTTACATCGGTGGGTGCCGGTACCATTGTGCGATCTCTCTGGTGAATACAGAAGGCACGAACGATAGGAGTAAACGCCTCCAATAGCATACAACGATAATGAATAATGTATATTTCACGCAGCAAGCACTGGTACCATTCTGTCTTCATAATCACAGGATAATCGTCGGTTCGTCGCAATTTCAAAGTTGATCATATGCCCGTTGACGGCAGCTACATAAAACAAGTAAGATCAAAGGTCTGCAATAAAAGAACTGCATGCTGAAAGCAGCATAGCGCGTCGAAGTGTGTTCGCCGCTCGACTTTCCACTCTAGAGGAATTGCGAGAATGCTGTTGCTGTTACCTCTCAGAGTGTGAATTTTTACGAGCGACATGTTGATTTGATCATTTGGGGTCCAAGCAATTTGTCACAGTCTCCACCGCTTACTGTTTTCGAATGCATGTATTTTTCGTTTACAAGAACATTTTCGCTGTCCAACATGATACTATTTAGAAAGAGTGGGCCAGTTTGCTTGTGAACCAGTGAAACCGCTTTCCAGAACGCGTATTATTGCATGACTAGTATAGGAAGGTCAGGCACGCTTGCAATATGTGATGTCGAGGTTGACTCGACCTAGGATCGAGTAAGGGGTTAATGCCGGCACGGTGACACTGACTCGGTCTGGCTTCGACTCTGCTGATGCAAGAGACTAAGGCTAAAGTACACACGCGGTGTGTTATCGCACGCCTATGATTTGCGCGGCAATTGCCAGCATAGATGGTGCGCGAGCGCACCACACAGGATCACCAAACTGGGTTAAGGCAAATGAGAATCACTGCTGACCCGGTCAGATTCTTATCAGGCATTAACACTAACTGCACTAGCGACCCGCTGCCCGATTGGCCGAGGAAATCGCGCAAGGATCCGACAACTTTTCCAACTGGCAATCGCGTCTCGTTATTTCTCTTGGATCGTACAACTATACTCTTTGAAAATGCTGTAACGGTACTTTTCCGTGTTACGTTATCATCTTCTTCCCTAGACATATATACATTCTACTCCCCTTGGGAATTCAAGCGCTTAGCTTGGCGTTACGGCGATCGAGAGTATTTTGTCCCACACACGCTCACACATACACATGACTTAGCATCGTGAATTCGACGTAGTGTAACGGTACCCGCGCTATCCCGTGTCCCGCATGGTGCGTAACCGATCTTGTACCCATCAGGAATTCTATAATAATTACTAAGTTTTATACGAGCTTGTCTTCCTTAATTGAGATAATAGGAAAATTGCTCTTTTGAACTGTTATTCTTGGTTTTCCGTGGGTCGAAGAAAAGATTGGAGATCGAGTGGATATAATTGTTTTCATAGCGCCCGGATGTCGAATTCCGCTTCGACCTGTTTGCCGATTTTATTTAATGCTTCCGTAGCCTGGCTATTTTTTCCTCTAGAATCATGCTGGGTGGCGTGATGCCTTGCGAATTCGGCCCCTAATGGATAAGTTAAAATCGAAAGAAGCATACCCGGAGACAAGCATTACTTTTCGTTGTACATATCACTGGTGTCCGTTGGATTCCTGGTCAATGCACTGTTCTGATTAAAAGTAAGATAAGTTAAAGCCTTTTCGGATATATTTTGCTAGATTAACATAATCGCATTGGCTTTCGAAGAGTGCGGCATATGTTTGGTCCGTTGGGTAGAGACGAATTAAAATCAATTAATGAGCAACTCTCGTCATCCTCCGGTTCTACTCATTCAGACGTTATTTTTGGACACCGGCAGAGCAGATTGCGTAAGGTGTTTCGACAGCTTTGATTTTGTGATGGTGTAACTCAAAACCTGTGGAGTAGAATCGTAGTCCACGGTGTTTAATTGATAACAAATTGATCAAGATTTCCAAGAGGCGCGTATGAGACGTGAGATACCGTACACCTAATTAAATCAGTCGCAACCAGCAGACCCTCTTACGATTCTCCGTAACAATGGGGTGGCCCCGACGCCAGACTAAACCTGCCGATCGATTAATTAGATCTGCCAGTGTGAATTTCGCCGAGCTACGTGCTACAAGTTATAGCTACATATGCGGGCGGCAAATGTTAAATTTTTGCTCGCTTTTGACGTCATCGCTCGACGCAATGAAGATCGAAGGAAGATTGCTGGGTGCGCTTGCAATTCGCGAATGTTTAGCTTAGAAATGTTGCAGAGCCTATCAAATTGTTTATTACTCGGTCAGGCTGCCCTCGCGTAACTAGATGGGGCAATAGACGTTCCTACGAAAACAGAATCACTCGTCGACTTTATGATGCGAGTACTCGTAGTCTCTTATAACAGCAACAAACCACATTTTATGGCCGAAGCGTGAAAGAGAAAAGTGTGGAAGCGGAGGACTGCAATCACGAAGAGAGCCAGCAGAATATGATAACCGATATCGGTTGTGCTCATGGAATTTCTTCGCAAGCCACCGCGCACTGACGTCAAAAGGCCCCTGCCTCCTGAAATACCTCGGTGCGCGCGGCAATCTTTTGCAAATTCCCGACCGCTGAGTTAATAAAGGCATTTGAATAAAAGCGCAAACCCAATAGAATCCCAAGGTGCGGCAGTGCGAGCGCGCTGCGAGCGCCACACCGCGCTCTCTGTAACACCAAAGGTCGCTAACTCATTCGGGAATGGATTGTGCAAGAGTAAGGTGGACTCGAACTTTCCAAACACTACCAAAACCACTGTGTACCAACGCACTTCCAAGCTAGTAAAGCTTTACGCTTCTACTTGTGGGTATGCTTTCATTGTGCATGCCAAAATGATCATCAACCGGACACGTGAAGTGTCCGGGCGGCCAAGCGAAATGAAAGTCATCACGCGCAAGCAATGCCTGGATGTATTCGTGTGCACTGTTTCTACCCTCTCCTCTTTTTCTCCTAATCTCTCTCTCTCGCTTTAGTGACAACTTGGCTAAACTGACATTAACTAGGAAAACTAAACGAAAGATTGATCTACGCGTGCCTCTGAGGCTCTTTCGCTACTTTCAAGTGTATTTTAGTATCAGTCATAAAAGCTAAACAAAAAAAAGCGGGCGGCACTCTGTACGCTACTCGCCTGGCAGCCGATTTCGACATTCTATTCCAAGAGATCCCTCTCTCCTCTCTCTCTCTCTCTCTCTCTCTCTGGCCGCTTCTTTCAGCTGCTTTTTACACTGATACATATTAATGCATTACATAAGTACAGCGGGAAAGCAAGAAAGTTCAGGGCGGTCAAGGATCCCAGAGAATGCAATCTGTCGTTGGTGCAGAGGAGTGCGCGCTTGTTAATTAAAAAAAACGGTGCAGAACAGCGACAGTAGAAACAGCAGCGAGTAAGCAACAGCAGACTCACCAAAAAGGGATCATCGAGCGCAGGCGTGCATGCTGTCAGTGTTGGCGCGTCTCAATCAGGGTATCCTGCTGGACGAGACGTTGGGCTTCGTAATCCTTTGGGCATCGAGCTGCGCGGATTTCGCATTCACCAGCACGAAGTTTTATGCGCGATCGAAGCTGGTGTTTGACTTTCGAGCGTTGCCCCGTTGCAGTCACGCTGTCAAGCGGCACGCCGGACAATAGCCGTGCGTGGCAATGGCAGGTAGCGGGGAAGAGGTTAGCGGTGGAAATTCTTTCTTTCTTTCTATTTAGCCTTGGCGGGGATGCGCGTGGGAAAGGATGCACGGATGCTCTCACGATGCCTATGCCTGTATGCGCTGCCTGTATGTACCTTTGGCAATACACTGCAGAGCGCGGTGGCACGATTATTAGAAAGACACTAGCTCGCGCACGCGTTCCGCTCGCTGGTGCGTCTTTCGACTGACTGAGCCCAGTGGCGAGAGCGTGTCGAGTCGTGGAGTGTCGAGCAAGCCGAATTGCACGGCTGCCGGTGCCTCGGCTCTGCTCTCTGGCTGTGGTGTGCTCGGGCTTGGCCAGTCGGTTAGCCAGCCAGCCAGCGCAGCCCGCAGCGCAGCCGAGCCACTCGAGCTCGCCCGAAAGCTCCCCTTCCTTTACGTTCCTCGATCGGATGAAATGCCCGGCGATCGCA
Organism: Ectemnius cavifrons; assembly: GCA_964023945.1. NCBI lineage: Eukaryota > Metazoa > Arthropoda > Insecta > Hymenoptera > Crabronidae > Ectemnius > Ectemnius cavifrons. The sequence continues at coordinate 2,165,803 of OZ030375.1, forward strand.
CGCTCTCACTTCCTCTCCTTTGCTCTCTCCACTTCGACCCGAGCAACGCCAGCTCACCAGCATCGGGGAAAAAGGAGCCCCACGGGAGACGAGTGAGCGGCGAGCTGGCAACCACGCTCACGGGAACCCCATGCCGAGAACCGAGAACAGCCTTCCTTCTTGCGATCGTGCAACCTCCGATATATCCAATATGTCCCACTCTTTCATTCCCGTCTGCCTCGGAACCTTTATTGCCTCTGTATAAACCTGCACTTTTTCCATTTCTCGTCTTCTCCAGTTCTTTTAATAAAGTATATCCTCCGAAGGACTTGGTAACACTGCCATATGCGATTAATACGACAAAGAATTGAGACTTTGAGGTATTTCAGCTTCGAGTAAAAGGTATTGGTGCGTTGTTGACGTTGCGCCTCATTCAAAAGCGGGGAAGTACCGATGCTTAAAAAACGTTGCGCTTCGTAATCAGGCTGCTAGTAGACTCATAGATTTTTAATGGGAGTCAGATAATCTGTAACTGACAATTATTAGCGACCATTAGCTTCTCATTGCGCAGTTAATACATCAACGGTGCTCTCGGATATACTCGGCAGAGTTATTGACATATACACTGGCTTAAATCATCTGGTACTCCCCACATGCCATTCATATTAAATGATGCACGAATGGAAATTATGTGCACTGGAATTACTATGATTGTCTAGCATTAACGTATGTTCTTCTCTCAGAGACATTGTATTATACAAGCCTAACATTAATATACAATACTTCTCCATCTCTATCAGTAATAGATTATGGAAAACTTGTGCTGTCATTTAAAGAATGCTATTTGCATGCTCCATTTGCACTGAAGTATCTGAAGTATCGATGATTACTAGATGCTGCCATTAATTGCTGTACGATTTATGTACCACTTAAGGTATCGTGATTACGCGTAGATATTCGAGAACATTGAAGTCTGGTCGATCGTCATTCAAACACTTTTTCAATGCGAGCTAGTGAAGTTTAATTGAACGAAGTTGGAATGTGTAGTGTATTCGAACGAGTTCTCTATGACGTAATTCGATCATTATGTCATATAAAAATCTGGTAGTAGGATACAAGTCCGAGGATACCCGCTTACGTATCTTAAGATTGCGGTCTTCTCGCGGCTGATTCATTTCCAGAAAGTCATCTTCCGTGGATGTGTAACTTTGCTGAAAAGTTACGGCTTTCTGATTATACGATAACCGGGAAATGTCAAACGTACTTGCACGATTTACATAGTTGTGTTGATTCCCTGCCACTGATGATCAACTGTACTGTCATTCACCTACTTCCACGGTACTTGATTGCTTTTTAAAATGCAGACATCATTTGTCAGACTTTAAAAATAGGAGGGCGGGCGAATAAAGAGAGTGGGACTAATGGTTATTATGCATAATTATTTCTGCGAATTTCAGTACCGTGTTCGATACTCGAGCAGCGTGGGATGCATAGAGACAGAACGAGTTTGCAACTCACTTAAAAATAGAGTGCCTATTTAGGCATACTAAAAGCATGATTAATTGAAATGCTAACGGTACATTCGAACGAAGCCTCTTTTCGTGTAATACGAAGCATGCAACTGAGAATTGTAACGGACAGAATGCTACTGAAGCATTAAATCTTGCATATAAAGAAGCATTGTCTAAACGTATCCAAACGAAGAGCGTCACGCAAACGATTTATGCTCGACGAGTTAGTAAGATTTATGGAATACTTCTCCCTTTTTTTTCCATTATCCGTACTAACGAAATCCACGCGACAAAAATGGGATGAGTGACGCGCGGAGTCTTGTTTGCCTTCGCTCGACGTGGTTTGCACTAACAGAATTCCTGCTTCATTTCACGCGTTTTAAATTGGCAGGATGTACAACGAGCGATCACATGAGGCGACATGAACAGTTGCTGTTAGTCGTTAAAGCTCCAATAGGAACCGCAAATATCGGCGCACGTGCTTACAACTCGTTCACACGAACCGGCTCGCACGAAAGCACGTGCTCGCATAAATTCACGGGAAACCGGCAACGCGCACAGCGGTGTCGCTCGTCGGTCTTCTCATTTGATCTGCTTAAAGTTTCATTCACACCGAGCGTCATCGGTCGCATCTTGAAACGCCAAGGTTCTCGGATTCTTGTTGTTCTCTATTTCTCTGCAGAAAACAGAACAACAGTGACGAAACCGTGACGCGCGTCATGAATTCACACCGCACTGCAAGTAGAACGTTTGTTCGTGTCATCCCGCGATTTTCTTGGCGCGCTAGTACTCCTACGCTTGTCCAATTTACGTGAAGAAGGAATTCGAATTATCGCACGGGGAAGCGTTCAATTTCGATGAACCCTAATTTTCCACGTGGGTGGAAAGCCGACAGGAGTTTCTTCTTAAAAAGCGAGAACTACAAAGAGAACACAGCGGGATATGAAAATGCGGGGGTATTTCGTCGCCGTAAAGACATACACGTGTATATTTTGGCGATGGAAGAACAGTGCACGTGCTAGTTACATACTATTTACAATTTATCTCAATTTTCTCCTCCACGTGTCGCCACGAACAATTTCCCGGGGGTCGACGAGATATTATAGATGTACCACTGGCACGTGTGCCGGCGAGGTCGAGGATAAGAAATTTCACTGAAATACAATACTAAGGAATTAACATTGAATCCGCCACCCACCCGATTTAAGATCGATCGTTTTGCTTTTTGCAATGTACATGCGCCTACTGCGCCCGATTACATTGGCCGCTTAAAAATAATCGAATGTCGATGAGGCCACCGTGCTTTTTGAAAATAAATTGCAAGCCGATGAACGGCACGGTATGAAATCAAATACGGTACCCGTGTGAAATGTAACAGATACTCAGTAGTCATAGGGATATCTTAAACTAGATCATTAATTATAGCTCGCCGCGAAGTAGCTGATACTACTTTCAAGAGTACCACTACGTAGACTACTTCACACTGTCTATGTATGTAATACTACTAGACGGCATAAATACTTCCACTCGATTCGTATTAAACTCGCCCAGGATTTCCTCTTTGGCTTATCCTCAAATATGAAAATCAACTGTTTCTCCATTACAGCTTTACGAGTTTTGACAGGATAAATCCAATAAATCTCACGAATTACACCTTAAATTTAGAAGTTTAATCATCGTTGCTATTGGGAAATCGTATTGTCCACGCACGGATAACACGCGTACACTCGAATTGTACGTGCCAGTGAGACAACGTTGATATCTCTGACACATGCTCGTAAGATAAACCTACAGTTTGATTCCAATCAGAAGAACATTCCAAATGGATCACGCCGAGCAGTCTCCTGGATTTCTTTTGGAATGTTAAAGAATGAATGTCTTGTACTAGAAATCCATCTCTATTATCACATTTATTGCTACTATGTCAGCTTGCAATGTCTGGTACTACTGATTTATTACCTAAGAGAGTAGTACTACTTCAAGTAGAGATTTATCCATTGATTAGATAATACTAGAGTCCTCACTTCCAGCACTATCCACTTGACGCCTTTGCCCGATTGAAGAGGCAATCCGATTTAAGCATACCAACCGATACATTGAAAATTTAGCATTACAAGTGGGTACATACCAATTTCAAGAGATCGATCTGATAATTGCGACAAAAAGAGCGGTACAATGTTCGTGCGTGCTCTTAGTGAGCCAACAGAGGCGCGGCAAACATTTCCTTAAAGTACGTGCTGCCAATGTTCATGAGGGACCGGAAAGTTTGACAAGGTCACGCCAAGTCAGCATTATTCCGTTTGCAGTCGACTTGTGTAGTCAAGCACAGAGGGTTAAAATGGGCGCCAGTGAGGCTGTTAACAAGAAAACGAGGGCTTTCAAAATAGCTAAACTATTCTTAGATTCGGTTCAATCAAACTGGGATTTATCATAGACTTGATCGCGATCAATTGCCACCTGACAAATCCCTTGATATTTCGACTAGTCACGTTCTCGTTGGCTTTGAGTTCTTCATGGTTAAAGAGACTTCGACCTCGTTGTCGCGAAAGAGTGCTGATCGATTGTGTAGTGGCGTGTTGCGATTACTCACGAAAACAGGGGAGCAGCAACCCATGTTCTCGTTTTCAATAAATTATTATTCATATATTTACGATATTCGATTTTATATGAATTAATTAAGAAGATTTCCAAGCTTGCAAGTAGATTTACTCTACAATATTTCAGTTATCCACATCTTAATCGAGAGTAGTTCGAACCAGAACAAAAGGGTGTTAGCAAGCTTATTAGTTAAATCTAATTGATCATCGGTGCGACTTTATTCGATTTACTCAAGGCTCTCTGATAGTATTTCCAAGAGGGCGCGATGCTTGATTTCACCCCAGATTCGCGAACGGCGCGCTTTATCCAGGCGTGACTTGCGCAGACTTCCATGCAATATGGATTCCCTGAGTGTCGTACGTCTTCCACCGATGGGTCAGAAAGTTCAACGAATTTAGAAAAGCGACATTCAGCTGACTTCTTCACTTTTTCGAGAAGTGCTTTCTGCGCTTGTGATTAGAGATTTAAAGAAATTGATCCATCAGCAAGGATGTCTCAGGATTACCAGCACGCGTGTGAGAGGGCGGAACTTCTAGGTTTACCTGTGCCTAGTGAAGAGGAGTGGAGAAACAGTCAGACTGCGGACATTCAGAACCACTTTAGCGATGATGCCAACGATGAAGCTTTGCAGGTAATGCTGACAAAGTTCGTGTTAACCTCAACGAGTGACTTGAATTGCTTATATTTTAGTTCCATTCATTTATTTCATGTAATAAGTAATACTTCATTAATGGATTTCTAGAATTTGGACTACTCGGACGAAACTGCGACGAGGGCCAGTGGTGGTCTAGACGAGTTGAACAGTATCTTGAGTGTGACTCAAAAAAAGATCAATCGATTCAAGGTATCGGAGGAATTATCAATTTAGTAAGTTGACGATGATTCTAGCGGTGTTGCTGTAATCTTAAAACATACTTCGCAGACAGTATGCGGTAGTTTAAGCGGTCTGCTAAAAGTAAAAGTAGCTTCGAGGCCTCACACACCTAATCAGAAGGAGGGCGAGAGGAGTCAGGAGGGTTCGAGGGATGGCAAGGAAGAGGGAAGCAGTGAGCAGAAAGAGAGTTTACCAGTTGAGATGGAGGAAGACGCAGCGAGAAACGGGAGAAACGCGGAAGGCAATCCAACGACGCCAAGAAAAATAGACTTGAACGAGAAGATGGGATCGCATCTGGACAAACTGGACACCTTACTTGCCAAAGCTGAGACCGCTCAGTACAGCATGCAACATCAAAACAAGCAGATGCGGAAATTCCTTAAATAATTGCGCCACCCTGGCAATCAAACTCCTTCAGCGACTGTTGTGCGTATACGGGAGAAGCGAGAGCAAGCGAGAAACAAGTGTGGTTCGAGAAAGAACGAGTTGATTAGGGTCATAACGTCACATTAACGTCCCATCGAAGCCTACGATAAAGAAAGCAAATAATGAGGATTGCGTAACACGCACGAGGCGAAATCTCGAAATAATTCTTGAAGCGGAGCACATAATCGATTCACCGTTTAGTCTTAGGATTAACGCTCTACGTTTAACCCCGCCGTTTACCCGATCAATCCTTTACAATGATCGTACTGATTTCTTTTCCAACGGAAACGCCCGTTCTCCGTGTGTGTACATATCTGCGAGCGCGCCAGCAGCGTTTACGTTTGTACAAGTCATACATGTATATCTACATACGTGTGTACACATAGATGGGTTTCTAAGAAGCGCCGGGCTATTCTCACTATATCTCGATAGCGTGCGCACTGTCATCGGAGAAATTAGCCAAGTATCGTTCGATTGGAAGTTCGATTTTATAAGCTTTCCTGAAAAAGCTCGCCCGTCCTTGCACCGATAAATCAATTGGCACTAATTCTTAATCCTATTCAAGCTTCTATACTTGTATTTACGATTTTCCACGAAAAAAACAACAGCTGATATACGGCAAAATCCATTATTTGCTTGGCGATCTTCGATCGCGGAATTATTGTATCGGCAACAACCTTGCCGGCATCGCGTGAGTTCGCACGAAAACATAATGTGTTTCCTAACACACTTTCTGTTTTTATCGCATCGCGTTTATGCCGAATGCGTCATCGTGACGGCCGGGGTGATTGCGCCGAACCTGTTGCCTGTTGCATGCTGCAAATTGAGCTGTTTCGACTAGCCAATTGGTCATTGATAACTTGTAGCTCGGATGATTCGCGTCACTCGTTAAAACGAAATCACGTTAAACTGACGATACCGATTCGGCATTTCTCCCACTCATCCCACCGCCAGTTACCTTCGACGCCGATATGAGCTAGGAACAAATATTTACCAAGGAACGTGTTGAACACACATTGTTCTAATTATAACAACGATATAATTAATGCTTTGGTGGTAGACAATATTCTTGCCGCTCGTATTGGTAAGACCTTGCTAAAAGAACTCCCCACCGTGTGAAGGGAATTCGTATTGTTTCATGCCTTGGACAATTTTGTTAAACAAAGTTATAGGTATATTCGATCGTTATTATGAATTTATCATTGTTACGGGTACTTTCACACATCGTACAAGATACTTTAAAGAACAAATGTTAGCGATGGACTATCCCCGTTTGAAAATATTTAAGTGAATCGGGTGTCTCAATTATCCCGACGACTTCCATGTCTATTTTCATATCAAGCTAATTATTTTTAGCGAAGAGATTAATTAGTTAGCTGCCATAGATCGAAGTATTCTATATTTTGGGGGAATTGCGTACTTTCAATATTAGCTATCAATATTAGTGTATATTCACGTGCTTCGCCTGTTTTATCCATTGAAGAATTCGTGTTGCCTTTCCATTTCGATTAGCATTATTCGACCGATGGAAATCTAATTGTAGCGCGTCTAGAAGGAAACTTCGTAAATGCAACTGGTTGCAATTCAGCGTATATGTATATTTTGTCAATCATGTGGAGGATGAATATTTTTATGTCTAAGTTTTTATTGAGTGCCTTGCTTTCGATTGGCTCAAAGGTTATTGCGCACCTAGCGCGACATGCCAAAATCATTTGACACATCGACTCTACTAATGTGCTGTGATATGCGAGTGTATATTAGCTAGGATATCTATGATTTATCATCTTTCTCATAGACATAGAGAATCTTTGAAAATCTAGCTTTCTATTCGATGTTATTGTTGCATTCATTAACTGTTATTCCCGAGCGCAATGTTAATGTGTATATGCTATCTCATCAGCCCGTACTAAAAAAGCCACTGGAATCTGAGGCAACGAATATTTATTGTTACGGGCAGGAGACTTTCACGCTGGTGATACATGGGAATTCAATTAACAAATATGTGACTAAGAATTATAAGTATCGAGTATCAATTATTAATCAGTGACATTCGAATGCTCGCTGAAGAACATGACGTCATATAAGCGACGTACAGTTAAATGTTTAAGGAAAAAAAAAACCCTGCATGAATCCTGTATATATGGCCGGTCTGTCGGTCTGTTGGGAAATAAAATCGACTAATCAACTCGCCCTTACCTTCCAGCGTCTGCGATCAGATGGCGTTCGTCCGAGGGCTCCTCTGAAACTCTCCGGGGCGATAGAGAAGTCGAGCGAAATTCCCTCGCACACAGTTATGGCATATAAACTTGTTTATTATCGTTATCTGTATAATATATTTGAAACAATATCATTCTACAACATTGCATAAAAATATACAAAGACATGAAAAAATGTCTTGACTCTCGTTCGTTCGATAAAACATGTTCGTGAATCCATTGGTGGCCGCCGGCGCGCGTCGTTAGCGCTGGGTCAGTTTCGAAGTTTCGTGAAATGAAAGAAGAGAAAGGATCCGGCACTTCGTCCTCACTGGCGCTCGATTCCTCAAACGTTTTTCCTTAAATTTTTTTTCTTTTTTTCATTCTTTCGCTCGGTTTGCGAAGCTCGGTACGAATACTGTACAATATCTGGATGTGCGAGTCCGGTGGAATTCAATTACACCGAACACAAGTCGTGGAAATCCGAGGAAATCCGAGGAAATCCGAATCGAGGAAATCTTTTTCTCCAAAGGAAGCTACTGGCAATGTTTATAAATAAACGTGGACACTTGGTCGGCCCTCCTAAAATACTTGTGGCGATACGAACGATTCTCGATGTCGAACTATCGTTAGTGAATGAACAGAATGCGTGGCCTGACACAGAACAGAAAGGAACCTTGTTTCCCTAGCAGAGTTTCAGGCGAATGAATAAGATTGGTGAAAGAATCTGGCTCTGTGTTGGTCTGTATGTATGTGTCTGTGCCTATGTCTGCACTGTAGCTGTGTTTATGTGGTCTCGCGTTTGGAATGCGTTGCGTGAATGGCGTGAACTTCATCTCCCAAACATGTTTAGAGAGTACGTAGGCCAGAGGAAGTCAAAAGTCGCTCGAAAGACAACGGGGATTTGGTGGCTGGTATTGCGTGTCAGTGTGTCTATGTCGGTGTAATTGTGTCTGGTTTTGCCCTACGCGTGCTGTTCGACGAAATGGCTGTCAGCACGGATTACGGTCTCGCGCACAAAAAGGAAAGAAAACACTCCTCTTGCCCTGAACGCGCGATTTCTATGTTCGTTTTGAGATCATTGGCCGAAGAATAACAATGGTTATAATATTAATAATGACAATAGCAATAAGCAATAATAATAGTAATAATAATATGACAATAATATTATAATAATATAATATAATAATTACTTAATAATAATAGTAATAAAAATAACTATGCATAAACTATCCTTTTACCACGGGGGATACTATACCCACAGCTTATGTACATAATCTGCGTATATGATTCTCGCATCCTCCTCCTTCACCTCTTACTTCTCTTCTCCATCATGCTATATCCAGCACTCCACTCCTCTTTCCAGTTACCAATTATTACAGTAATTCGCTATTATCCGGCTTCAATCAGCAACATAAATAATTATAACGCAACACTGTTATTTACAGGCCCTCTCCCCTCGCAATCCGATCCCGACGACACCTCTCTCTGTTATTGCTGCTGCTGCTCTTGCTGTTGCTGCTGTTGCTGCTGCTGCTGCTGCCTCGTCTCAATTAATCGAACGATAATAGTCATCTCTGGTTAAAGTGTTATCTCTTGAAGGATGCGCCGATTTTCCGCATGCAGAGCCAAAAATGCGCCGGACGTAAATTTCACGGCGCGGCATCATCGTCGTTAGAGGCTCGCACGACCAACGCAGGTACAGTCTGCTTGAGTCACCGCATGATACATGTGCATGTTCCTATTATTCCTATATGAGGTGGTTTAATCGATATCGGGTTACTGCTATTAATAGTGAAATGTACGGAGTGTATGGTCACCGATTAATCGAACATTCTCGGCGGAGATAGGTCCTACCTTCTAGGCGTGACCTACCTAACCTTTATTTCGAAGATCCTCGAGAGATTGACAGAGAAGTGAATGGTCAATTTTTGTCCGGGGATTTGTTAACCTGTCGAATTCTTTAGGCAGCTCTCGATGAATTTAATACATTCGTGTATCTTTCGAGAAACTGAGATAGGAGAGAGAAAAGACGTTCTCTCACCGCCCGGTTGTGTTGAGCACACTTTTGATCCCCTGTCTCTCTCTCAGAACTTCTATTTTCCTACGATCATCACCGCCGCACCGCGAAAGTTACGGTCACACACTTCGCAAGGAGGTCTCTCGCATTGCTTTTTTCTTGTGACCATTTATATGGCCGCATCCTCCTCACAGTTTATTTACATCTGACGAAGGAAAGTGCAACTAACGCAGCGCTATGCGTCGTCGTAACGATCACCAGTGATCCCTCCTCGACGTGACTCGCGTCTGTAAAGTAAAATTTTTTCTTGCGTAGAAATACTGATCGGACTATGGTTACGCTAGGTGTCCGCGATCATAGTAATGAGTTGATTCATTAGCATCGAGAGATAGAACTGCTCGCTCGGCTTCGTGCAAACGAGAAGGAAAATCGGGTGGACTTTGAAATCGACAAGTCACCGACTGCCTTGCTCAAGGAAGTTTTCACCTCTTCGATGACTCTGATTATTTCCTTCAACTCCTTTGGCTAGAGGCTTGATTAGGGATCTAGTTGACGCTTTAGAGCTCTGTCACGTGTTAAATAAATCGAATGCAAGTAGAAGAACATTTTCTTTCCTCAGTTCTTGTGCTGGGAATGCGACGTCTAACAAGTTTCGAAAAAATCACGGTCGATCTCGGTGACTATCATGATAAACTTCCATCATAGCTGTAATAATTACTGGCGTCACTATCATGCCCTTGTGAAAAAACATGTAAAAAGTTGTGCCTGCGTCCTTACATCGCTGTTTAATAACAATGAACGTCGAAGACGTATCTACACGCTATGTATTTCAGTATCTCCCTCATGAAAATGTTATTATTCATTGACGAAGCCAGCGAAAGGAATACCAATTCGAGACGGTTGCGCACTTCCTGCCATTTATCGCAAAGGTCAGTTAACTGATACCACGTTTCACAACGGATTTTCGTGTGCCATGTGTATATCATGTGTATGTCAGAGCATAGTCGCGCGTCGATGTCGGCCAGTGGATCGTTGGTGTACTTGCGCATTGGATCGATGGGACTCCATGTTGGGTTAGAAAGAAAGAGGCTATGCCAATTTTGCAGAAGAACCCGCCAATTCCGTGCGAGAGGATTGACTCTGCCGAAACTGTAGTATCGATCGCGGAATCAAACGAATTTCTCTTACAACTCTATCAGAAATACATGGATGTAATTAGAGTTACGCTACAAGAGGATTCGGCTGTTCTATTGGCGAATACTGTCATTGTACGGTAGACAATAGCCTGGCTTGGTTTATCTTACGTGTGCGTGAGAGTAATGCGAGACGAGAAGCCTCTTAATGCCTCCAAGTACAAGAGCTTTTTATCGAGACGTGTGATGCTCGGGGACGGTAGGATCTGCGGGTGAATCGTGCAGGCTAAAAGAGAACCCACGCCCTTATCAGGCATTACAGGTAGGCAGAGAGGCAGAGAGGCAGAGAGGGAGAGAGAATGCACGCGGGCTGCCGGTCGGTAGGGCTGCAAGTCGGTGAATTGACATTTTCCTCCCTCTCACTTTCTCAGCCTTTCTCTCCCTTTCTCTCCCTCATCGTGTAATCCTTATCCCTCATCGTGGCTAGTGCTCTCGCTCTTATTTTCTGCCTGCTCTTCCGCCCTAACCGTGATATTGATCCTGCCTTACTCTCGGCGCTGGGCTCGCGCGCACCCTAACTAATGTTTCGCCAGGCATTCGGCCTAGTGCCGGACGATCGCGCAGATCAAGACGCGTACAACGCAAACCGCATAAAGGAGTGTCAGGCCAAACAATGAATTCCCGTTTATTGGCGAAAGTCACAAGTTTGACTACTGTTAATCGCGGGATGTATGCGGCATATCATGGCGGTAGGCACCAATGGAACCGGCACTGGTTATTTCTGATTTCTTACCGCGTTACGAATGCACGTGGAAAATTCTCACTCCCGTTCAAATTAATGTTTGCTTTAGTAACTGAAACTGACGGTTTTCTACTGGTTTCGGGAAGTCAATCTATCTATGCGTGAAATCTAGACATTCTGCAACAGATCGATAGACGAGCTTTACGTACAGTTTCAATTAGCGCGCGCGTTGTAATATTAACCTAGATGAGTGGGCCAAGAAGCGTGTCTTATTAGATCGGGTATAATGAAAAGCCAGCATAATTGGCACACGTCAGTTATGGGTAAATATGTTAAAATGTCTATGAAAGACATTTTGTAAACACTGATGGAAATTACTCGTGTTTTTATATAATTATGTAAATGGAGAAACTATTAATCTTGCAGAAATTCATCCGGTCCATCTGTTATTTCAAAAATCATCTCGATCACGGTAATGCAGATGAAGTACTGCATTGCTATCGATCACTACTGCTAGGGATGCTTCTCTCTATGACCCGGAAGGCCCATCGTAAATTCTCAACGAGTCTTTACGAAGAAAGCGATTAATGATATACTGTGAACTTCGGTTATCCATGAGCAAGTAAACCAGATAATTGTAGGAACTCAACGCTTTTTATTAATAACAATTCGAGATTCAACATGAAGTTTATTCTATGCGAAATGCCCGTATTATATAAAGTTATAAATATTATAAATAATTAGGTGTATTTGTCTGTTTCAAGACTCCTTGATGAATTAACATATTGGAGCCATTCTCCGAGTAAACTGATGCTATCTAATCATCAACTGTCGACAGTGCCGAAACAACGATCGTCATGTTAAATCGTACCTGTAAAACTGAATCTTTATTCGGAAAATGGAATCGCGTGCATGACCGAAAGAGCAAAGTCCGAACATGGTTTAATGTGTAGTTTACCACCTACTCCTGATTCCTAGAGCTACTTTAGTAATGATCGGTCGTTAATAATTCGAGGCACTGCTAGTACTTTCTCCATAATTTCTCTCAATATTATAAAAAAGGGCAACGATCCACTGTGACAATCGACACCAGCACTCCTGCTCTCTTGGTTGGTCCCTAATGCTCTCTTCCTACAACAATGTGTGTGCTTCTCTCTCCTTTAACCTCGCGTCACTCTTGCACTCGTGTGAAACGTTGAAAAGAAGAGTGAAACGAAACCAACATTCACATTACGTGGCGACTTCTTGATTCTCGTGTTTCTTGTAGTTACATACGCTTATATTGACGTGAGAATTAGAGCACCTGTCTCCTTCGTCTCCCCTCGTTAGATTATGTTTCATGGCCCCAATATTTTACAAGTCAATAACGTCGCTTTGTCCGATGAAAACTTGGAAAAATGATTCATTTGCTAATCATGCTCGGTACACGACTCGAATACCTACATCGAGTACGGATGTGACGAGCGAAACTTCGACTGGAAGTCTTCGGTGCACACTTTTCGGCGAACGGTCGGGGATTATATTCTTCTTGCGTATATTATGCACGATATTCACACGATTTTCTTTTTCGCATCGTTATATACTCAAACTCATCGATCGTTTTTTGTCCTGACTTTAGAAATAATAGTTTTGATTACGCGAACCGTGGATTCCTACTCATTTTACCTATGGAATGTATTACTATTTGGAAGATTAATCGCAGGTCCGTTACAAGGTGGCAATGAGCTATGTGACACTTACCCACTCTCACTGCATATAGAAAAATTCTGTACGAAATTGAAAAAACTACAATGGTAAATGAATAGAAATTCTTACAAAATCCTTCTCAAAAATGTATGAAAAGCTGGCATACCTTGATATGGCTCTTTCGTAAACTAAAACAGTTCACCGCACCAAGAACGGACACTACCTCACTGTGATTAGCTGTGTGCAACTTTGACATGGCGCTATAGCACATTCGAAACTAAACTCAATAAATACATTCAATCGAAATATGTGCTCTATCGCCAAGAAACATTCGCTTCGCACGTCCTCTCATTCTCTCCTCTCCCACCCCCCTCCCCTTCCCCCCTCTTTCTCTCTCTCTCTCTCTCTCTCTCTCTCTCATTTACACGCTCTCACCCGGCCATACTCTCCTTTTTCCATTCTCACAAACTTTCTCAACGCACCCTCCCTTGCGAGTCGTAGCATCAGCATCACCGTGTCAGCGTCATTATCATCATCAATCGTAGCAGCATTATCGTAATCATCATCATCATCATCATCACCGCGCCATCATTGTCAATTACTATTATCATTATAATAATTACCTATATTATACGATTCTTATCTTAACTCGGCTAAACTTTTGCGAACTTATCATCTTGAATTTCATCTAAGTTGTATACCTATGTACAGTGAAGGTTTAACTTATCCCGTAGCAACACTAGCATTGCATTCTTTAGGAAGGGGTATGCTCTGTTTTTCCACCGATTGGGTGTAAACTCTCTACGACGTGATCGATCGATTGGGCACTTTGACCTGTAGCACACGGGTCACGTATTTCATCGAATCGAATTTCTCATAATTGACTTTCTGTTAATTGTATATACGCTCCCAAGGCATAATTAAATACACTACTAACTAGCCGTTACTCTTATAACATTACTAGCTGTAAATCAAACCTCAACGGCATGGTGCTCGGTCGAACCTCTCCACCCGACAAAGCAAGAGTATATTCTTATGATACACCACCGGATTTAAGCGTGAGAAAGAACATCGCTTTCGATAGCGATCGACTTTCACTCACTATCTTCTCCAAACTTTAATCAGTTGATGGATTCGCGTGGAAAATCAAGAGAAGAGTTATTCTTTCATAGAGTGCCCGTCAAAGTCACCGTGTGTCGTCGACGTGTGCACTCAAGATATTTATCGAGCATTCGCAATTATACAGGCTAGTGTGAATGATCGTCGGAAGTAACAAAAGTCGAGACTTCTATTCATTTAAAACTTGCTAGTCCCGAGACCTTGTGAAGTAATTAGCATTGCCTTTGCTCCAGGCGCTCAGGTAAAGCGTTGATTAAATGTTTTCCCTGGAGTAAAAATAACGCTACAACTTCATCTGAATATTGATATAAAAACTCGCGAGACGAATAACAGGAGGGCTCCAGTCTGGTATCTTGATTTTCCACGTCATCGGCCGTATAGCATAGTTCTCTTGCCTTTAGGATCATTATGATTAGGAAATAAAAATTTTACTAAGGTGTGATTGCCTAGAAGAATAAACGGCAGCCGTTTGCAGCTGCCCAGAATCCACTACGACCAGTTTAAGAACGCGATTGAGTTGGCATCCATTATTCGTTCTTTTTCATCCCGTATCTATTTCACGGAATACAGCTTATAATCCACGTCAATTCGATTCGCCCATGTTCAATGATCGCACACCCCTGTGTTTGAATTGAACCATCACTACCTTTCGGAAACAAATTTGAGCTTCGTCGTCCTAACTGCTACCGATGAAAGTCATGATTCACAAACGCATACAACCTATTCTCATTCCCTACGTGTGACATTTGTTTTAACAACAAATCCTAGTACTCATGGGTATTCATGCGTTGTCTCCCTCGGCGGTCACGTACCGACGACCACTTGCATATTTTGCGTTTTTCCCGCTTTCGGCTGACCACACATCCGACAACCTGCCCGTACAACCATTATATACCGATACATTGGTTTCTGCTACTAACCTTATAAAGCTTAATGAACAATCACTTGACATAGTAAAGAAATGAATCAAACATATGCAAATTAGTCGGCGGTACCAAGAAAAAAAAAAAGAAGAAATCCACCGAAATCGTCACCGTTCATGAAACACACGGGGTGGTTGATCTTTTACTCGCGTCGTTGAAAACCAGTAGTATTGAAGTCCGACCTTCGAATAGACCGTGTTGCCTGGTCTTACAGAATATCGAGGTTAAAGCCTGCCGTGGAGTCGAGGGAATTCAACAGCTCTTGCGCGCTAAAGTTCGATGTATCTCCCGTAGGAAGATTCTCCAAGAATTCAAGACTAAAATCGGCAGCTGCTACCGAAGGGTCCGTCGTAGTGGGTGGTGGTTGGCTGTGTTGTTGGGGTAAGCTGCGTACTCCCGGACTACCAGCACCATACTGCTGATGGGGATGAAGTGGGGAACCTGAACATTCCAAATAAACAAATTCCAAGAATACTTTATGCTGACCAGTCGAACACCAAATAATATCGATTCCAATATTCTCTACTCACGCAAACATTACAGACAAATGATTCATCACAATCCTCTCGAAATAAAACTGACTAAAGATAAACAAAAATAGTGAAAATCATACCGGTGCCGGTACTGGTGACGGAGTTCACAGAGGCGGACTGCGACATTTGCATTTGCAGTGACATCTGATTATTATTCTGTTGCATGGCTAGCGTTTGCTGTTGGTGTTGCTGGGAGAGAAGTTGTTGCATCTGAGTACTATTGCCCATAGCAGCACCGGCGATCCCGCCACTCTGCGAGCGGATCAACTGTTGATGCTGCATTTGGGCGGCGTTCATTTGCATGCCCCCTGTACCACCCATACCAAAGCCACCTAGAAAAAAAATAGGTAATTTCCCCTTATAGCCATACATATCTGATGGAAACTTAGCCAAAATCTACCCCACGATATATACTGGTCAGAGGCTTATCGAAAGACTTAACTTAAGTACTTGATTTATGCACAAAGGATAATGAACGAGCGAACTGAATTCTGAATGCTCACCTTGGTGACCTTGTTGGTTGAACGTTGATCGCATCTGAGCCTGGAAGCCTTGCTGCATGAGGACGTGCCGCCATTCCTGCTGAGCTCCACGACTCGCAATGCTATTGCCAAGGCCGTCTGGAGGACCAACGCTAACATTCGGCGGCCGCTGATTGTTAGTCCTAGGATATCCGAGGCGTTGGTGCATCTGATGCATTCCACCGATGGCAGCCATGCCGCCACCGCCCATGTACATATTACCGCCGGCCGCATGCAACGCTTGCTGTTGCTGTTGAGCCATTTGCGGCCTCATCATAGGACCTGCAATTCCAACATAAACGAGACTCTTAAACAATGCCGATACCATTTTGAACCGTGGCTCTGCCACGGTCTATCTTTTCATTCAAGAATTCCTAATTAATTCATCCGCAAAATAATTCAACCGTAAAACGCTAAGTTTTCGAGCGAATAACGTATAATTTGAACCGAGATATCTCAACAATCGGCCCGTAAATAAATTTTCCAGCCCCGGTGCTCCACAGTTTTTCGTTTCGATAAAATTCTACGAAAGCAGCTTGGGACAGAGATCGATAAAACTATCTCGCGCAGAGGGCACGGCATGGTATAGAAGAGTCGTTACGAGGCTCTCGCCACAGCTAGTCTCCCTCTCTCTTTCTTTCTTTCTCTTCCAAGCCAACGGTAAATTTAAAGGCTTGGGGCTGCTTTTTGTCAAGCAAAAGACAAGGGAATGAATGATTACCGATAATGCGGAATACTGACCTGAGGGTGGCATGGGCTGTTGCGTAACTCTGCGCATAGGCCCTGTGTTAGGAAATCGTGCCTGTTGACCCATACCGATACCAGCGTGCATCATTTGCGCTTGAGCCGCGGCCTTGTACTCCGGCGGAGGTGGTCTAACGCCACCCATTCCTCCCGCCATATGTTGCTGCTGCTGCTGTTGCTGCTGTTGCTGCATCACCTATATCGTACAGTCAACATCCAATCCACTGTTAAGTCGTCCTTAAACTTGGCAAATCTTACAAACAAACATCAACAACCACCCGTCGTCCAATTCACTCAAGCAACCAGGCTCACATCCCATTGATAGTAGCATCAGTGGCCTGTGAACCAGTTTCCCTATCAGAGCTATTGATTTCACGAGAGAATTCTGAAAGTCCGCTCGACTCGTGGCATGCATCGTTACGCGGCACGTCGTCGTCGAATCGGCAACCACGGAAGTTTCGGGCGTCTTTGTACCGTTGCACAAGTCCGCGGATTGCATTTCCATTTCCTGGTATTATGCGGCCGTAACGAAAGGCTGGCAAGGGAGACGACAATAGAGGACAACAGCGATGCCCACAGGAAACCGCCCGAAGAGACAGTCGGTACGTTTGCCTCGTCTCTCTGGCCAGCCTCGTTAGATAGCCACATTCACTTTTTCCCCTTTCTCACTCACTCTCCCTTATTCCCCTATCTACTCCAATGTACGCCTATCCTTCTTTACCTTATGCTTGTGAATATTGTGACCATGCCTTCACTCCTACCCTCTCTCTCTCTCTCTCTCACTCTTTCTCTCTTGCCGATGCTCGGCGATGGTATTTTTTTCGAACGAACAGTGCAACCTGCGATTAGACCGGTAACGCCCTTCCACTCTTGCGATGTCTCGTCTCATCGAGAGAAAGAGAATGATGGAAGTTATCCTCGAAATCGGTACACACGGCACAATCTCACGCGTTAGTTTCAATTGACCAACACGAAAAGAAGCAGAGATACTGAGATAAGGAAGCTGAGAAAACAATTTCGAAATACTAGGTAATCCATCGAAATTCCAGTACACTTGGATACTTGGAATTCCGTTGGCGCAAGACAAATGGCAATGGCGCGACACTAAGGAGAAGTGAATCGGTGATCCGATATCGGCGGCAGCTAACAAGATTTTCCACAGGATGTTCACGTAACCGCAGATTCTCTCTCATTTTACAAAAAGAGTGCCGCGCGCGCGCGTGCACGAGACTGCGACCGCCTGTCATCCGTGCTCATTGTTCCGCGTCCGCTTTCCTCGTTTCTTAGAACATCCAGTTCTATTCGTGTCGCTTCTTTCACCGTGACGGGGCAGAAATTGCAAAGGAGCCGTGATACCTGTTGCATACGAGTATCGCGCGCATTGATTCTACTCCCGCTTATCAACTTAATGTCTTGGATATAACGCGTGCACGTCCTCCCCTTTGGACCATCGTTTAATCGTGTAATCACTACCCGAGGGAATTCTTTACTTTACACGGACACAAACCAGTCTGATCACTCTCATTACTGCCGATTATAAATTTCTTCACATAAAATAAATCTCACGAGTTTAATTAATCGAAAATTTAATATAATTTTAAGAATTAATAACTTAACATTTCTCTTGCTGTATACTTCGAGTCTTTCTTTTTCATGATTTCAAAAGCGTTATTAGCACGCACTGATAGATAATTATCGATACTCCATATGTTACTTTCATCATAATAATATATTATAAAAATTTCATTGGGACAAACCTGTTGGGCACGCATCAGCTGTTGCTGTTGCAGGATCTTGGCATGTTGATGCTGATCGACTTGACCAGGTGGTACTTGTTGGGGATGACCGCGAGCAGCCGCTGCACCGCCAGCTTGAGGGACTCCACCAGCGGCAGCCGCAGCAGCCCTTTGCCTCAGACTCTGCTGGGTGAAGTTGATCGTCTGAGACTGCGATACCGAGCAGTATGTGTCGGTTTGTCCACCGGGGCCCGATTGATTCTGGCTCTGCTGTTGATTGAAGTACATGCCTTGTTGCGCGGCCACTGACACACCTGCCTTCAGGTCACCAGTCAGCTGCATATGCTGACCCGCTGACACCTGTAATTAGAATTCAACCCTTCTTAATAATGATGGATGCAAATGATCGTACAGTTCGCGATATTTAAATTGTATTACCGATCAAAAATCTGCTCGTTTATATTTGATGTATTAACGAAAGGGACAAAGAATAATGATTATAGAATTGAGGTTTTTCAGAGTTTTTAATAATAATTAAAGCACAGGTATTTTTTTTTAAATTAGCTATTCCTTAATTCTTATTAAAAAAATCCCCAATCAACCTCTTCGTTCGAGTCGTTGGAATGTTTCTCGTTCACCGACTTATTCTCGCGAGGGGGAGGGAAATTCTGTATAGAAAAGCGTAGAGCGAAGAATAATCAGAATATATTGCGCGGACAGGCGAATCGCGTGTATGCGAAGTGTCAGCGACCGCAGAGCTTTTAGTTATGACGGCGAAAGGAGAGAAAGCTAGTCGGTTGGTTGCGCATAATTAGCCTAAATCACAGTACAGCATCCCGGCGGGAGCTCTCCTGGCCATGACATCTGCATAACACGTGTCTTGTTATCTGGTGCTTAGGAGGGCCGACAAAGTTTAGGTGAAACTGGTAGCAGCGAGGTATGTAGCATAGATCGCATAGTGTCGAGTAAGAGGACGTTGGGGTTAAGCCTGGAAGTAGGCATTTCCTCGAGAATACTAATATGGTTGGAGCAGGGACGAACGACGTCGTAGGCCAACTCTATGCGCGCAACGAACACGCTCACGACGTGCGAACGATAGCGTCTCGAGTTGACGCTAATTTTATTCCCTCCTTTTACTTCTCTCTTTAACCGGTAGCGCTCTCTCACCGCGTGGGAAGATCGCGCACCCGCGAGAGTGCGCGCATATCTCTTTAATCCATTCGTTACGTTCAATTTACTTATTTTCTCGCTCGATCAGCTATATCACCGAAACACTCTTTCACATATGCAACCAAGACGATATACTCGGTTAATATACCCGAAGGAAATCGCCGGTAGCGTACGTGCTTGAATCATGAGTCAGATACGTGGCACTCTGACATCGCACTTCGGCCAATATCGCGGTATGTGGTAATCGCTAATCATAGCGTTCGCTCTAGCGGTGCTCATTCGACTTGTATCGCATCTTAGCACTGTTTCAGACTTCTGCACATACAACAAATTGAAATAAATTGTGCGCGCAATGTTTGGTGATAACAATAACATTAGCTAGAAGCGACATTCCTAAATATGGCTGTGCAATGGTCAGTTGGAGTCGAGGGAAAGAGAAATGGCGAGTACACTGCGGTATTGCAGAGCGGGTGGTGCGGATACTTTCGCACGATAGCAAATAGGCCGGCGCGGACTTGCGTGGCAGTTGAATAGCAGCAGACTTGATGCAAATGAAAAAGAGTGTGAGTGTGTGTGTGTGTGTGTATATTACTGAGGACACAGTATAGAGAGACGCGATGGCACGGATGAACAGGAGCAGGTATAAGCAGGAGTTAGAGAGAAGAAGGAATTAGTGGAAGAGTGCGAGAGTGCGAGGAGATGCCAACTCTAGAGATGGTGTGTGGAAGGGATTCTCTGCTCTTCGCGGCCAAGTTGCACGAGCCTTTGCGGCCGGTGACCTCCACCGCCCACCCCACCCGACCCTTCCAACGCGAGGATGCGCATGGAGTCGAGAAGTATGTGTGACGATACCACCGGCAGCGGCGACACAGGCATTACTAGATAGCCTGCGATCAACATCAGAGCCAGCTCTTCCACTACCATCACCAACCACCAATGTCCAGCGAGGAAACGTTGACTGCTGGTAATGCTACTGCCAACCCGTACGCCCCGCACTTAGTGCTTTTCTGCTACCACATCTCTCCCGTGCTGCGTACCATTTCCACCACGTGCCCTTCTACCCCCTTCTCTATATCGAGTACATATCCCCTTTCAATCAATTGTCAAATGGAAGCAATTTGCAATCGCGCCTCGTGTGAATCGTCTGCAGGCGGAGTGATGCCTGGCGAACTGTAAATTAATGGCGTACCGATACGGCGCCGGTGATGCCGTTGGTCACCGGTAGACGCGCACTTCGTTAGGGTTTCGAAAATCTGGCCAGAAATACTGTGGTAGAAAGATGAAAGGGTTTCCAGAATATAGCGAATTTTTTTATCAAACCTAAAAGAATGTAGAGCTTGGAAATCCGAATTCTACTTTTACTCTTTCTAACGCGTGTGGATGAGAGAGAGAGCGTATTAGTATTGCATCGCGGATGTGATCTAGTTATGAGTGTTTGCGTTTTCGCAGGTTTCGCCAAAGCTCGTCCGGATCGTGCAGAGACTGCGCTATCCGAGTAGAATAATCCGGTTGAAAAGTTAATGCCCGAGGACGAAAACGTATTTCCCTTTCGCGCCGTTGCAGGTATTTCGTAATCCCATACCAACGCGCAGCAAGAGGATAGGAATGTCGAAGGGAAAGGGTAGATGCACTAGCGATGATAATCTGGCATAATGATAGAAAATCTCTGAAATATCGTTATAAACGAACCTGTTCAAGCTTATGCATTGTTAGAATGAGAAATATTTTAAATTGCGAACAACTAAGGTTTTAAGCCCTTAAAACCTCATGAAATTGCAATCCCTCTTATGAGTTCATCTAATTAAGTAAATAAATGTTTCGAGATGAAACGACAAAGTAGTACTAACTTCCAGTAGTACAAGTCAGTCGATTCTCAGACAGAAGTGAATTTCATAGAATTAAGCCGATGGAAATTATTTGTACTCTCGATCCTTGGAGTCAAACTGATCGGGAACCGCAGAGGGTATTAATTATATCCTAGAACTCCTGTCTACCTCTAACTCTAATCTTACCGGATGATCATGACCGCTCTGTGACTGATGCCCTTAATAACACAAACCCACACGTCACTGGAATAGTTTCGATTACGAAGCGCCACTTGTGGTGGTAGTTCGATGTTACCGCTTTAACAATATCAGCCACGGTACTTAAACCAATGGTCTCACTGAAAGGGGGTGAGGGGGGCCATTAAACGAAGAATTCCAATGCCGGCAAATAGTCTGGAAGCATAGCTAAACCATTTTCATGTAACGGAACGCGCTATACTTCCGAACATTCTCTTTGAACACGCAAGGGTGCGGTGGTGGTCACGTGATCCTGGCGGTGACACGAGTTTGTAAAATGAAGCGGGTTGCGGAGGCGTCCACGCTCCGTGAAGAATTCGATGCCCTCACGCGACCTGCACCCTTAAACCCCATCGTGTTACAATGACGCTGTTGCAACAGGGTGGCGCGTCCGTCGTTATTATTTCATTGGTTATTTTATAGGTTCGAGCGATATATTTATAAGAAGGATATTTCTTCTTTCTGTAATTTGATTTCTATGCTAAGGAATTCCTTGGTCAAAGTAGCGAGAAGGAATACGCGCGTGCGTGCGTGCGTGCGTGCGTCAGGTAGGTATGCGATTCATGGGACGTACGCAGGCGCCGCCAGGTCCGCAGAAACACGCACTCGGCAAGCAGAGCAGTGTGCTATAAGTAGCTAGCTAATTGCCACGCACACGAATATGCTAGTGCGATTTAATCGTGAAAGGCGAGCGTGGAAGAGGTTCTTTGTGAGCGTAGAGAGTTGACTCAACGCTGTTCAAATATATTAAAATAATATATTCGAAAGATATTCGGAGGATAATACACTCGAGCTTGGAAGAATCTTGTTAAGATATTGAGGCAGATTTCCTCACTTTGCTCGATTACTTGAGTGCAAGTTGACGGATCAACTCTAACGCGCAAACAATGAGTGCCAAGGAAATCCTTGCGAGCTCGGAGTTTATTTAAGATATTGTTTAAACTATGATAGAACAATATTTATGAGGTTCTGCAACAGCTGGCTAAATTTTATTGGATTTAATTACGTCCTTTCTGAGATAATAGATTTCGAAGTTGACACTTTTAACACATTAGCAATTTTAATGATTTAACTTTCTTATAGAATCCTATAAAAAGACTAACCCGTGTTTCATCGATATTCTGCGAATGCGTTGAAATTTTTCCAGAATTTCTCACCATTTCGTTTTTCCATAATAAAGTTAATAAAACTGAAATAAAGGCAAAGTTTAACCTACCAGTAATATGTAAAGCAAAGTTAACAATTCCTTCGGACAACAGTTGACTCTTGTATGCTACAATACTGATACAATTACCTTAAGTATACCAGGTTTCCTTTCAACATATACCGCGCAAGGACACCGAGGAAAGAATCCCTTTCCCACACCAAAGAGATTCCATGAACAATGCAACATTGTTAGATGACTGCAAACTAACACAGAGAATCCTCCCTCGATAATTGCTTTGACGAGTGAAATGACCACTTTGATACGAGAGAAACAGGATCGCGTTAACCGTAAAATTGAACTGACAGTTAATGACTCATAGAAAAGATGAGGATAACTGTTCGCGGTAAGACTTGCTGTATAACAGGATGAAAGAGAAACCCTCGAAGGGAGAATAGCAGGTGTGGGTTGGTTTGAAGTTGTGGAAGCCAGGTGAAGGAGATGAGTGAAGAGGATGCCGGGCGTAATATTCTCAGTTAAGGGACATGATGCTGCTGCTGCTCGGCTACTGCCAGCTCTCTCTCTGCCAGTGTGCACGATGCTTCCTGGTCGATACTTGTACTGGTATGCGAGGATATGTATGTGGTGCGCGGTTCTATGCACATGCAGTGAATTCGCGCGCACGATGATCCTGCATCTACCAGGAGGATGCACTTGCACTGACCACGCACGGTACCGTTGTGACGCGTGGGAGCGTCGAGCAAGCTAGTAGAGATATCATGTAATTCGATGATTAGCAGCTTTGGCAAACTGTTAGCCTACGTTTGCCTGCTAGCGAAACGGAGTTACGTTCACGCTTCTGATCCGTCGGCACACATCGGGACTAGAGGGATCGATCGCGCACCCCCTTTCAACCCACCCGCTTCTCTCCCTATCGCCCTTCCTTTCTAAAGTTACTCGCTGGCTACCCAATTCCCCTAGCCCTGCCTCTTCCGAGACGGAGAAATACTAAAGGGAGCTTGGTGTCGTTCTACCTGACTCTCAACTTAGAAGAAACTTTCAGGCAAAGTGGTAAAGATATCCCACACGTGTGTCCTGTAAAATCATTGAATTTAATAGAAAGCTATTCCTTGTAAAGTTACTACATTTACCTTTTACTAATAAGTCTCATTGAACCGGATCCAAGAGTGTATTCTCACTGGGTTGCATACGACTAGCAGTATTGGTCGATCCAGTTAACTAGAGAGTATTTGCGGGGACAGTTAACGGTAGTGCGCGCGCCCTTCTTTCAGCCCGATCATTTGGCCAGGAGTCAACCAATGTGCCCAAAGGTTGTTCTCCAGTCACCAACAGCATATCATTAACATTGATTCTCGTCGGTCATTCTCTCAAATGAAATCCTTCCAAGTTAATTAGAATTCAAGCACGAAGTACACGTGTTCGATTTTCTTTTCAAGATTCGAGAAAGCAGTTAAATTCGTTATAAATTAATGATTACTTAACCTACTTGAAAATTCCTTTGGGAGGAGAATCTGCCAATATACATACATATAGGCTTCATGAATCGAGTTGCTTTAGCTAGGCCAGTAGCGTCAATTATAATATTTCAAAGGCGTGACCGCCCCTCTCGTGCTCGCCGCCCCACGTAGCTTCGAATGCGCCAACGATAATGCTCATCGTTATCGAAGCCCGATCGATATTTCCATTGGACATGAAATCTCCCTCTCTCTCTCTCTCTGCATGTTACCATTGCAATTCGGTAGCATCGAAATGGCATTCGAAATAGGCACCCAACAAAAATGCGTACGATAAACAAAGCTTACAAAAAAAAAAAAGAAAAAAAAATATACAGACATACATATGAAAAGCATTGAGCGGATATTTGACAAGTAGAAGCATAATATAAGTAGAAAGGGAAAAAGGAAAGGTGAGGAAGATTCCTCGAGGGATGCGGAAGACAGCGAGTGTGTAGAAGATTATGAGAGAAAGAAAGAAGAAGGGAGAAAAGAGAGAGGAAGATTGAGAGGGTGGTGGTGGTGGTGGTGGTAGGTAGAGTGGCGATGCGGGACACAAGAAGAGTGGCTGTGCTAGCTGTGGCTCCCTGATATCGATTTCCGATAGGAGCATTTAGTGCCCCATGTATATTCGGTGTAGTGGCATACGTGTCTGATATGGGAAGGTAGATAGGCCGAGACTATAGGAATCCGTGATGAGCATGCCACTGTGCGAGATGCGCGAAAGCTAACAGCACCACCACCAGCATCAGCATCAACAGCAGCGCGATGTACCACGGATTCTGTATCGCTGAAAAGCTTGGCAAGGTAGCTTTGCACGCTCATATACTATAACAGTATTGTGCGTATAGGTGCGGCAAATTAAAGTCCAATTGAATGTACAGCAAGAGGACCGGGGAAAGGATAAACGAACACGATGCGATTTTAACAAGCTTGACGTTAGTACAGTTGAAGAAGGAGAGCGTCGGTTAATGCCAATTAGCAGACAAGTCTCAGCAGGGAGCCTTCCTGTCCGGATAGAAAGTAAGTCTGGAAGGTGGTGCATTGCTGATGGCCACTAACGAGAATTTTATTGAGACCCTCGTCATTGATGTCGAGTACCTTCTGATAAGAAGTTAGCTTCGTCAATAATTTATTTCATTCAATATCGTTCGAGCTTTTTAAGATTAAGAAATATCATCGTTCCCAATGGACGTCAGTGAATATTATATTATGTTTCTCAGAGAATCGAGTATACTTAATGTTACTTCAAGTAGAGTTACTTAGTAAAGTCTGTCGTAGCAGTGTTGTATCATTACATTATAACATGCTTGACTACTTATACTGTGACAGGGATGCTGCTTTCCTTCGTCGTTTCTTGTCTCCACTGTTGCATATCAATTACCGTCAAGCACACCTTTCGCTCGCTACCATTATTACCAAGCAGCGAATAAATAACAGATGTTCCAATACATATGGAATAGGTAAGAAAACGAATGTAAGGGTTAGTTATTTGTAATAAAGTTAGCTGTAATGAAGTGAAGAAAAGGAAAAAGCCGTGGTTACGTTTCATTAGAGAGATCATGAGAGGCAAGTGTGTGACAGAGAAGCAATGCGGCACAGGGGAGAAGTCCGTGCGTGGTTGGGGAGAGGTCGGTAATCGATGCTCGGCACCAATTAGTAAAACCACCCTGCGTCGAACTGCTTTAAACCGGTTCGCGGAGCAATGCACGCTAGAACGAAGCGATCGATTTTCTGAAACTCCTTCAGCCCACGAACGAACTGATCGTGTGCCGCCGCTGCCGCCGCCGCTGCCGCCACCGTGGCGATCCGCAGAGCTTGCCCGCAATCCATACAGCCACAAGAACGGGTTACAGAAAACAAAAGATATCCTTATAAAAGCTAATAACACCCGCCGTTTACACGAGATTTCTGATAAACCGATCATCGATCATATCCTGTAATTAAAATATAAATTCATCCATCGCTTTTCTTAATATGATTCTATAATTAATTACACACTGCGGATTAAACAGTGAATAAGAAGGTCTATCATGCGTAATAGTTTCAATAAGAAGGAGTAAGAGTGAAAAATGTAAAATGCAGCATCCAGGATGGTACGGGGCGCGTTTCGAGGCCGGCGAAGAGGCAGCGAGAGGAGTATCTCGTGGCCTAGTTCGGGGATGTCCTCCTGCATACATGTAGGTGCACACACCTAGGTATGGACTGCGCGCGCACGGGCTAGGTATGCGGGGTGAGAGCGTATCCTTGCAAAGTTTCGTCTCCTCCTGGTCAACGCTCCTCTCCATCGGTAGGCGAGCCGGATATCGACCTGGAGCGTACTGGATATCGGGGGTAGAAGATGAAACGCGATTAAATCCCCCTGATGCGGAGAGCTGCCCTCTGCTAAAGGAGCATAGAAGTGAGAGATGGGCAACGCGAATGAACGAATGAACCCGCTGGAAAGATCGAGCATCGGAAAAGATCGCCGCCCTCTATTCGGCTAATACCAGAGAGAATTAGTTCATCCGAAAAACGACGCCCGCCAATGCGGAGACCACCTTTTCCCTCTTAAGAGAAGAGTAGCGGTATTAATCCAGAGAAGAGTTTCTCTCGATGATGCGTAAATCACACCGTTCATACGTGAAGCGTCGAACTGAACACGCGATCGAATTCATTTGCAAAGAGTACTCTAAGCAGAAGCACTCAAAAGTGCATCCCTAAAACGACTTTTCAAGGGGTGGCTGACTGAAAAAAAATACATCAGCGCACGCCAGATGCCGCTATTCTTCTAGGGGACGATCATTAAGTACGACCGGCTTTTCCCAGTGCGAGTAGATTTCCTTAGCTCGGTTGGTAGGGACGATATGAAAATTTGACTCGGCTGGACGGCAAGGAATATCCTCTCAGGAATATTCCTACCGGCTGCTAGTCGTATGCCGGCGCCGTCGTTATCGCGGAGCGGTAACGATCGTTGGCGTTAAAATCACTAGAGTGAAAAGGAGGGGACTAGAAGCAGACAGGCAAGGCAAGCAGGCAAGGCAGGCAGGCAGGCAGGCAGGCAGGCAGGCAACAGCGAAGTCCATGTGGAGAGAGAAGTCCAAGGAAGAAAGGGGCGTCCAGGACGAAGGAAGAGGGAAAACAGGCAGGCAATCCTGCAAAGAGAAGGGTGAAAGGGGTGAAATGGAGAGAAAGCGAGAGGGCAGTGGGCCGAAGTGGAAGAAGACAAGCAGGGTAGCCTGCCTTCCCTTTCTCTTTTTCTCTCTCACTCTCCCACATCTCTCTCCTCTATCTGCTCGTGTAGGTGTGTCTACCAGAGACCTCTTCCGCGAGGGAATGTTAATTAGCGTTGCGGCATTGATCACACCGTTACTTTGCACCGGTGCGCCCTACGCCGACGCCAGGACGTCGCCGACGACATCCTCGCCGTCGTCGCTGCGTCACCGTTGCTGCCACCTTCATTACCCGAGAACCACCCCCGATAATGACAACCTGTATAACCCACGTCACCAGACTCCTTCCAGCATAGCCACTTGACTTCGAGGACTACAACCACCAACCACCCTACCTCCTTTCTCCTACCGCGAAAAATCTCAATCAACCAACTTCTCAACCCTTCTACCTCCCCCCTTCATCCTCGTCTCTCTCATTACTTCGTGCTGCCCTTTTCACCGACGCCTGACACTCGGCTAGAAATCAGCCGATCCTTACTGCTTACAATTCCGGTTAAATCGTGACTTTTCTTTTTCAAGAGAAATGCAATTATTTCACCGATTTATATTAAGTTTAGTGAGATGTGTGATGATCATATGTACGGAAGAAAAAGGATGATTTAATATGAGCTTGGATCAGAATCAACAGGATGGTTTTTTTTCCCACTGATATTTGTGTTGAGTAACACCAAGTAGTGGGGAAGATTCCTCGTGTTAGTAGTATGTAGAACTGGTAATCAAGGGTTTCGACAGTCTAACACTCCCTATCTGGCTATCTCGCACACATATACGAGGAATATCCTGGAACATATACGTCGAGGGAATCCTGCATACTAGAAGCAACCGCGTTCACACCTATGTGATACCCTGGTACAGGAGAGGTGGCAGTGAGTAGGGTGGCAAGAGAGAGAGAGAGAAGAGAGAGCAGAGCCCTCTCCCCAAGAGATCTCATCATCGCTCCAGCAGCAACCCTGGAGAAAGTCAATACCTTCGGCTAAAATCGCACCTCCGAAGAGGAGTCTGCCTACTTTTCCAGCGCTCAGTTCGCTTTTCTCATCTCCCTACTTAGCCGCTTTAGGTTTTGGCTTCTCTCGTAGCTTGATAACAAACTTGCCTGCCTGCTTTCCTGCTTGCTTGCTCGGCCGTATTATACCGGCTGCTCCCTCGCATTTCCCATCGGCTCGAATAAAAATTCAGATTACCAATGCCGCGCGCTGCCGAAAAGTAACTGTGGATATTTGCTCGGTGGAATCATCTTTTATTCATGCGCCGCCCCTCTCTCTCTCACTCACTCTCTCTCTCTGACACTGTGTTTAACGCAAACTCTTTTTTTCCCTGGTCTCGGGGATCGCTTAACTACCGACACCCCGTTCTATTCTCAAGGATCCCTACTACGGCACCGGCTAATAAAAGTCCACCAGCCGGAAAGAGACGTGATCGAGTAATATCGAGGACCGACTATTCCCTGCTTTTGCTATCCTCTTCGTACCCATCTCTCTTTTTACCGATTGGATATTATCAATGTAGAGGAAGCAGGTGAAAAATTCTGATGGCGATTCGTAATCTCGCAGTCGTGTGCATCGAAAATTATTCGCCATGAGAAAGAAAGAAAGAAGAAAAAAAGGTATAGTCAAGTTGGATGTTAGCATTTAATCCGGTAGTGTATCTGGAATATCTGAGAGATCGAATGCAATGTGCTACGATCGGAGTGTATCAATTGATAAAGCCTACATGTTTCCTGGAAAATCAGCTTTGACCTAGATCGAGGATATGATACTTTACCAGCGAATGATACACTAACGAATGATAGTATGCTGATTTATGTGCGAGTCACGTATCTACTTTCCAATTATCGGATAGTATTCGAATGGTATACTCGACCAATTTGACTTTCGCTCTAGTTTTCCTCTCATTTACCGTAAAGCCGTGGATGAGTCGTAATGCCCACTCTCGTTTGCGATAGTAACTCGCGTCATGTTGGATTGACAGGGGTGTGTGTCTGTCGACTTGTCCCTGCCTGGTTCTTCCACAAGGTTTCTTCTATCTCACATATCCCATTGGGTTGTACCAGGAGTCCCAACAACCCCTAATCCCCGCCTGTTTTAAAGATTCCTCTCAACCACCATTTTCTTCCCGTTCCCTCGCTCGATACGCGACCTTGTTCCATTTTATTTCACCCACCCGCAGGCCCCGCGATTCTCGTCGCGTCCTTGAACCATCAAACAGACTAGTTTCTTCCCCCGCGTATGTTCACTCATGAAAACACAGCTATGAGCGATAACAATTCTCAATCGCTCACCGATACCGAAGATGACACCAACTGGACACGTGGAGTGATAACCTCACCTGTAACAAAAAGGAAGGTCCTATTTCAATATACGAATTACAACTAAAATTACTATATATAAGGCACGATTTTTACGATTTTCTCAATTGCCAATGATACCGAAAATCAGACTTATCCCAAATCCGAGAGCAGATGTTTCTCCAGAAGTTAAAGGGTAATTAACTCTGGTATACAAGGGAAGAGGGATGCTTGAAGGAGAGCGTAAAAGGACAAACTATAATCAAAAAGGAGGCTAGCAGAAGGTAATGGAAAAGATAGGTGGCAAAGTGGGTGGATTCACTGACGCGGGTGTTGGTGATGATGCCGATGTCATTACTCGTGCTAGATAGGATGTTGGTAGCGCTTACAGTGCAGGGTGGAGAATCCTGCATTCCTTGGGAAGCATAGGAAAGACTGAGAGGGAATGGAACGAAGAAGAACGAAGGGAGAGATTCAGAGGCGAAGAGGGTGGAAGGCGGTGGTATGGAAGAGTAAAGAATTATACTACGTGCCCCGAGTGCCAAGTTCTAAGGGTGGTTTATGGAACAACCGTAGAAGCAAGCCCCATCCCTATGGTGTTAGGGGTTATCCTCGCCACTCCTGTGTTAGGGGAGCTTTTATGGAATCTGTTAATGGCTGCTGTCACTTGGACATACCACTTTCAACGTAGCGAGCAATTTTTTTCGAAAGGTTAGATTTTTCAGGAATTAATCCTTGAAATTGTGCAGTGCGAAATAATAATAGTGAGAGCAGAAAGATTCGGGGCAAGCAAGTTTTGGAAGCATCGCCTAAGGATTCTTGAGAGGGATGATGTAAAAAATGCACAATCTCACTGTATATGTCCTCTCTCTCTCTCTTTCTCTCTTTCTCTTTTGAGAAGAACACTCGAAGATCTGTGTCAGGTAGCAAGGCAAATATTGGCACGCTATGCCCGCCCAGATCTTGCAACCTTTTGTCTCTAAATGTTGTAATGAAAGGACGCTCGTGACCTCAAACCACCACCTCTCAGTATCGCTTGATGAATTCGGATTGCGTTTCCTTCTTGGTTAAACAATCGCAATATCGTAAAACAGATCGACAAAGACGCTCCCTGAGTGAAATTAGGCTTTGTCAAGATGTATTTTCAGATGCGCTGGTGTTATTCAAAGAGTGTGGAATATGAAAAAAAGATAGAAACGAATTTCAGACATATAATTCCTAATACCTTTAATTAATCTCAATCTCTCAATTCGATGATTAATATTTCATAGATTTCTCCAGCAAGAATTAAGAAGCCTACAATAATAGCTCGAACAATCGCATGAAAGTAGAAAAACTGACTTGAATAGCGGTGTCAGGTAAAAGTGTAAAAGTACTACAGTTATACACGACAGACATTGTTGTCGGTGGCATGAAAAACAGAATGACACAGTGGACGAGGGCCGGCAAAGGGAGACAAAAAACAACCTGAAGCAGGTGTAGGTGGATATAGAAGCGAGAAAAAAACAAATATCTGGCAGTACTAGTACAAGAGAAGATGATGGACGCCGGTGTAAAAGTGCGTATATGTTGGAAAAGAAGATAAGAGAGAAACGGATGAAGGACGTTTCTCCTCTGGTTGAACGAGCATGGGTTGCTTTCTATGGTGTCCATCGGGTCTACACGTGTGCCATGACGACGACGACGACGACGACAACTGCGACGCTGAGGGTAACAACGGCGCCAAGAGCGCCGAGAGCGAGGACGGTGCGGACGCGGCGCACGGTGAGCACTGCTGCAATGCGGCGGCGTCCCTCGGCATTTTAATTGAAAATGCTGCTGCTGCTGCTGCTGCTGCCTTCTCTCCGCGATACCAGTTCTCCCGCTAACCACTTCTCTCATATTCGCTCATCCATTCGTGGTTCATTAATGTGTGCTAACCTCCCAACTCTGTGTATGTGTGTATGTGTGTGTCGTTTCTCCGACATCCGGCGGTCACCGTCACGACTTTTAATAACCTTTTGAAATTACGAGTATGCCACTGTATTACCAGAGATGCCTTACACCAAAAAACTTATATCATTCGGCACCGCCTCGTTACGGATTCGTCACTCGGCCAATCGCGTGCATCTTTTCTATCTCGAGTCACTCGATGCAAACTCTGGATATCTACATGTATACACAATATACCTTTTCACGTGGCCATCAATTTCATGGCGTACTGTTCCCTTGGATCTGCCAAGGGGAGGGTTGAGTGTCGCGGGGATAAGAATAAATGGGAATTTGCGCGACGGACGTAAAGAGTGAGAGAGAGAGAGAGAGAGAGAGAGAGAGAGAGAGAGAGAGAGAGAGAGAGAGAGAGAGAGAGAGAGAGAGAGAGAGAGTGAGAGAGTGAGAAGAGAGGGCAAGCAAGCACGGTGATACAGTCGTTATGGGAGCGCGCGTTTTAAAATACATCTGGGAGTGAGTACTTTCAGAAATGGACCGGCAGCAGGCGCGCACTACTACGATACAACGCTGCTGCTTCCCTTCTCTCCTTCTCATACTCCCTCATTCTCTGTTCCTTGAACTCTCTCCCACCCCCTTCGTGCTCACACACGCGTACACATTGCGAGTGTGCGGAGATGGACTGAGCGACGAGATAGACAGGCGTTGGCCTGGCAGTGAGGGAGAGAAAAAGAAGGAGAGATAGAAAGAGAGAAAGAAGCGGAGTGAAGCGGGAACGAGCGAGTGAAAGTACGAGCGGGGAGACCGGACGTAAAAGGAGTCGCATTGTTTACAGTAATGAAGGCGTAAATAAGTGATGAGCCGAGCGCCGCGGCGCATCGATGTCCCTTTCTAACTCTCTCTATCTCGATCTTCTCTCTGTCGTCCGACTGACGGTTTTCTCCTCTCAGTGTGCTGCTTCGTACAACACTACATGAAGAAAAGCAGCCCCCTGGCTAGCCAGCCAGCCGGGCAACCAGCCAGTCAGCCACCCTCCAACGCATCGCGTCACGTAAATGAAGTCTTTTCCCGCCTGCTCTCAGTTTAATAACCTCTTTCGCAATATCGCAAAGATAAGCGTTCGTATTCCGCGGTTCCTCGCAAGTATAATGTTAATAACTTATTAAGACCAGTTAATGACCAAACCCTCGAAATACCAAAGGTAATAAGTGGATTTGAGAGAAGCGGTTCACCGAAGAATACACAACGAGAATTAATAATCTCTTCGTTTTCGAAATCGATTAAATATCACCGATCCGATTGGAACAATGTAAATTAGCCTTCATTGGCATAACTCTCCCACGGATGTTTATGCGAATGCATCGACTAAGTCTAAATGGAGACTTATGTACACGTGCAGAGAGAGGGGGGCGGAAAGAGGCGGGAAATGCTTGTTGTCGGTATTAGTCCGATGGTAAACTGAATACGTTAATCGTGGAACGCGATAATTCAGTTATGTACTTGTCGTCACTCTCACCTTACAAGCCGTCAGCAGGCAGTGCTTCGCTCGAAAGCGAAATATCTATTTATGTGCGCGCGTACCATTTCGCCGCAGTGGTGCACAAGGCGCGCGCTTAACTCTGTTGTGACATTCGGTGCAAAGTCACCACGCCATTTGGACGAGTAGATTATGCGAGCGCGATATTTTTAAAAATAAGCCGGTCCGTCTCGCTGTTCACTCGATCGGAGTTCGCAGCTGGCGAAGACAATGCGAAAAGATGTTGCTACGTTCATTAGCACAATACTCGATCCAATTTCATCCATCCGCGAGTCGATACAACCTATACGTCTAATCGATAACTATTATTAATCCCATGGCATGAATAATGTCCGAAGCGGAAGGAGATATTCCCTTAACTAGCGTATAGCAAATCGATTTTCTCATCGATGATTCCATCATAATCGATTTACCGGAAGGCTACAAACTACCATAGCCCATTGGAATTCCCACCTTCTCCCATATACACGATAGATTGCAATTTGCTTCCCTATTGATTTTACACAATTAATCTGATTCCATTTGAAACAGCTGCGTATCGAGCTCTCTTCTCTCGTCGAGTGCGATCCATTGCCAAGCTCTACTTCACTGGGAACGCGCTACTTCCCTTTGTCGTGGAAAAAAACAATTACATTGACTTTTGCTTCGATTCTCCACAATTTCCATTAAACACAAGGGGTCAGAACGCTTTTGCTGTTTGATGCATTAGTTATTTCATACACGATGGCAGGGTAAGTCTCGTTCACAAACATTTTCATGAGGTATCCGGCAGAGCCTGCCGCTTATCTCTCTTCTCGGCGAAGAGTGTAAACCGAGCGCGTATCGTAAACACAGCAAAAAGTTCTTCTTCGCAGAAGCGACCATTCACGTTGCAAACTGTGTGTGTCACAGACCTCTCCTGCCAGATTGCCGTCATCATCGAGAACGACAAACGGTTGGGCTTCGAAATTCTCGGAAGTCTGATATGTAACGCTATATACGGTGTCTTAAGTTAGTGTGGATCCTCGTAAATAAGAGTAACTCGTTAATTCGATTAACCAAGTAGAGTAACAATATATTAAAATATAAAGATTCAGTGGAATAGTGATGCTTTCGGACATCGCTGTCAGATTACCTGTGCCAGCGTAGCTAATTTTGCACATATCTATTTCGGATATTCTAATAAATATGTGAGTACAATTAAAGAAGGCGGAAGAGAGAAAGAGAGAGGAACAATTAACAGAGGTTAATTTAGGTAGTAGAATCAGTATGCTACGAAGGAGTTCATCGCAGCATATCGAGCTTACGTCATTCTTTATCCGGGAAGACATAGTCTCCAGTATCATTGGGAGCATCTCGTGGTCGTCGCCACGCCTAATTATCATCCCTCGTACTCTCTAACGTCGAATGCACACATTCTCCCTTGATAAGTAACTGCGTCCGCGTATGACAGTCTTTGCTAGCGAAGAACTAGGGACGCGCTTGGTGATTCCCTTCCAGTGTAATATGACCTCCTTCCGAGCGATGTGGAATTTTGCTCCTCCGTTGCTGCTGTTGCTGATGTTAGCCATGTTTTCACCGGCGACTTAGCTGTCGCCAAGCACGTATCCACGTACACATAGTCAGCCAACACACGTGTTGTTGCGCAATGCGAGAGTACGATCGAGTAATTGCGTATACACGCGCGCGAGTACTCGTCCTTCCCCGACGCTATTGCTCGACGTTGAGTCTTGGCGAAATTTTTTGCTCCCGTTAACGACACCACCTTCTTCTCGACTCTTTACTTTTGTCTTGACGAGTGCGTGAGTTTAAATCGCCGGTATCATGGATTAGGATGAATTAGTTGTGGAAATTTGGAGGTGAGTTTGGGTCAACGATAAGTATTAACCCTTTGGTTAGCAAAGAGGAACACTGGTTTGTATAGCTATATGCCATTTAAACTACAATGGAGTTATTAATTATTTGTTTCTTTGTTAATGAATGCATAGAAAAATTAAAATGGTTGCACTTTTGCTCTATGGTGAACTACGGTCAACTCTAGCGCAACGAAAGGGTTCAAAGGGTTGCAAAGAATGAACAGAGAGCCAACATAGTAGAAATCTAAAAACTTGTGAATGACTCTGACAAGTATTAACCCTTTGGTTAGCAAAGAGCAACACTGGTTTGCACAGGTACATGCCATCTAAACTACAATCGAGTAATTAATTTTCCTTTGCTAATTTACGCCTATTTTATACCACGTTTTATGTTCAACTTCTCACAGCTTTGTTACTGAATGCATAGAAAACTGAAAACAGTTGCACTTTTTCTCTACGATGGGTTTACATTGAATTCTGCAGAGAGTAGAAAACTACGGTCAACTATAGCGCAACGAAAGGGTTTAAAGGGTTGCAAAGAATGAATTGAGCGGTGTGACACAAGATTCAACGGAGAGCCAACATGGTAGTAGAAAAGCAGAGTTGGGCAGTGAGTGGGTCTGCTGTGGATCGGTGCGAGGAGGGTGTTTACAAGTCGGAGTCGTCCCACGTCAGGGCAGAGCAGAGCCCGAGTTATTTGCAGTGACGCGATTGCAGCCGGATCGCGGCCTGTTTTTGTGCGCACCGAGCAAGAACGCACAAGAGTGCGCGGCGGCGGTGGCGTCGTCGTCGTTCCAGAAGCGTCGACGAACCAACCAACGAGAGCGAGCCACCGTCAGAACCAAGCTTATCGCATATTTAACGCTGGATTTTAGACATCTCTTGCACACAGTCAACCAGTACAGGAAACAGCGCAGAGAAGAATGCATGCCGACCGGTACGAGCGCAGCATTTAAATAAGCTTGCCGATGCGTTATGATAAATTGAGTTCTACCATACAATCATAGAGACAATGTATTGTAATTAGACATTAATTATCGATCGAAAGGTTTTAGTTGTAATAAACTTTACTAGGTTTGATATAACTATGAGAAAGGGTTAACGCGTTTATCGATAATAGGAACATAATAGAAGGCGCGTGTAAAACAAGTGGCCTATCTTTAGAGACGAGCTATCTCGGATTGAGGAGAAGAAAGGCCGAGGATGATCGAACGACCCAGAGAGGGAGAAATTTCGGCTGAGCCAATGCGCGACGCTTTTTGCGCAGGAGTGCTCGGCCTACAGCCAAGTGTAGTCGGTCTGCCTATCAAAAAATCCTGAGGGACCAAAGAGAAAGGAAGGGAAAGGAGAACGCGCTAAACGTATGACGATGTGAAGAAGAAGAAGAAGAAGAAGAAGCTGCTGCTGCTTCTGTTCATCCGCGCGCGCGAACGCCACTTTATTTTGGAGCAATGTTTATCTGGCCCGGATCAAATATATAGTTATGAGTTCCAGAAGGCGTCCGATAGTTCCTCGAAGGAGTCACTATTAGCCACCGTTCCGCAGAACATCGACCAAAAATACGTTCGTGTTGTGCGAGCTACTTGTCGACCAGCTTTCGAGCGATCTTCGGCTGCATGCCAAGGAAAGGGTGCTGCATTCGAGAATCAGTGTAGAAATCCTTTCACGCAACATCGATACAACTTTCTTTCTCTGAAATCTCTCGTATTAATTAATTTCGATATAGGACAAGTTTCCCTTTATTAAATACACCTGGCAAATCGACAAGAAAAATGTCTCGATATAATCTCAAACAGATCATTTCATATCATACTTAATTCAATCTAAAATCATATCAATTGTCTCCGGCAAAAAATCTAGTTCCGGCCCAGGTTTTACCGATGCGTGTGCAAGGAGCTTAAGACTGATTCGACTCGTCTACTGAAGCCTGCAGTCGAGCGTTAAGACAGAAACCATGGTTCGAGAAGCTCCTTCGAATCGGAGCACACGTCGCCACGATAGAAGGTCGAACTTTGTAGAATTAGGTCGAAAATAATTAACGATGTGTCTCGGCGACGTTGACGACATTACCGTTCCAGTTACATCGAGACATATTCGTGCGAAGGAAATTATGTTGTTATCATCATCATCTTAATCATACTACCCTCTACGCTTGAGAGTGAAAGTCTCTGGATGCAGCAATCCGGCCCAACTTGCCTCGACAAATTTAGTTTTCTTATCGTGTGTGCTGCGATGTACCTCTCTCTCACTTTCTCTCTCTCCCTCTCTTTCTGTCGCTGGGAGAAAAAGAGGAGGAAAAGGAAGAAACGCGAGCAAGAGACAATCGCACGAACGCAAGCAAGTGAGCAAGCAAGCGAGTGGCAGTATAGTGCACTTGTGCGGTGTCATGGTCGAGTTAAAATTAGCAAGTCAACCGGATTCTCGGTGCGACGAGAGGTGGAGGCGCCGCAGCAGCGAATTCAACGCGAAACAATGATGGTAGCGTGCGCGACGCGCCACGCCACGCCACGCTCTCGCTCGCTCGCTCACTCGATTCTTGTGCACATTTTAGTAGAGCTGCTGGCCAACAACACACGCGTCCTATCCTCGACGAGCCTCTTGACGATATCGTTAGGCAAAATATTGCACGGAACAAGTAGATATACTTTGCGATATGATGACGAGAAAAAAATGTTATGCTTAACCGCGGCACTCATACAGTGCGTATAATACGTGTGGCTCGCTTAATGCCAAATTCGAAATCATTACAACGAAATTCCTCGCCGAGCTTTGTACGCGTAATTCGGCCGTAATTAACGTTAATGCCGTGGCTCGGTATCCAACGAATTTCAGGCTTTGCCCAAACGAAAAGCCGATAACGCAGGATGGAAGGGTGGGAATTAAAAAAGGACACCTGTATAAGAGAGAGAGAGATGGAGTGAGATAGAGAAAGATTTATATCGAATGGTGCAAAAATGTAATGCACATTGCCTACCGCAGGTGTGTCCGTGTAGAGCAGATATTAAAAGGTAGCATAATAATAAAGTTGAGGGGTAAAATTTTGCAAAATTTAGCTGAATACAAATGTGTACTTCTCTCACCTGCAACTATTAGCGTATACATGTGTGACTATCAACCAGAGAGTGTGTCAGTATGATGTAAGCCTGTGTAATAGGATTGACTTGGAAAGAGACTCAATCATGTTACCGTGTTACTACACTAATGGGTAAGAGCCACTTAAGATTGTGGATATGAGTGTCATAAAACATAAAATGTTTAAGATACAGGTAAATTATGGGAGGGCAATTCTTCAAGGTCTCTTGAAAGAGACAAGTTATGTGGCCTAATAAAGGATTTAGGTCGCTGTGTTCCTTGTACGGCTGAGCGTTCCAAATTCTCGAAACTCGTTGGCTGCATCCGCACATTGCGACGCTCACTAAGCGAAATTTAATCAGCTTCTTGTCGTTATAATACTAGCTGCAGCCTCTTTCGGTTTTCCTCTTTGCTAACCAAAGGAGGAACCGGTCGTTTATTTCTAAGCCTGCTGCAACCGAGATCTTAACTATCAGGATGGAACTAGTATCTTAGAAAACGCAGGAATATTTCAACCGAGTGAGAGAGTAAACGTAAAGGACGTCAAAAATGGAGTATAAATTTGTGTCAAGAGATCCTGGAAGTTCTTAATTGTTGAGATTAATCTCTGATTTTTAATAAGAGGAGTCGAGGTTTTATATGTAACGCGTTATTATAATTTGCCTGGACAAATTTATTATATATAAATATAACTCTTATTCTTTCTAAATATCCTCAACACTAAGTCAGCCGAAAAAAAAGTATAAATGAAGGATGGAAATAATTATTTAAAAAGAGGAAGAGACTGTGATATAAATGCTTCTGATTTTAGTAATGCCTGGCGCACTCCGAGAACGCATTACCAGATTCAAATAGTGTAGAATAATTCTCGGGCGAAAGTCTGCCGGTCGACGGAACACTGCTATTTTATTGCAGAATTACGTTTCAAGTTGCATGTATGCGCAATGCAGAAATAAATGGAGTACATACAAACGACGAACATTGTTGCGTATGGCCACTCCACGGCTCTCACTGTTTGGCCAACTGTGTACATAGAGCTTCATCTGCATTTTCCCTACCCTACCAGAAGTATGAATGTTTATGAAACGACGACTAACCAATTCCATATTGGCAAATTACATGGATTAACATACTAGGCATTAGAAAGCAAGGAGTGCGATTAATAAGAGAACAATGTTTATCGCACGTTTCTTTTAGATTGTTCATCAAGCTTCAACTCTTCACAACCAACAAATCAGAATCGAATTTAAAAGATCTATTAAAAACCAGCCACTTCCTGTTCAACCCATTCCAGTCGATAATCATATCTGATTTTCCAATAATTAGGAACATTTTCGAAAAAAGGATTCGCCAAGTAACGAGATGGATTATTCATTAACCGTGTCTTTCCAAAAGCGATGCTCATTGAAACGAATGCGATAACAATTACAATATCTTTCGGACGAGTATTCCAAGGATCAAGATAACGATAACCCGTGGGAAAAGGTTGGCACAATGCTAAAGAAGTCGAAATAGTAAACAGGCCTCGTCAGTTCATTCGTATCTCCTTCCAGCTTGGTAGTTTTCAAGGCAAAGGAAATACTGGCATGCATCGATTATCATTTGAATGCTATTCGGAGAGTGGTGCGATTTGAATATTTTGTCAATTAAGTCGATCGTCGATTTACATAGGTGAGGGACAGGGTCGCGAGCTGTCGGATGACCGTA
The DNA here is from genome assembly GCA_964023945.1 of Ectemnius cavifrons. NCBI lineage: Eukaryota > Metazoa > Arthropoda > Insecta > Hymenoptera > Crabronidae > Ectemnius > Ectemnius cavifrons. The sequence goes on from OZ030375.1 coordinate 2,206,007, forward strand.
CTTTATTTTCATGCATAACATATGTATACACACTCGATTGCCCGACCGATTTTCATCCGAAGATACCATCTGGAAACGAGCCGGTAGAACACGCCGACAACAATCAAACAGCACCCACATTACTTCGCCAGAGCTGATTTTCCACGACCGTATAAGAATTGCTTGCTCTCAACCGAAATAAACAAAAGTCTCCAACCAGAGTATTGAAAAGCTTTCGCGGTTGCAGGTAATATTTGTAATATAATATTTCATAAATAACGAGAACGTGGATTAAAGTATGCATGTGTGTCGATAAAAATGTCAAAGTAGATATAGAATTCCTTTTTGCTAGATGCTAAAATTCACCTTCGTAATTGTTCATTCCGTGTCATTTGTACTCTGATATTTGTGCTTTGACTTCTGACATCTGTCAGGCAAAAGAGGAATTATAATTATGTAGAACATCGCGCTAATGTTAGGATCATGATTAGAGAATCCTGTTATAATAATACTACAATGGAATAACCCCGTAACTGCCGGCATATTTGTAGATATTGGTAATAGGATTAAACCGATTGATACGGGGTTGAAAACTGTTACAAAAGCGATACCAGAGTCGAAATCCAGTACGCATACAACGATGGCATGTACGTTGCGATGCACAAACCAATCCTGCAAACTACATATTAAAGTGAGACAACGCGAGAGGATCTCTTGGAAAAACAAGTGTAAATACCTTGGTCGAACTGTAGAAAAAAGATCACTATTAGAAAAGATATTTCCAAGTGTTATATCGGTGACCCGATCGCTCGAACTCGTGGCTACGAGATCTGAGATTACAACTACCCTTGAACCAAGTGACTATGTGATCGCATACATGCAAAGTCAAATTCCGCTGATGGCGGCAGTGTCAGTGTTATAAAAGGATGGAATAATAATTCTAACAAGAATTATATTAGTCGGAAGAAAAAATCTCATTATCCGAAGAGAACGAATGAAAGAATCAGATTCGAAGAAGACGAAATTCTGTAATCGTTAATAAAATATACTTTTCTATTATTCATTGTAAAGTGACGCCTCTGACAAAATAAATATGTACTATCTGGTTGAATTCGTTACTTTCTCGACTTCCGGCATACTTCCAAAGCTGACTAACTAATTCGACTGATGGTGACTCTGTGTGATAAGCGCAGTAGGGGAACGTGGGAAAGTCAGGTTTCGGTGCTTGTCCTCTGTCGAATGTGTCTTAATGGCTTGCAAATTTATTAGAGCGGGATAACCCTATCGCTGCCTTTAGTTGTCTTTTTTTATTCCAGAAGCACATCAGGCATTGTTGAAGGGTGACTATCAGGAGGTATGATACATGCTCGATCTACTTAAAATTCAGCACGAATCATTTGGTCAAAGTAGCACAGGACTTTATCAAGAATTGCGTTTGTATTAGTACGTAGAAAGCGAGCTTCGAGATTGCTTGAACAATACATACGCCTAGAACGACCAGTGAGAATTGGCTTTCGAGCAAGCATGGACACAAGCCAGAAGAAGGAAGAGGCGAAGTGTCGATGCATTGAGATGCAGATATGTACACGGTAGGTAATGTGATTTACGAGACACAGACGTGTCCACAGGCGATTGGGACGGCGGATATGCTTCCCAACTCGCTAGAGTTCAACTCTGAATAGATAAGATCTCACCGAAACGACTAAATAAGTCCGAAAGATTTTATTCAACCAGATAAGTATACTAGGAACTAATGTAAAAACCAAAGTCCCTCTTACTTATTCTATACATATTCGATCAAGGACTAAAAGCTTATCCTAACTTCCAGCAGCTTTCTAAGCTATTAATAAACACGCTTGGACATACGAAACTAGAAATTACATAACAAGAATCGTTCTAAGGGCTGATCGCGATGAGTGCCAGTATGATTATAATATGTTAAATACTTAAACGCCAGAATTACTACTGTCTTGCGTATGGCAAACAATGTTAACTCTGGCGTAGATTTAAATAAAGCAGTCCAGCTGCAAAGGATTCTAACACTGAATTCTGTAGCGCGTGTGGATTGTCGCAAGGGCAGGCAAGAGCTCGCACTCGCAACTATCTATCTAGCTCTCAGCAGCAGCGTATTGACGCGACGGTAGCGTCGGCGGATTGCAGGAGGCGCAGGTTAAATTGAGCAGACGTCGGCGGCGGCGGTAGTGGCGGCGGCGTCGCGACGCCAGCTGCGCGCGGCCATGCAACCCTTTCTTCGCATGGGGATCAGACGCGCGAGTCCACGGCCTTTCCCCCGGCGTCAACCACCTCCCACCCTTCCTCTGAACCCGAACCCCCTCTTAAGTGGCGGAGAGGGCGCCAGCAGTAGGGAAGATAGGGGTAAACAGACAGCGAGAGGGAAAATTTATAAAGAGAACTTTGGTGGGGGAAAACTACTTGTTGCGCGCCGCGGTACTCTCGCGTGACGGTAACCACCCCCCTCCCAACTTCCAACTCACTTCACTGCTCTCCTACCCTCTCTCTTTCCGGTTCTCCTTTTCCCCGTTGCCTGACATAACCCCTACTCTCACAGCCTTTCGCCGCGATGAACCCTAACCACCCCACGTACTCTACCCTCGCTTCCCTTCCAGTACTGCTCTGCTAGCCTCACGCAATCCTACCACACACCACCACCCAGCAGCCAAGTCACCACCAGTACGACGAGCTTCGCCAGGAGCGCACGGTAGTAAGAGCGTCGCTGCCACCGACGCTGCCGCCACCACCACCCATCCAGAGAATAGTCCGCCAACGATTCTACTCCACTACCGCTCTCTCTCTCTCTCTCTCTCTTTGCTATCTCGTAACCACTGCCACCGTCGTCGTCGTCGTCGTCACTGTTAACTCGTGATGCCGCTGACAAAAATAGATCTGCCGTCGCGGCGCAACAGATATCACTTCGCCTTGCATCGGACAGCCAGGATGCGTAACCGAGCGAATGCGGTGCAATTCTACTGATACATTCGATCAGTAGTGATTGTAAGATGAAAATGGCGAAAGCTTATTTGTAATCTTAGATATTTTGTTATTAATCCTAAATCAATGGTTCGATTGAAATATGTAGATCTGATAATATTGTCCGAATGAGTTGAAAGTTCGACTAACCTGAATCTGATGGCCCGGATTGTTGATGTGTAGCTGCTGCGCTTGGTTGATCTGGAGGGTGGATGTACCAGGTCCCGAGGGAGGTCTTGGTGGCGTCGAGCTAGTGAAGGGTCCCTGTGATCCAGTTTGATTGGGTCCAGCACCCTGGGAGCCTCTCGGTGGAAGCGGATAGCCAGGACTGCCATGATTCGGCATCGATCCTGGACTACCGTACGGCGAATACTGCTGTTTATAGCCTCCGCTCGGACCGAGCATACTCGGCTTACCACCTGTCGTCGGCTGGGGCCTTTTCATATCGGCAAGGCCCGGGCCAAATTGGGCCTGCGAGCCGACGAACATGTCGTTGGCCTGTTGATTCTGGAAGGCGGGGGTTCCATTGTTCTTGTGATAGCTGGCGGTACCCTGGTTGCTCTGGGTTTGTCCACCAGGTGGGACCGTACTTCCTGGACTTCCGAGGTAATCCGAGGTTCCACCGAACTGTGGAAACTCGGCATAGGGCGACCTAGCGGTTGGTCCTCTCGCTGCAGCGGCCGCTGCCACAGCAGCACCGGGATTGAAACCACCCAAGCCGAGTTGCTGGCTTTTGTGCTGATGTTGCTCGGCCATCTGCTTCAAGGTCTGAGCAGCAGGGCTCATCTCGGACTTGAAGTCCAAGCCGGAGTAAGGTAACCTCGCTGGGGAGTACTGCGAGGAACCGAGTGCACCCGGGCTCGAATTCCCACGCACCGCACTCCCGCTATTTGCCCCTGTCCCATTGTTCACCCCGTTATTGGTGTTATTAGCGTGCTGCTGATGAATCCCATCCTTGTCGTCCTCGATCTTGATCTGACCGTTGTTCGTTGCGACGTTATTGTTATTCGCAACGGCAGCGACCGCCGCTGCCGCCGCTACAGCACTATTCGCCAAGGTATCCACTGGTATCTTATCCTCGAAGTCAAAGTCTTTCATGAACTCCGGGTGGAAGTCTGAGATCTCGGAGATAAGGTCTTTGAAGGCATCTGACGTGATGATCTCGTCGCCGGTGTCGTCTCCCATAAAGTCGGAAAAGCCTGGGAAACCAGCGCCGTTCGCCGCGGCGTCCTTCTCGAGCGCCGCTGCACATTGTTCTAGGTCGACGAATTCGTTGTCAGGTTCTTGCTTGCACTCAACTAGATTACCGATGTCCACGCAACCAATACCGCCACCGGGACCGGGCCCACCAGCGTTACCATTCCCGCCAGTCGGACCGCCACCACCACCATTTCCACCTTGGGACCTCGATGATGCGGAGGCCGGCGTGTCCGGGCCCGATTTCGGTGAGGACGAAGCGTTTAGCAAGTCGCTCTTCACCGAAGCGTTCGTCAACGCTTTCACCGTCACATTCGTCGAGATTTGTTGAGCCTGTGAGTTCGCCGCGGAGGTAGTGAATTCCAATTGTTGCACTATCTCCACGGAGAACTTGGTGAGACCCTCGTTGCTACCACCGCCTCCTCCGCCTCCCCCGCCGCCAGCATTCGGACCCGTCGAGTTTGCGCCGTTTCCGGTGGCATGCTGGGAATGGCCATGATGAGGCCCACCGCCCCCACCCCCACCAGGACCCTGCTGGTGCTGATGTTGGCCTTGCGTGCATTGCAACTTCACCGGGGGCTCGCCGAAGCCACCGTCACCGCTACCACCACCGGCTGGCTCCAACTCCTCGGCCGTCCTCTTCAGGAATTTTTGCTGCTGAAACAATCGATGAATAAGTCTCGATTAGTCGAGCAATAAATATTCTATTTATATTACCCGTTAATAGTACGAGTAGAACATATGTACATTTCTGAATAAACTCTTTCAAAAAGCGAGCACGCTCGCTCGAGAATGCTATTAGTGGGGGGTCAAAGAGAAGTGCGCGTATCGAGTAAGTACTTTGGGCCCACTACTTTTTCCACTGCTCACCGACTGCTAACCGGTAAGGCAGGATATTTAAGGACTGGCTACGCTGCTTGGGATGCTTTGCCCCGCCGCTGGTTTCTTTTGCAATTAACTCGACAATTTCTCACCGTACCTGTCAATACTGGTCATGCTTTTTGCTCGAGATCGCTTTGTGCGGGTTAACCACCCGGGCGGCTGCGTCGAGCTGCTTGCGACAACCTGCTTTAGTCGAGAACCGGCCGCCGTCCTCTCACATGCCACATAAATCTTATCGCACAAATCGGGCATCTCATAGCACGTGAGATTATGTCTGTCGCCTGTGATAGCCCCTACCCCTCCTCTCGACTTCGCTCCGAATGATACGGGTCCAGAAACCTCTTGCAATGTGATAAAGTGTGTAAACATATGTCGAATAATGCAAGTATGCCATAATTCCTTCTAAGTTTCCAGTATTTTTCTGGTAGTTTAATCGAACAGGTATTGCGAATTATAAATATCTGACATAGTGGAGAAGAAATAAAAAGTTGGATTGTATGTTACATGAAGCTAAATGAACTATCATTTTGACTGTTTAAGGTCGTGGTCCACGAATGAGCACCGGGTATATGTATACATGTCTATGCATTTATCATGATATGAACTCGGATAACCCCGGTATCCTCCTAAAATCGATAATCCGTATTACCGTCTAATACCGAATCCGGCTTCCTGTATTTCCGCTACTATTCCACCGCATTATCACCGCCTCGCATTTCACATCTGACGAGATCTGCCAATACTGATGATATAATACGTTATTCAGAAAACTTGTTGAGAATTATTTGTAATACGACGAAACACTTGACGATTTTCCTAAAGGTCGCGAAAATCTAAAGGAATAAGTATATCATTCAGGATTCCAATTCCGTTAACGATCCTTCCGTTAGCGAAATCATATCTTCTATTTGATTTGCTTTATCATCGCCTTTCGAGTATCTTATCTACCAGTGTATATGATAAATTGAAAATCGCTTGCAACCCGTATACTTTCACGTATGTGTGCGCACACGCGGCCAATCTGCGCAACTTATCAGAGTTTCGTCTAACGAAAGTATGACCACTGTTAGTGAAGGATTTCTAAGTCAATACTAAAAACCTTGAAACATCGAAAACAGTTAAGAATTGAAATGACAATACCATCAAGATATTTTATCGAAATTCGACTCGACTTAGCAGTACTTTAGCTGAAAGTAATGTTCCCATCCTTGTCATTTCTTGATGCAAGTATACGACTTGAGTTACACACGTAGCCTGATCCATTTATCTTGACCGGGTAACCACTTCGTTCTTCGCACGCTTTCTTGCCAAGGATTCGCGCAGCATCGTGCTTTAGCACTCTGCTTATGTTAGCAGTGTTTGTTAGTAATGATACGAGTTTCAATGGAGGCGACAAGAAGCAGGATTAGATTGCCGGAAGTGTAAAGAAAGTATAATCTATATATCTATATTTTAGAGTCTAGAGTTTGAAAGTACATTGTTATGATTTAATTCCATAATAATTAGAAATCTTTTTTCTTTAATTTCTTCATTCTAATGACTTTCATTCGAAATAAAGAAACTTTCAATCTTTACTTAGCAAAGACTAATTAATCAATGAATACTCTTTGTGTCTCTTAGCATTGAATGTCACTTAACAACGAATCTTAACATAATTCTTAACAACCTTCGTTATTATGAATAAACAGCGAAGTCAGCTGGAAGTAAGGATTACTGGGAGTTTTCCTATTAGAAGCGCGTCAGTAATATTGAGCCACGCGTGAAGTTCCTTTTCATACGTGGGAGGGCACACACCAGTTCATTGAGCGTTACATTTCGTTAACAACAGTCTCGACTGGCGAGGCGATTGTTAGCACGACCTAAATATCGTCTGACTCGGCCCAGCCGCGTCTCGGTCCGCTTTTAATCTTCCAAGTGTACGATAGCGGCTTGGCCGGGCTTCCCCACCCACTACTCCAAACTAGTCCGATTCATATTTTCCTTCTCTTTTTATTCTACGAGAATAGGAAATGAAAATTTTCTCAACGAAGTCGAACGAGAAAGTCAGAGAGCAAATATTAATACAAACATAAAGTTTGTCTTTAAAGGAAGTCAAGAAAATCTTTGAGACAAACGAATAACACACATGAGAGAATTACATCGGCGTTATTTCCAGGATCACCTATCGCCTGTGTTTTTACACGTCTCGAACCATCGCTAATCCGTTTGTTTGGAAAGTTGTCTCGGTCACCACAAAAACAAGCATACCGAATTGCTGGAAAAGCATTTGAACACTGAATAAAAAGCAGGGCGAAGTATTCGAAGGGAAGAAAATAACAAAGAATACTCCAGAAAGAAAAGAGACGAGCGAAGGGTGACCGATGGTATTTTATAATTGCCATCTACGTCGATGGAGATCCTGAACAGTTAGAAGTAATTCCGCGCAACAGAATTTAGCTCGGTTTACAGTCAATCAACGCCATTTTCCGCACGTTCACGCAGCTACGCGTGTACACTAAAAAGAGAGGGAAAGAGTGAGATGGAGCTATCAAGGGCGTGCAAGCGAAACAGGGAGAAGAGAGAGAGGACAGGGACCCATTCCACGGTAATTCAATTTTTAGCCAAAAATCTGGCCGCCCGGAAACACGACAAAAATTACTCGTCACTTTAACGGGCCAACCTAACCAACCAACCAACCAACCAACCAACCAGCTCTGCCGTCTGTTGGCCGCAGTATTTCAATGCTGACGCGAAATAATTTTTCACTAGCAAACATGCCTACACCACTGGCAACGGTACGTAGATATATCCACGCATACCCATGGCGACTCATGCATGTGTATGTGCGCAGGGTTGCAGATGCAATTACGATATTCATTCGCGCAAATGTAAATGCAACCGGCTGGCCAGCAACGCGTTTCGCTACCAAAAGCAGTGGGATATTGCACCGCTGTGATTCGACAGATCGCCGGAATTTCGAAGAAAAATGGATCTCCCATCACACACGCTTACACACACGCGTAGCTAAATGCGTTTGCTGGTAGTGGTCCGGTTATGCGCGCCATTACATGGAGAATTTTGTACTGGAACCGCGTCGTCGTTCGTCCACCACAGCTCCGCCAACATTATTGGCAGCAGTAAAGCTCCTTTGGAAACTTTATTCTACTTTGCTGCCACTCGGCGCTCCCAGCGTATGCCTCGCCCACTCTCTTTCAAAGTAAATGGCTCGTAATTACGCGTACTTCTCGAATCCACCTTAAAATAATGGAGTTGTAATCCGGGTAAGCTGACGTGCGGCAAATGTACGGATATATCTACGAGTTTCGTGTTTTCTCGATGTGTATTAACATCGATGTAAGAATTCTACGTAAGTAATCGTAAGTAAGTAAAATTTGATACAAGGTCTTGGAAAATTGTTATTAAATTTCTCGAGCTCCCTTGGTAGTGCTTTGAAATATCTTGATTACGAAAAAAGAGTTACTGTAATTTGTTAATGAAGTATTACAAGTGGAAGGTTAATAGAATGAAGAAAATTTATGAAAGTTCACCGTGAAGCGTAGATAGTATTAGATTCGAATGGTGCGCGGTTACCGAACTGTAACGATGGATTCGATTGGTTGTAAAGGGATGGTGCGAAAGAAGGAGGGTGAGAATCCAGAAGAAGGTCGAAGGAAGAGGCCGCCGTCTCGGGAGTGCGAAAGAATCGCGGAAGTAGGCCTCGAACTTTTTGACCCAATTTTTGTCAGCCTTGAATAACCAGTTCATCAGGGGCCGACGCCGGTGCTGCATACCACGTGTCCTTCACGGTTATTTGCTGTGCTTTGTAAGATAATGCGTATTCCTTAACTGGCTACGAACTATATTACTGTTAAACAAATATCAATGATTCAAGAATACTAAAATTGCATGTATTCAGTCGAGGCGAATTATCATACAATCGTAGCTTTCCTATATTCTATTTGGGGGTTCAATGTACTCGCTGTCACCAGATTTGTGCATCAATTAATGTATATATTGCAGTTTTAAAGATCATTCGATAAATAGATTTGTCTACAAACGCGATCAAAAGCATTCAATCGTCATGACGAAGGTATTTAGTACACGCGTGATGAGAAATGAGCGGGAAAGCGCGATAGAAATGAGCCCGCAATCTGGCGATTGGATCAGAAATGAGCTTTCTACTTTCTGTTAGTATGATGATAGCATATTGGCTTCACCCGAGCTGACCGACAGGATTGCTATGTCGACTGTCGAAGCGAGATTAAATGTCGATATTAAAATTATTAGACGAGCGTGCAAGGATCATGAAAAAAATAAAAATAAAAGAAATGGAAAGCAGGGAATCCTTGCTGTCAAAGAAAAGGCCGAGAAGCGAGGGAAATATGGATCGATCGATATGCACTCGCGGAACTAGTGCACGGAAGCTTGTCAGAGGACCGATAAATTCTGGAACTTGCAAGCTCTCACCAGGCGAGCTTTCCTTCAAAATATCTCAGCATTATCCTGGCACTACATTCACTCCTCTGTTTAATTGATTATTAAACAATCAATACGATGATTAACTTACGACGAATTTACCACTGTTTACGAGTGTCAGCTAATATTCCAAACATTTATTATTCTCATCATCCTGGATAATAAATGATGAGTGATGTTTATTCAAAAGGCGATCATTCCGATCATATTCTCTTCGCACGAAAATGAAAGTGTATCGATTCCTGCTAGATATTATAGCCTTTTGACTAGTAAGTCGTTTCTATTCGTAGCGAATACCAGAAATAAACTGCAACTTACCAAGGAGTAAGAGTTGAAAGAAAAGTCAGCATTTTCGAGAAGAACAAAACCGGAGAAGAAAGGAATAAGAAAATGGCTTTTAATTGGACATCTATAGCGTATCTTGAATTACGAAAATCCAAGCTATCAATACTAATCGGATCCATAATGAATGCCCGAGACGCGCCCATTGTTTTCGCAGGATAGCAAATCGCCAAGTAAAATCTGGAGCTGTACGCATACAATAGAAAGCGGAAGTTGGCGGTATCCCTTGCGCTGAATAAATATGCATTATAGCGCGAAGTCGCTCACGAGTAGCTCGGCTGGTAGGATTATTCGCGGCCATCATTTATTCATCTGTGTCAACATGCGCTGAGACAGAGGGCGTTTAATTAAAAAAGATACTATCCGAGCGTCGCCGGTTTACACCGGCAATTTCTTTCCCGTACTAAGCAGCTCGCGTATCGCGCTGAGTTGAACCTTCACTCAGTTGTATAATGCAACATCGCATCCAAAAGAGATTAGTTCGACTTGGTCTCGCAACTTAACCGAGCGTACATCGTATTTTTCAAAACTCCACTAATTTATGAAAAGGTACACTCGACAATCGTTCGAAAGATAGAAATAAAAAACTGAAGCGACTTTAACTCGAGAGTTTCTTGACTCTTCGTCATCCCGGATCATCCTGGGTGTGACTTGAAGACCGAAGAGACTCATGATCACAAGTCAGACAAACCGAAGGTCTGTTGGACTTGACCGGAACCCTCTGTGAACACTCTGAATCGGAAGGTTTGACTGGCTCGAGTTGATTTAAAGCGAAAGGTAGTGGACCGCCTCGCTGGCAAATCAATAGTACGAGAGATTCTATTTCCGGAATACGTTTTCATTGCGGGTGTCTGATAATATAATAGCTTTTAGAAATGATGATAGAATAGAATAGAATAATCATTGATGAAGAAGAAAATGCGTGAGATATTTAAGATGAAAAGAAGAAAAAGGTGTCGAAGGCGCGTGCGGTTTGTAGACTAACAATACGGAATACGTTTTCATTGCGGGTTTCTGATAATATAATAGCTTTTAGAAATGATGATAAAATAGAATAGAATAATCATTGATGAAGAAGAAAATGCGTGAGATATTTAAGATGAAAAGAAGAAAAAGGTGTCGAAGGCGCGTGCGGTTTGTAGACTATGTCAACTTGGCGATGAAGGGTTAAGCGAGTGGGGCAGGAGCGCCGGTCCGACTTTCTCGACATGCTGTGCCACCAGATATCGATTCCATCCAACCTCTTTCACCCTCCAAGCCTTCTCGAGTCGCCCCGATACCCTTTACGCTCGCACATTGACTTCGACCTACGCGACCGAGGGTTCGTTTGCATGAAAATCGCGCCGGATGCGCGGTGTGCGTGGGGGCGCGCGCGCGCCCGCGCATAAAGCCACCCTTCTCTTTCCACGATACGTACAGGCTTGGAAAAAGGAGGTTGGAAGCAGGCAAGACGAAAGTAGAAAGTAAGAATGCATTGGCTAGCGTGGGGTTAAAAACACATAGAAACTTTATCTGTGAGAGGGAACTTCCGGCCTATGAGTTCCCTTTGGAATCTACAGGGATTCTTAAAAAGTTTACCTATCGAAGATCGAGTATCTTCAAGTTAAGATTTACACTTTAAGTAGCTTGATGTTTACACTTGATTATCTTTTTTTCTCTCTTACAGAGAAAACATTGTCATTAAATGATTGTTTCAGTCAATCCGATCATTTCTTGTCTATAGCAAAGGTATAATATGAATCGAGCTTTATTGTTCTACGTTTTGTAGCTCTAATCTATTCGATTATCAGACGTAGCAACGTTATAGCATACTATATCTTCATATGCTAGCTGAAGCCAACATCGACTCGACTCAAGCAACGTACATTTATCGAACACGTCGAAACGAAGGCAGAGGCAAGAAGTCCCAAGTACTTCTAATTAATTATGTAATACTTCAAGTAGATGAAGCATCTGATACTTGAAACTGATCGAGTGGCTATTTCTCTATCGCCACCACAATTTCTCATACACTCGAACACGGCCATCCTAACTCGCCAACACTGCACACTTCCGTGTCTAATTAACTCTTCGTGATTTATAACGAGAGACTCTCTTCCTCACACTGTCTCCATCTCGAAATGGGGTGATCAGTTTCAGTTGAAAATGAGCAGCGTCCAAGCGTACAGGGTGTGCGATTTAATTGCGAAAGAGTAACCTACGCGCTTGGTAATTTACACCTGTTCCGTTATGGTGTCGCCCAGGTTATGACTCGTTTCATATCTCGCCCGCTACCGTCCGACAACACACACTCTTCGTCGATGCATCCACTCTCTCAGTGGAATGTAATCCGAGTGCCGAAGAGTTCAATTGCAGAGACGTGGATAAATCGGAAATTCCTGATAACGAAGCCAGCCCGGCGCACCAGTCGAAACTAAAGCGGCCGGGTTGCGCGTCTGCTGCCTACTGCCTGCTTCGCTTATACCGCACTCCGATCTGACGTTACGGATCAATGAACCTTTCCTAATTTTGCCTGTAACTTGTGATGCACGCTGGCAAATCTTCCATTGAATAATGTTAGCTTCTTTAAGAATTCTTTATTTTTTTAAGTTTCATATTTCTGTGATATTTAAGAAATTTTATTAATTCTTAAATTATAATAAATACTATCTTATTGGATTTTTAGAGTGCCAAGAATATACAGTGGGTGAAATTTTAGAATCAAAGTGTTAAAAACACTCGACTCAAGTAAACAAGTACACATACGAGGATGACGCGTTATATTTCAATTAATTCGAGAATGCACTTGTAGCTTATTAAGCTAAGACAGTAATGGCGATATCAGTGGGAGAGAGCTAATATTTTAGGAAACTCGCGTTGCCATTAACGGCGCTCATCCGAATGAGCACATCCTCTCGCACCGCGCGAGTAATTACAGATATGCACGTACTATCCGTGACGGGTCTGCTCGACTTATAAGCACCGCTAGGGCTTCCGTAATACTTGATCGATAAAACCGTATACAGCAACGCTTGTAGAATACGCCCTCCGAGCGCCAAGTCATTATTCCCTCCCTCATCTACCGAGTTGGCCATGTATCAAATTGCCGTTCCTGCAATTCCTATCCTTCAACAATTCACAATAAGAATTTTCCAAAATTAACATCATTTCAACATTCTTATGAATCGAAATATATCTCTCGTTCGATGAACTAAGTACACAGAGAGAGAGGTGATAACAGTCCTTCTAACTCGAATCGCATGTGATTCCAAGTGTGATAATAGTTAATCCCCAAAGAGAGTAGTGTCCATAAGGTAGAATGGTTACAAAAGGGCAAGGGCCACGAATCGTATGGATAGGAAGGTTTGCCCCGGGGCAAAAGGCAAACTGTTCCAAGTCAGTGTACGTTGCGGCGCGTAAAGCACGCTGCTGCTGCTGCTCTCGCTCTCACTCTCTCTCTCTCTCTTTCTCTCTCTGGTTGGGAACGGATAGGTAGTCAATGCAATAGACGAGAGCACAAAGCAAGCCAGATACGTAACCACGAGTTCGGGCCAAAGTCTAACAGACACGACACACCTCCGACCTTCCTATCGATCTGCGGCCGGAGGTTTTACGTGCTTCCTCCACCCTCCCGCGCTACGCCATCGCCAGCGTAGCCGGCGCGCACTCAAGTCCTCGCGAGGAGGAAAGCCAAGCGAGTCGAACCCTCGCCTCGCCGCGCCTCGCCACGCCACGGTACGGTACGGTAACACGCCTGGCCTCTTCGTGCGTGTGTTTCTCGGCTGCCGCCTCCGCCTCTATCACTACTTTCGTCATACTCCGTCTTTCTACCTACATACAAACCAACCAAGCAGCAGCAGCAGCAGCAGCGCACCCCTCTGCTTGCCACCCTCTTTTACACCCTTCTCGCACTCTCACTCTCGTACTCTCTCGCTAGCGCGCACCGGTACATACATACATATACGAACGACGACCAACCGCTCCCTAGCTGCCCCCTTCTATCCCTCTTTCTCACTCCCACTTCTTTCCTGCGAGCCTCTATCACTCTATCCGAAGCGGCGTTTGGTCGCTCTTGGCTGCACGACAGCCATTGTCCCTGTCTTTCTGCTTGTAGTGGACGAGAGCGCAGCACCAGAAAGACAGGGTACGACGAAGAGAGCGCAAGAGAGCGAGAACACGAGAGTGCCAATAACACGTCTTTGCGAGTCCAACTTTCGCGGCGTCCCGTCGCATCGTACCAACCAGCCTTCATTCGTCTCTCGTCCCGATTTGATTTAAAGCCGAGCAACCTCTCTTTTCAAAGGCGGTTGAAACCACCTGAATAAACGCGCAAACCTACTCTTCTATTCGAGGACCATAATTGCTCCACTCGAATTTTGATCATTCGAAGATGTCTGCTTCATCTTTACGGATAATGCCGAGGTCGATCTATCGCTTGGAAGCGGAAAGGTATGCAGGCCGCTTCGTTCGGCGAACAGTACTCGCGCGCCGTCCTACCCAATTCTGACAATCAATATTTAGATAAAACTCTAGGTACTCCCGAAGCTGGCACTCTTTGCCGATACGAGCGCCGGTGTTCGGGGAAAGAGAGAGGCTATTGTGCTGAAAAACAGCCGAGACCATCCAACTGATATTTCGAGAGTTAAGTGTGCGAATCGCCAACTTGGAAATTGGGAATTAGCTTGAAGAATTGAGGATTCCATAGTCAAGTAAGATTTACTAATGAGGAGTGATTGAAAGCTTTTAACGTAAATGTAAAATACATTTTGCGTTGAACGGAAATCAGTTATCAGACAAAAGGAGAACACTTGTTTCTTATTAAATGTTCTCTTTTACCATCTACCGTGGCATCTAACGCTACTCGGTGGATTGCCACTCTGTAGCGGCGATCGCTGATACTATGCCGCCTGGCTAAATATATCCCGAGAAGCACGGGGACTATCGGGAGAACCGCAAGACGCCGGAATCCCGTTCAAAGCGTAGCCTAATAACGCGACAAGGTCGCAGAGTGTATTTTGGTGCTCGGGATTGAGAAGTGCATGAATCGTTCTCCACCCGTTAAAATCCTGGCTCGCACCAAAATCCATTTAAAGCTCGGTTACCATTCAGAGTTCCAATCTAACCATTCACTAATTAATTCATGTAATTTGACCTCCAATATCATGAAATATGAATCACTGTCGCGGAAGCTTTATTTGTGTTTTAATGAAAATCTTCCTTCGAAAGAACATACACATACGCACTCACAAACCAATATTACATCCACGAATTCCTATCGTTTCGATGATTATGAAGCACGAAATGCGGACGGGATAAATTAGCCCCGGCGATGGACACCCACGTGCGTCGTCTAAAATAAGTTACAGCGCCGAGAGCAAACAGGTTTATTAGCGGATTGCGCACTTCCAACTGGAGCGCTCGAGGAAACGTCCTCCGATCCAATAATACTGAGATATGAGTTTCGTTACTATTTTAACACGAGCTACTTGTAAACTCGATGAATCGAAATGTTACTGACTGCTGATAAAAGTCGATCTAATCTTTCTTTTTAGTGAATATTACAAGATATAATCTAATTCTATCTGACAAGCGAGTGTGTATGAAAAGGACAGCTTATTCACAGTTCTTCAGTGAGAAGAGTTTACGGGAGGAGCACTCACCCGAGGGTACGTACGGTACTCGCTGCAATCCACTAGCCCGAGTTGCCAGTGGCCTCTCTCATTCTCATATCGGGCGTTTCCGGAGCACACCGCCTTTGGTCATGCTATGCCATGGTGGTATTGCATGCCTCGACTTCACGCAACGCGTGTAATCAAATGGTATAAATAATTCCGGCGCGTTGCCATGAGTTGGGTTGGGTGTTGGTCAGAATGAAGCTTGCCTTCTCCGTTATTACACACCAGAATTAGGCCAACAGCCGATTCCGGTATTTAGCTTCTAAGTTCGTCCTCATCCCGTGCATTATCACTGCCTAAAGGGAATCCCAACAAATCGAAGGATAACTTTCGTCTTACTGTTATCAAGAACACTTTCGATTATATATTACGAAAATCGCGAGTCTTCCTAAGCAAACAGCGAAATCTATACATCTTATCTACTATCATCTTATATCTCACGAAAGCAAGTTCGCCAACTCGAACTTAGGAAGGTAGTTCCTAAATAATCGATTAAGGGGGAATTGGGCGAAGCTCTGGCACTAATTGATGAAATCCAACAAACTTTGACTATTCCAGGGTATCCGAAATTGTTCGCAAACTGAAACGTAAGAAGGGAGAGAAAAAATGTGAAAATATAGTATATAATATGGAAAGAGAGTATGACAATTGTAAAGGCTTCAGGTAAGAGAGGAGAATATATATAATAGAAGGAAGCTCTATGATTGACCGATTCCCAACTAACGCCCTGGATCGCGAACCGGTGATTAGTGCAACGGAACCGGTGCGCCTGGGACAGTGAGGAGGCGGAATGTCCGCGAGCAGCAGAGAGTGCAGTAGATGCCCCTATTATCGCTCGCCCGACCGCTAGAATGCCGTTAGACGACGGTCAATCTATTGTTCTACGTGTGTGTATGCAATCTGGACGCTCCTCAGACGCTCGGAGAACGAAGCCAAGGAAATCACTCGCTCGATACCTTACGATCACGGTTGAATCGCGATCAAGCAAACTAGTCGTAAAATAATCATACGAAATAAACTAATTATGTCCTTGAAATACTGATCAATCAAGAGAATGTTTGTCCGATATTGTTCAAGCATTTCTCGCCAATGATTCCCAGGTGTTTCTTTTGAAAACTGTAAAAATAGAAAATGTTTCATGCGCGGTGTTTCACCCAAGTTGTTTGGCATTTTAAGCATTTATGCAGAAAGCGCATGAGAGTTTTTCTAAGTGTACTGTTGAAATGGATTCGAAGTCTCGCCGAGCGTATAATGGCGAACAGTGAATGGGCGTTACAGCTACATTGTGTTTGCAAAACTGCGGCGCGCGCGCGAGTGTGTTGTTGCTGTGTGTGCATGCACCAAGCGCGACTGGTAACACACGCTGCTTTCAACACAGATGCGACCCGCTGCGTATGGTGCAATACAGTTATGACGGTCAGCCGCTTCCGGTTTCTTTGAATCTTCAGGCGTTGAATGAGCGGGTCAAATGTGAAACAGGTTCCTAGCGAATCTTACCGCGAGACACTTGAAAATCTGTCTTGGAATCTTAGTCCTACGATAAACCGTTCTCTCCTTATACATTATACTTTCGTAAAGTATACTTTATTAACGTTTTAAAGTATTATTCAAATCTCGCCATGCAGGAGTATTAAAATTACACATAACCCGTTTGCAATACAACTAGAAAGTAGTATAACGGCATTAAAAAAAAGGCGAGAGCAACGTAAAAAGATATACAATCCTGCAATCTGTTATATTATTGTCTTGCAACAATTATCACGCATTTAGCCCGCATAAAGTTTAACATTTCGGCTAACGAAATTGGTGAATGCGCGATTAAGAATTCTTTCAACATTTCAAAGTAGTATCGACCCTGAGAAACGAATGGGCTGTGAAAGTAATTAGCTGTGCGTTAAGATTCAACGTAGAAACTGCAACTTCGATTATGCCACGTACGTAGCAGACAAGGTCGACTTAGACAGAAAGATATAAGAAACAAATGATTCTAAAGGGATGTAAATGCAAGTGTCGAAGACATACCATCATTCCAGGCAGTCTAATGATGCACAGGAGACGCGACAGCGAGAGATTTCCTTTTTAGAGGGGGGCCACCCGGGCCTGTGGCCCTGGCTGGTGGTGGCCCACCATGCCCCCGTTCGGTCACTGCTTTTCTACACTATAATATCCGCACCACCACACTTACTCGAAACTTGTGATCGGCAAATTACCGCGTTACAAATCCATCTCTGCGTTCGATTCGAGTCGACGATATCAACGGAACTTGAAGGTCATCGTCTCTCACGAAGCCGCACTCTACTCTCCTCTCCCTCTCTCCTTCTCTGGCTCGTGCTCTGCGTGTATAGATATCTCTCTCTTTCCGTCTCCACCTAGCTCCTATCACCGCTCTTTCTCGCGCCTGTCACTTGGACCGATTGGCTATTTCTTCCAACGTTATCGGCTGTCTCTCTATCAGCGCAAATCGAGCGGTCCTTCTCTCCTTGGCGTGTGGCTGCTGCCGCAAGGCACATCGAAGCGCGGAAACATTGGCGAGTTCTTTTTTTCCTTCTTCTTTCTTCTTTTTTTTCCACCCCCCTCTCGGCGGCGCGTTGCACCCACACTTGGCAGCGCGCACACACAGAGCAGCACCACTTCGTCGCCAGATGCTGATCGAGCGCTTCTGTTTTCTTACGTAGTCTGTTATCACTGGTGTTCCGAATATGGCGCAGGACGCGGTTCTCGTCTGCGCTGAGGAAAAACTCGTACTTTAGACCGAGCCTGGCATACCTGTACTCTTAGAGTTATGTAGAGTAAGAGAGCTTATTGTTGGGAGTATGTTACATCCGATTGGATCGCCGGTGAATAGAAGATCGCGCGCGATTGGCGACGCTTAGTAACTTCTCCGGTAAGACTCGATGATGCCCCGTTATTAAAACTAATGCCCTTCCAATCTCACTTGACTAGCTATCACTCGTGTTGACTGACCACACACGCACCGGCAAAATGGATCGCTCGTGTCCCCATGCCGTTTGCTAAGCCTCGACGGAATTTCCACGCTTTGGCTAGTAGTAGCCGTTGCGAAGTAAGTTAAGCCGGGAATAGAATCCTCCTTTCAGCCTTTCTCACACCCCGCAGCAGCAAGCATGCATACTGCCGCCCTCCTTCTGTGCTTCTCGTCAAAGTAGTTCTCGTTTCTTCTTCAACCGGCGCGTTCGCCTCGTCGTCGTCGTCGTCCTCGACGAGCCAAACTCTCGCGCTCCGAGTTTGCGTAGCACATATCGGCCAACCGTTTCGTGACCTCCGAACTCTCCTCGTTTCTCTGTCACTGGCGATGCGAGTGACAGATAAAGCGTATTAAATGCTTCGATAACAGCGTAACTTCGAAAAACACTCAGGCTGCGCGCCGCGTCGCTTCTCTTCGCCAGGAGCGCGCGCTCACTTCTGCCGCATATTTAATTTCGATCTCCTCCTACTATGCCACAGAGAGACACGCACACCACCCGACACGCACCACAGCGACACGCGGTGGCCGTGAAAGATAGCAGGCGTTATTTAAATTTCGTGTATCAGTAGCCGCTGCTTTTCGAGCGCACACACCATCGAGCAGAGTTTCTTGTCCAGCAGCAACAATGCTCACCAGCTTCTAAAAGTGATTTCCTTATTTTCGCAAATCTCCCACTATGAATCTGTGTTGCGATCAACGCCAACCTGGGCTGTGTTTCCGTGTGCGCCACCCCGCTTCTTCCACAAGTTATCAGAATGAAAGATATATCTGCCGGCCGGACCGGCTGCACAAGTGGACGCTTGACTATCCGAGCGAAGATCGCGTCGAGAAAGAACAGGTCGATTTCCCCTTGTAAATCGTCAACAGGTGGTTCGAGGAGGGCACTTGATTCAGCACGCGTGCGAAGGACAGGCGGAATCTTGAAGAGCGTGGAGAGAAGATGATGATTGTGAGGATGAGCCGCGCCGCGTGTCTCAACTGTGAGAGAGTTGCGAGCGTTGCTCGATGACGATGATAGCGGAAGAACACGAGTGCCGCCAGCGAGCCGCACGTTGCGCCTTCTAGGCCAACAGCTGATCGCAGGCGTCTAGAAGCGGCGAGACGACGGTGAAGGGGACCTCCTCCTGGTCGCCAAGATATCTGTATTACGAGTCTACTGACTTCGCTTTCCCTCCGCGTCTCCTCTTTCTCCTTCCTTGATATCTTTTCCAATCCGGAGGATTATCCTTCACCGGGGGGCAGCGATCGCACATTCACAACGCTGCACCCGAGCTGCCCAACTCCAACTTGACTGACGATGCATCGAGTCCGGGGTCTCCGCGCTCTCCGGGCTTCCGACACTTCACCGCACGAAACACGAGTTTATACTAACTACGTATTGTGCGTGACCTCACTGAACGGACGGTCACGGCGGGTGCGTGTATACATTATGTCTTTTCTCTTCCCTCCCCCCCACCCCCCACCGCCCCCCCTTTCCAACACACCGGCAACCCCTCTTCGGAGCTTCCTTCTGGCCGAGAGGGCCGACTATTTTCGTCGCGAAGGAAGTAACACGACAGTAGCACGCGTCGTCGGCCCCCACTCTTCACTTTACCGACTCTCTTTCCTTCTTCCCGTCACTCTCTGTCTCTCTTTCCCACTCTCTTCCTTAGCTCTCCTTCCCACCGATGCTCCTCCGGCCACGATTACCGGCTCTGCCTCGTCCTCTTCATCCTTGTCGTCGTCGCTCTCGTCGTCGTCGTCGTCGTCGTCGTTGTCGATGTTCTTCGCCCTTTGTTCCCGCTGTTTACAATGCACCGATCGACCAGCACGTTGCACTCCTGACAGCGGACGAACGCCAGGAAGAAGAGGAGGAAGAGGCGGAGGAAGGCGACCGGCTTTTTTCATACGCGAACATCGGCCGCTGACTCTTTCCTCGTATGTCTCTTCTCGCCGTTTCCTTCGAGCCGAGCCGAGCCTAGCCGTGCACAGTGCCAAGCCTCTTCCTACCTAGCGTTGCTGCCAATCGAGTGAGATCTCACGACAGCACACTACTGCGTCACCCATTGATTCCTTGATTTCCCGGCGACGCACGACGACTCGCAGGATCACAGCAACTCTTCTAGCCTACTGATCCTCCGGCGACTCGACTACTCTCCAGCGCGCCGGACAGTCGCCTTCTTCCCTTCCGAGCATTACGCGCGCCTTCCTCTATTTCTCTCCCTCTATCTTTCTCCCCGTTCTCAGTGTCGCCTTACTATCTATTACTCTTCTCCTTCTCTCACACACTCTCTCTCTCTCCCTCTTTCCCTGTCAGCCTCGACGACCCTACTCGCTCTCTTTCTCTTTCTCTCTCTCTCTCCCACACTCGGCCCGCATATATATCTCTCTATCTTTCTGTCTTTCTGTATTATATCCCCCCGCCGCGAGTCCACTTCCCGCGCCTGCCTCTGCTCTTCTTCCTCCGCTATCGTTCTCTCCGAGCGACCACCACCTTCGCCGGCAGCGATTCAGAGTAAGTGGGACTTCGGAGAGAGGCCTGAGTGGACGCGCGCGCGGCGGACACGCACACGGGCCAGTGGTGGCGGGTGGAAACTCACGGGAAGACAGCGGTAGCCGGGAGGAGCGAGGTGAAATAATGTAAGTTAGTTAGGCGTGCGGAGGGGAAGAAGAGTTTTGTGTGTGTGTGTGTGTGCTGCGGCTCGGAAAAAGGCGGAGAGTCAGGAAAGGCGAGAGAGAAGAAAGAGCAAAGACTCCGCGGGTGTTCACTCTGTCGAAGTCCGCGAGCGATTGACTCCCGCGCGCGCGTCCCGGTCTATCTTTCTCTCCCACTTCTCGCGCTCTATCTCTCTCTCTCTCTCTCTCCCTCGCTCTCCCTCTATCCCTCTTGTTCTCGCTCGGTCACCGGCGGTAGCGCCGTGGCACGCGTGAGGGGAACGTTGGAGGGGATTCCCGCGGGAGGAGAGGCTCGGTCTGACGGGATGAGGGGATCGAGTAGGCTCCCTCTCTCGCTCTCTCTCTCTCTCTCTCTGTTCGTGTCGGGCGAGTGACTGGCGGGGTGGGTTCGCCGAGGTAGGAGAATTGTTGGCGGCGGCGGCGACGACGGCGGCGACGACGACGACGACGTCTGCGGCGCGGCGACCGGGAGGGATTGGCAAAGGGGGCCTCTTTCTATCTCTGTGGGAGGGAGTGCGGGGAGAGAAGAGCGCGGCAAGCCGCGACGTGAACGGGTGGGTATGGCGCGTGCCACTACACGCTAGCAGGTGGAGTGCGCGTGCCCAGAAATCTTGGTCCCGTACCCTCTCCGCCGGTCACCTCATCCTTCCTTTTTTAGATCCCAGCCACCTCTCGCCTCCTCTTGGGCCTTATCTCCCCCCTCCCACTCTCCTCCTTCTTACCCGCTCGCACCCTCTTTCTCTCTATCGCTCTCTGCCCCTGTTCTCTCGCTTCCTTTCTTGCTAGTTGACCGCGATAGTCCACTTCCTCGCTTGCACACACACCACACACAGAGCTTGGCTTGGCTTGACTTGGCTTTACGCGATAGCTCGATGGCTCGGTGGCTCGCTCGGCTCGGCCTGTGTCCTTCGGCTCGCCACCGACAGAATGCAAGAGCGCGTTCGTCTGCCTCCGTCCAATCTTAGTAGAGCTTCCACTGCTTCCTCTTTCAACAGAGCATCCGACGTACCCTCCACTGCCTCTGTCCAACGCGTCCGTCTCCTTGTTTACCTTCCCTACCAAAGCCGAACCGAGTATCCACGGCTAATTCTGCTCTCACTCCCTCCGATTCTTTGATGATCCTGCGCGTTCGAGCGCTCGAGCGATATCCGCCAGTTGTGGAATCTTAAACCGGCGGTCAGTCTCGGTCGTTGCTGCATTCATAATATTTACGCTGCGCGATCAGGTTATTCCTGTGACTGAACGAGGCGCGCTGCTAACGAAATTCTCGGCTGCGATAAGCTTCGAGGCCAGCACATAGCCGAGGCGCCTCGGCCAATTCGCAGTTACAATATCCGTGCATCACGCAGTCCGCCGAGTGTGACGCACGCAGTAGCACACTCCTTATCGATACTTTTGTCCGGTCAGCAGAGGCGGTATCGTCTGCATTCTTTTCTTCCAAGGGGCCTGACTACTGTCTAGAGTGTCGCGTTACTTCGAGAACGTACGGAACGATACTCGTAATTCGTGACTCCAATAAAGTGCAAGGCCAAAGCACTTCCAGGTCCTCGCTCTGCTAATCGAAATGAAAACTAGATATCCCTACTGTAGGGTAGCTTCGCTCTTTGTCTGTCTTGAAGAGAGTCTCGCAGAACGTAGACGTGCGTGCCAGTACTGCGAGAATAAGACAATCTCACCGCCCGGCGTTACTACGCCAATGCACTATTAGAGCGGCAGATATACCTTGCGTAGGCTGTCAAGAAACGGCGCACGTGGTTTAGAGGGAGCGCGAAAGAACATCATTGCCGTTACGGAGAACCTGACGCCTCGAGGAGTCGGCAGCCACTGGCTCTTCGGAGCTCCGACGCGACTCCACTCGACTCTCTCTCGACTGGCCTCGCCTAGTCCCGCCACGCCGCGCTATGCCATACACTGTTTTCCTCTCCTCTTCTCTCTTCTGCTCCCCGCGCTAGCCACACACAGTCTGGCCTCTAGCAAGCTTCTAGTTTCTAGCCTGCTGGCCTGGCGCGTCGCCTACCGTCTCTACCGACCGCGCGAGCCATCTCGTCCTGTCGCCTTTCCTGCCATCTCGACCTGTCCCTTCGAGACCCGACCGAGCGCACTCTAATACCCTGACTCTAACTGGCCCGAAAGTCAGAAATCGGCCTTGTTACTTCGCACAGACCCAACGCGCGTAAGTGCATAGTCTCGCGGCTGCTACTACTACTTTGTTGACTGTGAGTCCAGCTGACGCAAACGTGATATTCACTTGTACTACTTAATCAATTCTGTCGTTTTTTTAATGTATTTAAATTTGGAGAGGGAACAGAATTATTTGAGCATTATACACTAGTATCTATTTCCTTCGATTTTCCTTTAACCTAGTTCAAGCGATCTTGCTTAACCCTCGAGTTTCTAATGACGCTTGTGTATCCTCTCGGAAAGCAGACAAGACAAAGGCAGCCAACACTAATCCTCTGTCTCGATCGACGTACTTTAATTGATATGTACAATTGAGCGTGCTCTGAGAGATAATTGGGTATACACGACTCATTAGCAGACTTCCGGGCGCTCTCTCGCTCGGTACAGTCATGCGACTCTACTGGTAAGTTGGCGTACAGCCACGATAAGAGGGAGCGGCGGAGTGTGCCGAGTGAATTGTGCGAAGGAGAGTATTTCGATTGACGAAAACTATTTCTACATTGTGAGGATGTTGCTGCTGGATTGCATAGGGTGGGAGTTGGGTTGCGATGCCAGTCGGAGCCAGTAGAGTGCGGTTACTGATCCCGAGATGAATGAACAGGGGCACCAACAGCGCGACTTAAATACCTCTGGCGCAGTGGCGAGCAGCGGAGTTGTTCTGCTACACTCACACGCTGGCAGTCGCATTCGCGACTCATCAGGGCCGCATTATTGTCAGTCTCGAGCGACATTTGCCCGGTTTTTTCACCACGATTCTTTGGACTGCGCCGATTAAAAGAGAAAGGTTTGGTTACCGAAGACACAAAGTTTGCTCTCTTTAATACCTCCGATCTTTTAACTGCCTGTGATTTCCACCAGCAAGAATATGTTTCCGCGGGAAAGGAAAGCAATGCAAATCAAATTGAAGTTTGCTTTCTGTAAGACTAGTTTTTTTTTATTATAAATAGTGGATACACGTTCAGTCTTGAGACTGTCACGGTGTCCTCCGTTTTTCTCCCGATTCTCTGAGAATTACCCAAGCAACAATTCGAAGGCTCGTTAGTCCGGTGCACGCGCCAAGCGTCTATAAAGTGAGTCTGATTCCGATTGGAGCACTCTCTTATTACATCAGTTTATTGAAGTGGTTCAGTAATAATCCTCTTTCTACTTTTTACCTTCGTCCTTTCCTTGAGGAATCGCGGACAATATTACAAGAGACATACACACAAATATCTATCAATTAAATAAAATAATATCGAGAAATGACTAAAAATAAAAGATGATTTGAAAAAAAAGCAGGGAACAGCTAATGAAACTAATATGAAATGGTTTCCGGGTAACAACGCCACTGCGACACGAAGTGTTAAAAGGTTCTGTTCTATTTGAGACACCGATTACATACCATTCACGAAGGCGGCGTTGTCGGCGTGCCCTCGGCAAATGAGCCGTGATATTAAATAGATGTCACGTAAACGTCGGGCGCAAATATGACGTTAATGTTCGGGCGAGCCAGAAGAATGCGGCTTTTAATTAAAGCTCGAGAACACGAGTGCCGACCACGATTTCTGCACACGCGCGAGCGCTCGCGCGCGCGCTGTCACCTACCTCGCCCGCACTATTATCCAGTAGGCGTTGCACCGGAAAATCCACATATTCCTCGCAAGGCAAAAAGAGTCTCGCATATGTCGAGCGAAGCAGATAATCATTACGAGCTGCGTATAATAAAACAGCTCCAATCGCTTTCGTTCGCTTCACAGATACGCCGAGATAAGCAACGAACTTTTCGTCACTATGTATCGATAAGTCTGCACTTCGAAGAGCTGCAACATTTCCTCGAATATACACTCGATCGATTCGAGCCTGATAATTGCGATTTACGAAGAAACGTGTTGGCCGATCGATGACCAACTGTAAATGTTTAAGAGACTCCTGGTAGTTCTGGCATGAAGATATAATACATTGTGAATAGATGATATTAAGATTCGGATTATAAGTTTAACTCAATGGTTTTATCACATTCGAGTTCCTTGAGTTTCCATTTGATTTTCTATCGTCCAGTTATCGAAAGGTAAATGGACAATTCGTTATACATCGTTTAACTACATTCGTAACACTTTCGAGAGCGAGTAGTAAAATGTGATTGGTGCGTCATCCAATTAAGATTACTAAGACTTAACAGTACGTAAACATCAAAACTATAGCTGAAAGATGTTTAAGTTAAAAAAGAGTAAATATTTTGGTTGCGCTTTTTAGCCGAGCAAGCAGCCTACTTATTCGAGAGCACTCGCAAGATTCGCGAGAGCTCTTCATTCCCGGAGATCATCATCGTATCGTGTCATCCAGTATATTTTCGAATGACACTATTTTCGAAAAGTATGGAAATGCGGGGCAAAAAGTATAGCTTTTCCTCTCATTTCGGAGCGCGTGATATCGGCTGACGGGTTTTCGCCGACAATCGCGAGAAGGAAGGCAGTAGTCAATATTATCCACACGATGCACACAGAGGAAAAGGGATTTCACACGAGGGAAAGAGAAAAGTAGCGCGCGAGTTTGAGCTGACGATAGCGAGAAAGGACGTGGAGAGTAAGAGAAGGAAGAAGTGGCGAGAAAGAAAGAAAGAAAGAAAGAAAGAAGCAAGGCCGATGCCATCCACCGATTTGCGAGATCACTCTCTCCTTTTCTGACTTCCTCCTGCTTTTCCACCGTAATCTACCTTCTCTAGGCGTTTTCCCTTCTCTCTTCCTTTCCGCAACTTGTCACCTCGCCCAGTCATCCAACTGCAAGAATCCCCGTCGTTCCTCCACCGTTCTGAGTTTACCGTTCATCATAATGCAAGAGCACTCGCCCGATCTCCTCGACTTGATTTTTTTCTCTCTCTCTCTCTCCTCTTCCTGCCGATACCAATAGAAGCGGCTCATTTTCTCTCTCATTACCTCCAGATGGATGGGCATCCTTATTGGTACAGTTATTACACCTGAACACTCAGCGAAGCGGACACCGACGGGCAAAGATTTCTAGGAAAGCATCGCGAAGAGTGGCTGACAGACTTATAGACAATTTATACGTAAACGGAGATGGAGAATTCAATTAGCAAATACTAGCAAAATTTTATTGAACTTCACCGTACCGTTTCCGGGATAATGCACTTCGAAATTGGTACTTTTAATACGTATGGCATAGCTCAAACCCGTTAGTTAGTCACATTAACAATTTTAATGATTTAACTTTTCTATAGAATGCTATAAAAAAACTTAACCTGTGTTTCATCAATATTTTACGAACGCGTACAAATTTTTACAGATTTTTTCACCGTCTCATTTTTACGTAATACAGTTAATAATATTGAAATTGAAAAATTGAACTACTAAATATAAAAATATCGCGCTTTTCTTAGAAGGTGAACAGTTCAGTTTCGATGCAGGCCGTTTCATTGAGTGGCTCCTCTCTCATCGCACACTCTTCTTATCTGGCGGTCGGCGTGCGCGTAATCGGGCGCGATTCCAGTGAATTCTGTCGTCAGCGGATTCCGACGTCGAACAAAGAGAGTCGAGCTGTGCTCAGACGTCCATCGTGACGAGACACGGAGAGACACACACACACACGCAGCAGTGGAAGATTTCCGGGGCGAGAAAAGGAGTGGCAAAGGAAAGTAAAAGGAAAGATAGAGAAAGAAAGAGAGAATATATCGGCGTTGTAAGAGGAAGGATGGAAAAGCAATGGAACAAGAGAGAATTCCTAGTGTATTGAAAAGACAAGCCTGACATTCTTGGTATGCATAAACCGTAAAGTTACAGTCCTTTAAACGCGCACAGCTCTACGCTCTCGGCAACCTACCTACGTAATACACGCACACACACACACACATACCATGCATATATTGCATTGGTATGCTAGTAATAGTGTACGCGCAGTTCTCGTCTGGTGGAAATAAAAATGTCGGTAGCCCTCTTTGTGGATTGCGCGTAGCGAATAAAGAACTCAGGGGATGTAAAAGTTGTACTAAAGCTTGCGCAGCCAATGTATAGCAATCTTTCGGTGAATTTCATGAAAGTAGGCTAACCAAGAGCCAAGATAGAAGGCAACCAATTTTCCAAGAAGATAATTAAAGGTTGATGATCGAGAGCTTGCAATTATTTGAATTTTGGTTTCCTCACCGCCAAGATCTCTTTGAATGAAAGGGTGAAGTTGTCTTTGAACTCTTCAGCCACCAATAGGAACTTACCTGTAACAGGAAAAAAAAATAATCTCGGTTAGTAAATTATAGTACAAGGGATTAAATATAACTATGTATCGAAGTACTCGAAGACAGGAGTAGTTAAGAGTATCGACTCGTGAAGAGAGGAATTATCGGATAGGGAAATAAAAGTATTAGATGTAAACGATAAGAAAAAAAAGATTGACAGTGAGAGAGAGAATTTACATTTGATGGGATGGGAAAGGGCAATAAATTTACAAAGACAGACCTAAATACAGGGTACTGTATAAGCATCGTTTAATGACCTATGCCATTACCTTTTTAAGTGCAAGCGGATTATTATACGCCCGAAATCTGCCGATTAGTTAGCCAAGCCGGAATGCACGAAACAAACGGAGTAAGTAGCGAAAATAATCAAGTGAAATGTTTAAAGCGACACTGTCCGCGCGCGCGCGCGCTATACAGCAATCGGGCGAGTATTTAAACAGCAGGGAAGGATAGATCCTTTCACTAAATCAGCTGCACTGCGGATAAAATTTTAATAGTCGGACACGTCGCTTACTACTCATTACTGCCAATCACTCTGTCATAGCTAAATTAAGGGAAAAGGTAAGAATCTTAAAAACAGAACGAAAGTAAACTCTCACAGAGAATGAGAGGAATACTGAAAAAAGTTTATCAGAATGTTAAGATGAAAATTATCAGCGGATATCCAACAAGGGTGACATGCGCACTGCAGGAATATTTCGGTCTTGAGCGGTGGCTAACCCCGTAGATAGGAAGGGAGGTTGTGCTTCTAGGTTCTCGGGAGGGCTGTGGGTCGGCGGTGGTTCGAAAAAGGTCCCTTCGATTTATCGGCGTCGTCGCAGGGACGAATCTGGGTGCAGGGGCGCGTAAACGTCCAGAAGGGCGACGCTTGCATAAAGTGGTGGAAAATTCGGGTTGAAACCTGTGAAAGCGGGGAAAGAAGATCAATAAAGTGGTATGCCATACTGTCGGTGCCGCTGGCTGGCGGCGGCGGCGGCGGCGGCGGGTGCCGCCGTTGCTAGTAGCGGGTGGCGGCTGCTGCTACTGCTGCTGCTGCTGCTGCTGCTGCTGCTGTCTGGTGTGTATTATTAAGCGGAGGTGTGGAGCCAGCGAGGAGATGCGAAAGAGACGAGAGGAAGATAGAGAGGGATGTATGGAACGAGGATACGCCGCTGCGTTCCGAGAGGAACACTAGCTGTGGAAAGCAGACTGCCGAGATGGCGAGAGGGACGGGATACGCCACTGCTGAGAATCGCAAGCGAGAGAGAGAGAGAGAAAGAGTAAAGCGAGGGAGAGAGCGTGATCAGGATGAAACGATGAAGAGTCGAGAGAGAGGCTGCGGGAGAAGGGGGATGAGAGATGGGGAGATGGGTGGTGGAAGAATGAGAGGTACCCGAACGAAAGAGGGCGAGCAGAAAATATGGAACAAGCATTATAGAGATTCGTTGCTGAAAGCACAGGGTAGGACCCCGAGAAACCGATCGTACACTAGATATTAATTGACTGTTCGGTACTGTCGATCGATCCTTAATCCAAAATGTCAACCGTACTGATTGTACTCTTATTTAATCAATTTCCTCTGTAGCCGCAAAGAGAATTAAAGCTATCGCTTTTTACCGGTAAAAGATAAAGAGGGAAGGTGTGTATTAGAATTGCTAGGAGAACGGAGCACGGTCTACTTAGCAATGTTTCCTGCATGGTTTACACGTGGCATGAGCAACGTGAGTCCAGCTAAATTAGAAATTTGTTCCACATAACTATCTTTGTGTAAGAAGATTTCTGTGCGAACGGGGAGAGGAGACCGTTCTATCTTCTTGCTTGGGTGATAGTTTGTTTTTGATATTCGTGGCGGGATTTGGAAAGCTGAAAAAAAATGCCTCGCTCACTTGCGCATACTGCTTCTTCTTGACGTCAGGGTGAACAAGATAGTCTGGAAGTTGAAAGGTTCCAATGACAAAGTACTTCCTTTTCGAAAAGCTTGCCTTTCCCTAATTAGAAGACTTCACTAGTTTCCTCGAAATAACAGACAGCCCGGAAATAACTGACCTTACAGATTTTTTGTCCTTCTCGGTGAAGATCCGCGGACGGTTTTCTACAATTTTACAATTTGCAGTGCACGCCAGCAATGAGATTATTAGAGTCTTTGCAAGCACCTCGAAAGGTTACCTTGAATAAAGTTCATTTATACGAAAGGAGTAACGAAGAAAGAATAAAGGTTTCAACTCACAGGATAATTCCGAGTCACTCCTTTCAGGGTGAATCGTGCCCTTTTCTATTTATATCTACCATCTCTTCCATCCGACACAATCTGACTTTACGCGTAAGAAACCGCGCGCGCGCGGCTCCCGCTTTCGATTTGTTCAACGGATATACGCGAGAGTCTATTTGCTTTACGAGTTTGATTTTACATCCCGCCATAGACATCACAACCTTCCATATCCCTAGCAATATCCGGCGCCAAACGTCGAATCAGAAAAAACAAGAAAGAGAGCAGGGATCCACCTCGCAGTATTCACTGCTGACTGTGAATGTTTAAATACAATCTATCGACATTTTTATATAAACAAAATGGTTAAACGCGCGCCGATCAATTTGTACGAAAATTGCGAGGGGATGGAAATAAACAAACAAATTTTGTTCACGGCAATACAGATTATATACGAATCGGTAGTGTCAATATTATCGACTTCCTGAAAACTCTAATCGTAGCAGATTTGTTACTTCTTGTTAATTAAGCCTACTATTAATTGTAAGTAAGCAAAAGGCGATGCATGTTACATCGCAGCTAGTAGTTAATTGTTCAGCGTCATTTTCTACAAAAGTCCAGGTGACTTTTTTGCCAAAAAATCAGAGTCAAATGCAACCAGTCCCTTTTTCGTCAATCAGATTGGCGCGTACGAAGATCGACCATCCTTGGAACCTTTAGCAGTTACCACTCGATTTCAACCGCGAAAATCCTATCAACCCTCTGTTCAGACAACCTCTTTGGCAGAGGGCATCACGCAATGGTAGAAAGGCCAAAAGAGGAATGTACATTTCAAAGCAGCTTTACGCTTTTCAACATCGCCATCGTCGACCGGCTTCCAACGACTTTATGGCGGGAAAGTCTCCTGTTTGCTGCTCGATTCTCATATATCCTGACGAAGGATACATTCTATAATTCGCTTGATAAACCCGTCTGATTTATCAAACTTCGTCACACTCTCTCACCTTTCATTGGTGAAGCGAGGGAAAAAACTCTGACAAATCTAGCTAAGCCAACGCCCTTTACACGTGGAATTTTACAGAAAAAGTTTATAAAACCATACACAATCCTCTCGG
This sequence comes from Ectemnius cavifrons, assembly GCA_964023945.1. Lineage (NCBI taxonomy): Eukaryota > Metazoa > Arthropoda > Insecta > Hymenoptera > Crabronidae > Ectemnius > Ectemnius cavifrons. The sequence goes on from OZ030375.1 coordinate 2,236,845, forward strand.
TAAATATTTCGTTAGAATTTTCAAACGAAAATCCCCTACAAGTTTCACTAGTGTTTCCTGCGTAAGAACTGGCACGCGACTAGGTCACAGGATTGCTAGAACTACATACTTTTTCATATCTGCGCGTATTATTCGGTAGAACACTGGAAAGCCATCAAAAATCGCAAAACTCTGAGATTCATGAAAAAAATCTTGCAAACTGTATTTTAAGAAAAAGTGAAGAAACAATTATTAAGCTTACATGTAATGTACATACAGATATAAATATACACACATATACAGTGTCGTTCATTAATCAAATAACGTCGCGTGTCCAGGGTTGCAAAGGTTTATCCCTATTCGGTGCGGTGGGCGCGCGCGCGCGCGCGATCCTTTCGTGGGTAGATGTTAGGTAGATGATGCTGCGCTAGGTGGTGTGTCGGGTGAAGGCACTGGGTGGCTCGATGGTATGCAGAACCCCACCACCCGCTCTATCCTGACCAACCGGCTGTTTACTGTTTGGCCTCCCGGGATATCGATCCCAGTGGCGTAAGAAGTACTCAACCTAGGTCCCAGCACACCATGCGCCCAGCCGTGTGAGCGTGCGGCCGTGCGGCGGCCGTGCGCGCGGCCAGAGAATCAGAAGCAGAGAAGCAGAGGCGGTGGCGAAGGCGGCTTTTGGCCGTGGGCGGTTGGCAACCGACCTTGTTGATACGGCATGAATCCACCACCCGCGCGAGCTACTTCTAGCCCTTCGAAAGCCGCTACTCAAACAAATTGACTTCAACCGAGTGCCGGCCGCCTCTAATTGGAGATATAGTTACTTCCCGAGCAATCCTCCACAAGCGGCACCCGGGTGCTTGACCTGTGGCTTCATCTGCATCAAGGCGACGCGTGTTCCGAGGTAAAAGCGCGCGCTGTTTCTTCATCTTCGAGGGGGGATGCTGATTTTCTGTGAGAAACGATCAAGAATTTCGGTCGAAAAGAATTTTTACCCGCTCGAAGTATATATATTGGTATCTTTGATTAGGTGAATTTCATTTATGTATGGATAACAATGTTATTACTTATTGTTAAGTTAAATATAGGTTCTTTTATAAATTGCTAATCCAGCTTAACGGTTAGAAGAATTGAAATGGAAACTTGATGATCTGGGTGTAAATAAATTCTCGGATGAAAGTCAAAGTTTCTGTAGATATGTACAAGGAAGTGAAGTATTCAAAGGGCAAGTGTTGGGAGGAAGCACGGAAGGAAAGGACTAAAGGAAGCCATGTCGGTTTAGGAAAGGAAGCCTCCATTAGGCGGCCTAGGGATGAGGGTGCAATCTGTTACCTAAGCCGCTCCTTATTATCTTACCATTATCTCTGACAAGCGCCGATATTCCAGTGAAAATGCATACCTCCTTATAGAATCTACTATATTTGCGCTCTAACCTTTTGCTCTACTTTGTCTTCAAAATGATCATTAACACGTGTGAATCTTCCACACAACTTCTTACAACTTAGAGAAAAGTGAGAAAAATTTAGAAAAATACAAAATTATATCTCGTAGAGACTTCTCCTTTCAACAATACGATTAATCAATAAGAAGGGGTCGATGTACTTAAATCTATTCAGAACGAATTTGCCTGACTCGGAATCTGGAGGTGTGCCGGGCCTCTCTTCATACTCCTGTCGATAAATCACCGATGTCATTATTAAAGGACTCGGTAGCTGCTGACAAAGAGAGAAAGAGAGAGAGAGAGAGACACGAGGATTATTCGAGCATAGTAAAGAGCATGATAGAGGCAGAACGAGCATTGCAAAATTCGACGAGATCTTCCACAAAGATAATTCACTTCTGACACCAGATAAATAATAAACTGTCAACGATTAAATCATTCAATGGCGACGTGCTCGAACCTTCTCGGAGAAGCTCTGCTCTAAGTCTGAACCCCAACCTAACCGTAATCTACATCCAAGCACAGGTGGAAGATCCTTGAGGTCTGTTATGAGTCTAAGATGTCTTTCGTGTATCAGGGTGGATCATAAAAGGATTAGAATGTTATGACGGTAGAAAATTTGGAGTTAGTATTATTCCTTACATTGTAAGTGATTCGTTGTTCTTTTAGTGAGAAACTTATGTGCCTGTATAATTGTATCACCCGATTCATCGAGTGCGAAAGTTCAACATATTTTCGACGCCCGTGACGAGTGAATCCCGGTTACTTTCGGTACCAAACGAGTCATTGGTACCAGAAAAGACAATGGGGCCGGTGGCCTCGACACGAGAACGAAACTGCTCGATGATTCACGCTGACTGGAATGCCAGAATTGTCTTCGATTTCAGACTCCACCTCTAACTGTGTACACGAATAACTTTCATCACTTGTGAAACAAAATTGGCTTGATTTACGACAGCTAATGAAGAGCAATTCGAATGACAATGATGATAAAAGAATTTTACACAAGACAGCTTCATTAAAACAATGAAAATAACGTAGATCGGTAATTAAGTGCTGATAATTATGTATTACTTATATCCAGTTTATCCAGTGAGTCGCAGATTTATAAATGAGATATTAGGTGCACGCAATTCGGCGGGAAGAACGTGACTTTGCTTTTTCAATATCAGGCAAGCATATTTACTACCTGATACAAGCTTCAATATTTCTTTCATTGACAAAAATATACAAAGTCCGTCAAGAAAACTGTTATCGTATCCATTTTTTCTTTATTTAAACTATTCTTCATTTTATAGAAAATAATATCATTTATGAATAATAATATTCATTTAAAACCACCCCATAAACGCTTTTTGTACACATTATGGGATTACGCGTGCTCATTATGAAAACTGATGTGCTTCGAGATTAACAAGGGATTTCTTTCTTTCTGGAAGAGCACGAACTGTACGAAATGTGCCGTAATTAATTCAAGACGAACAATTGCCGATCGTGGATAAAGCAATTATTATGGATCGTGGTGAATAACATCGATGCTTGCTCGAACAATGGAAATAATATCTCGCGTGGGCAGCTAATACATATGAAGATACATCTTTGTATAGATGTATCGGAAGCTATAATCGCGTGGGTGATCTTTCTGCTTAATGTCGTAGTGATATGTCAAGTTTTACGCTAAATCCTTCTCGGTAATTGGGACACTGTTACTGCTAAGTATACCTTGCAAGTAATATGTTTATCTTGAACGAGACACGACTACTCGTGTAGGAAGAGGTAAGAGTAATTACGCTCGTGCACGTAGAAGAGTTCGTGGGTGGCAATTTAATAATCGGGTAATTACGGATCCTTATCGGTTGAAAGCCCTAATCACATAGCCGCATGATGAAGACGATTTTTCATGAATCACTCGTACCAAACAACTAACGATGCTTACAAATACAATACATTGAATAAATATCTTCTTACAGGTGAAGAAAACTTTGTATAAAGAATTCTTCCAATATTTTCCCAAAGAATTGTACACCTTGCAAATATTCATCCAGCAGGACAGAATACATCAGGAAATTGTTCGATGAATGCCAATGAAATTCATGTCAGTAAGTGCCAGTGCAGAGGTCTGGCACTTACAGCAATCATATTGCAAAGTAGCCTGATTGAATTGCCAGTTGTGAGAGGTGCATTCAACTTTCTTACCGGTTGACATTGCATAAACAGGCTAAACTCCTTTACCATGTTGCGAGCTTGTTGTTTGAGTACATCGATCAGTAAGGATAATGCTCGCTTTTGGCATTAGCGAGTGGTGCATGTTTATTGAACAAACATTTACTCGTCCCGTACAGTTTCACTGTCCGGCAAGAGTTGGTTGGTTGGCAGTGTTCTTTACACGATCGTACATTGTGCAAAACTGGTCGCTCCATATGCAACCGCGGCCCGATTCACGATACCAGTCTTAGCCGGTCTGTCTTACCTCTTCTTACTTCGATCCTGTGTGTCTCGAACTTTCGCACTGTTCTTACGAAAGACGTTAGAACTCGGCAGTCACCCTTAATCGTACCTGTTCATATCTCTTTAAGTCGTATAAAAAGTTGGTCAGCAAAGTATTCGACAGTTCGTACATTGTAGGTATTTATAATCGACATGATTTTCTTCGATTGACAAATATAATGTTGTAGAAATATTTCGATATTATATTTCTACACCTTTTCTCTCTCTCTCTCTCTCTCTACTCGAGTATAGAACGATAGAATTCCCTTGGCTCTTGATTTGCCGTGCGAATTCCAAGTAGAATACTAGGCGGAATCGCTTGTGAACGTCCTAATTTGCACAGACGTATTTGAGCACTTGGAATGACTGATTGCAACAGTAATAACTCAGCCATTCTTGTGGTTGCATTGTCTCCGCATGCGGCATGCGTGTCCCAAAGAGGCGCGCGAGCCATAAAGAAGCGTTCGACTTTGCTCCAAGGAAACCGAGCCGACTATTTATGCATGAAGACCAATAATCGAGCAGAGCTCTCGCGCGATACGCTCACCGTGTTTTGAACGAGCTAAGAGAGATACAGCGGCGGCATTGTGCAAACCGCTCGAACTTTCGAGCCTCTTAAATTATGCAAAGTCCTAATCAGCCAGGAGTCGCGAGCATGTACTGGTAGATACATAGATATACGAATATGATCTCTGCAGTTAGTGCAATGGATAGTACGTCAGGAGCGGCAAGAGATGGCTGAGATGAAAGGCACCGTGTTTCGTTGAGAGTAGGAGAAATAAGAAGCGGTCACCGTTTTAGAATCGAAATTTCATCCTTTCGAGGAGAGTGCCTCTCCAAAAGAAACCGCTTGCTACCTGCGCTTGTCTTACTTTCGACTAGAACGGCGGGAAATAGTTTCGTTTGTTCTCCTCGGCTCATAATTTTGCAAGCAAGGCCTTGTCAACGCGACCGTCACTTTCTTCTTTCAGTCGTTGGGTCTCTGCTCGAGACCGGAAGTGAAAGATGCCCGGCGTGTCATGCTTAAAGAGTCGCGGAAAGCTATTCTCTTTGCGCCCGATGACTCGTCGTCTCTCCTTCTCGATTCCTCGGCCAACTGGCCCAGCGAAAGCGAGACCCGCCTTGAAAAACTCAGCCTGTCTACCTTGTCTCCTGATCATTCCTACGATTCATGAATTCATCGACCTTCTCTCCAGACAAGCTGTCACACATCGAACGAAACATATCGCTAGGAAATTGTATACATTCGATACTCAACCTACTTTTTTCTATTATCCAGGAAACTACTTGCGGGGCTAGTCGAACTATTACGAAGTCACTAGGAAGAAACTAGCAAGTTGGACCAGCAGTTCGAGCAGAAAGCAGGAGGGTGAAAGTCTCGCGAGTGGACAATAGGACGGCTGGAGGGGGATGAAAGCGATCCATGCGAAATCCAACCACTACCAAGTTCCTTCTTAGGAACTTATACTAGGACATCTTCCGCGGTATTACTGTTCTACACCTGTTTAACAGATTTTGCTTGCAATGATAAGTTGGAAATAGCGTTGCTATTCCTCTGGCCTAGTTGCGTGTAACAGCAAGCTGTGCTCGTATTACTACTAAGCGGTGAGAATGACGATAGTGATGCCGGAGAGGAGCTCAGCGATGATTCGCTTTAATTCTGCGCCGTGTGCAATTTCCAAGCGCCCTCGCTGACTATCGATAAGACGTCTCTCGCGCGCACCAGATCTCACCGTGTAGCTGTTGCTCGTGCGAGCGCAATACGCCCGGCCGCACACAGCTGTACTTTCGCAATAGTGAGAGGCGTGTGCCGTTGGTCGTTGCACGCACCTTTTGATCTCGCGTTTGAATCCACCAGCAGCAATCTCTCAGCTCTCGCTCGGTGTCACCGTTCCGTAGCTGCACTTCGAGGCACGACCCGAATCAACGCAGTCCGAGACAGTCTCTCGCCAATGCAATCTGTGTTTCCATGTCTCTGGTTTTACACCTGTTAAATCTTACTAGACTACAATCAGCTTAACCGCTTCAAAGTTCTTGGTTTCTCTTGGCTCTTGCATAAAACTTCATTTGTTCGTACTTTTATGTTGTTCTTATTCTTTTAATCGATATTTTTAATTAAGAGCGGTGATAAAGAATTTTGAGACATTTTTCAAATTATGATAAAACTAATTGTTGAGTAGGAAAATTCTATTTGTAATTAAGCTTATGTTATGTCACACCTGCTTTTAGAAGTTAATTTTATTTCTATGATATTTATCACATGAAATGTTTTTTTTATTCATGCGTCGTTATTGTATCACATATTTTTAAGTCATAAACGGTAATCTCTGCTCTGTAAATTTTAATTCGATCTCATTATTATGATTTTCAACACTCACCTCCTTAATTTAGCAACACATGTGTACTTATAAGTGAACTTTGCTCGAGTTCTATAAGACCGATTGATCCAGCAAGATTTTTTCCGGCCACATGAGCGTCGATCGAAAGTAACGGTGGCTACACGTAGGCCAAAAAGAGCGATCTTGATTTTAGGTCGGTCGGTTACGAGCGAAGCGCGTCACGGCGCGCGCGGGGCGTCGACGAGCAGCGCGCTATTGTTTGCTCGCGAAGTAGGTAGGTTTCTCATTTCCATGAGTTTCGTCAGCCTTCTCGCTCGCCTCTACCTACTTACTTAGCATCGATTAAACGATTACATTACCAAACCGGCATGAATAGCTAACCGAGTGGCTCTCCTTTCGTCTTTCCAAACGGAGAAGCCACGCCATGCTGACGCTCCCAACTGGGAAAGAGGGCCGTCGTCGACGCGCCATGCTACGCCGCGCCGGTCAAGCTGGGATCGCAAGGATCGATTGCGCCAACAATAAAGCGATAAGCCCAATCGAGAACGCACTCTCTCTCTCTCTGTCTCTCATTCTATCGTCCGATAACCGCCATCCCGCTTTGATTATACCGGTAATCGAGTACAGAAAAGCAACTTCGACATAAACCTTATTACTAGCAATCGCTTCTACCCACTCTCATTACTATCCTGTATAATCCATCCATGAAATACAAACAATACAAGAGAGAAATTCATAAACTAGTTCGATGGAAAGTGACGTAGAAATAAATCTAGAGTAACTTCTAAACTTTCGGCGATGCTAATTAAATTCACCCGACACCTTTGATCCAACATGCGAGGAGAGAGGACCGAGGACGCAATTGTTCGCACTCGCTAGCTTCCATAAGTGCACTGTACACATGTGCATGTGCACAAAAGGTTTGACATAGAATCGCAGGAGCGATTCCTAGTTCCCAGGCGATCCTGAGGTGCGGAGACTGGTGTGTTCTGGCTGGGTCTGGATAGCAGAGGCTGCTGGCGGCTGGATGGCAGGCTGCTGCGTTTCTAGCATCTATCGATCCTATCGCCAAAGCTTCGGCGACGGCCACGCCGAATACATTTTCACGTTCAACGCTATCACGTTCACCCATACGCGCTTGTAGTTCTCGTATATGTGTATGCGGGACACACGAAAAAAAACCAAAATCCGCTTCTACCTCCTCGCTCTGTCCTCGCTATCCTCTCTATCGCTCTATCTCCCTTACCCTTCTCCCTCATTCTCTCTCTCTCTCTGTCCGCTCATGAATCTTCCATGCTTTTTTCGTTAGCGAGCTCTTTCTCTGACCTCTCGCGAACCCAAAAACCCGGCCGCAGCACAGCTCGAGCGAAGCATTGAAAGCAGGATTTAACATTTCGCTTCATATAACACTCCCTTGAATAAAAAACAATCGTATTTGAGACTTCTTATAGGGTTGCAGGAATATTCGCGTATATCTGCTGTCAGTGTATTTCTCAATAAAGGTTCAACTAGGAGGTCATTCGAGTAACTACTGTTGTAACTAACATTCGTAAAGCGTAATTGCAAATGCCTTTGTTAAATTATTTATGAACGGCATTGAGCATTTGTTGGGTGAATACGGGTATCAAATATGAGCGCGTTTAGAAGCTGCCACGTTGCATGATTGACACGTGGACGAGCATTCTAGTAATTGTGAAACACAAGAGAATCGCTCTCGGGAATGCGGATGCATTAAAGCTGTGCACGATTAATTACTGCACGGTAAGGTGGGACACGTCAATCGACATTCTCCGCTTAATCACTGCATAAAGCAACCGCGGTGGTTGGTGGTTTACATGGCATTATCTAGTGCGCCTCCGGCGATTACCATTTCTTTTGTGCGACTCATCATCGCTGAGTTCTCTCTCTTTCTCTCTCTCTTGGTTACAATTAACAATTCCATAATCGGTATTCGAGTACTCGACCTAATGAAACTCTGTTCAATAAAAGTCTCGAGGGCATTCCAGGGAAGGTTCACCGATAGGTGAAAGAGAGCGGCAGTGCGCGAGAGAATCAGAGGAAAAATTGGCAATGCAGAGCGCGCTCAGAAATTTCTCGCGGCGTCTTCTCCACACATACACACACACGCACACATACACATATACACATTGCCCCGACAGGCTCGTATTATTTCGGGCAAGCGGGAAATTACCATGACAAAGCCGAAATTGCGTGCACTCGAGCGAGCAGCGCTAAGCAACGCTGCAGGTCGAAGCACACGGACGCGCAGCATGCATGCACGTCCTATAAATGTGTGCATCAGCTGGCAACTCTGTATGTGTGTGCGTCCGTCGACGGTCCACCTAATTGCAGGTGCTGGCCGCTCGAAATACGCCCTTTTGACGAGCTATGTGCGCTTCTCTCCTTCCTATAACGTCCTTCCTCTCTTCGATTGATCGAACACCATCGCACCAACAGATTGTTTTAGCAATACGATATCCCCATATTACTATGTTCGAACGCGATCAATCGTTCCCTTCTCTCGCTACTGTAATCTTTCAGATCACACACCTTTTGACTTTTCTTACTAACTCTGATATTTGATTTTCATTCTACCAACTCGATCGACAGAGTTACTGTCAAATATGTGTGCATCGCTAAGAGTAGCATGCGAATGTACAGGGTGAGTCATTTGCCCTTTAATCATTCTCTTCAGACTCGAGTTCGAATTAGTTCCATTATTGGTACAATTTGATATTATAAATAAATGTGAGTGTGTCGAAAAGATTCGGTAAATACTGTTTTATATTAAAATTCTTCAACACCGTTATAATTATACCATTTTCAACAGCCTATATCCGTCATTGGCGATTCAATGGCAAGTGAATCACCCTGTATACGTGCAAACACGTACGTTTCGAAGCATCGCCACGATCGGTACATACGATCAATCGTAGTAGTATGTGTATGAATTACAGGATGGCAGATACTACCAGTAAAGGGCCTTCGACATTCTCCAGCTGGAGCGACGACCCTCCGACGACTACCACATTTGTGTACAGGCTGACGCAGTACACAGATAAGTTAGTTACGTCGATATTACTGTCTGCATACATAACTGCTTAGCCTAGCTATATCGCAATTTGATTAGTGTATAAGATAAACCACTGCGACATATCGAATCAATTAATGAGATGCGCCGAATCTATTGGAAATATATGTTTCACAAGTCTACACTGTACGCGTGTGTTAGATATGAGATTGGATGAGATGCAAAAACGTTAGACAAAAAAACATTCTTCATCGGAGATTACCGTATATTAAAAAAATGTTTCAAGTGGTAAATGAGACATTTACGAATAATCAGGCTAATTTTCAAAAGCTTTGAATATCCGGTTCTGTCTGGAAATAATGTGATAAATAGTATAGAAATAAAATTAACTTATAAGCTTAATTGCAAATAGAATTTTCCTACTCAAAAACTCCCCTCTAACGACAGTTTTTGACATTCAAGCATCAATCCGTATACACGAGTTTATTTCTCCGCAACTTTTTCCATCTTCGAGCAGCGGTAAACTATAACCCTGCTTCATGGGATTCGAATACGTTGGGATCGCAAACACGCGCGTATCCAGTAGCACTATGCGTGTATGGAAAGTGGGTGGAGTGACGGTGAATCCCATGGAAAGGCTTTCGAGAAAAATTCAATTGTCTCTCAAGTCATTGGATGTCTGTGAGAGGCGAGACCGGCGTTCGCCGGTTGCTCTCGATGTTTCTAACACAGAGCGACACGGTTTTGCGCGAGCGCCCTGGCAATTTGCTCTCTCGACTTTCACGAAGATCGGCGGAGGAAAGTGCATCGGCGAGAAAACGGGAGCGCGCGAGAGTGGCGTTGCCCGCAGCAGCAGCAGCAGCACCAACAGTGCGATCCGAGTTTCTCGAATAATCGCCAACTCCGCCTTACTGTTCTGTGTGAGTTGACATGCTACGATGACAGGCAATCCGAAGTTTCGGGCGAAACTCTGCCATTAATACGATTGAACGATGCGCAAAGCCATCACAACATTGTCAATGAAAGAGGCACGTGCCACTTGGCAAATTCTTCGAAGACGACGATTTTTAACTGAAAAGATAGTTTGAGTTGAATAAGACGAAGAGAAAGAACGTTTGCAGCCGTGAAATCGTCATCGTCAAGCCTGCCAACCGTTAAAATAGCCAGGGTGGTGTGCAACCGGCAGCGGCGACCAGGCCGTTGCTAACGAGAACTTCTAATGATGTAATTAAGGCGCGCCGGCAGGTGGACGCGTCTGCCGTGTCCTTCTGTCTGCTTGACCTTTCACCCACGCATCGATATCTCGCAGAGGGCTCGAAACCCTCAAGTATAGATAGCTTCCGGAGAAGGTGAACTTTAATCTTTCGAATTCAACTATGTAACATTAATTGCTCCGAAAATATCGCTAACACTCCACGCGATAAGCAAGCTTTGTACACTGTTTCTGCATTTCGAAATCTAGATAAACATCCAAGCTTTTCTTTAGTAAAGGGAAACAAATGCATCGAGCTTTATATTCGGATTATCAGTTGAAAGCATCGCGGATCCATAAGTTGAGCACCTCTGTTATACAGTGGTCACAAAAATTTTATGTCAAAGGACCAATATCATCATAAAAGAGAACCAGACAGTTACAAGCAATCTCGAATGACAGAAATTGCACTATTGCACGAACGCTAAGTGCTCTTTCTCGCAGGAAATACAGCGTATATTAAAAACAAGAGAAATATTGAAATCTATTTCTTTGATATAATAATATATAAAGAAATATATTTCACTTCGGTGTGACAAATTGCTAAGGGATATCATGCTCGAAAGAATAAATACAATGCCCGCAGTAATTGTCGTATGTTAATAACATTACAGATAACATCGGCACGATGCACCTGCATTATCAAACTACACACGCAGCTGCCCCAGAATCGTGCTATACTCTTTAAGAACAGTTTACGATCGCGCCGTTCCAGGCGACGATACAGCTAAATTATACTTAAGGGTCGCAAAAGCTTTGATTCGGTATCGCATTTCAATGCAAATGCAAGTCTGTCAGATTTACGATTGTAGATCTACTCGCATGTTATTGATAACGTTTTCGAAAAAATGTTGTCGGTGTTAAACCACGCGAGCATTGCTTTTGTGGTTTGACTTGTGATTATGCGTTCTCTGACAAGAGTATGCGGAAGCTCGGTGATACTGAGAAAATGTGTCAATAGCGTTTGAATCTTCGTACGCGAACTTGCTGGTGGAAAGAAGTTTGTGCTTGCAGAATGCAGCATCTGGCCAACTGAAAAATCGTAGAAGCTTCATAAAATATCCATCGGATGGCGTGTCGCAGCCGCTCTTGCTAGCGGCACGTCTTCTCTTTAGATACTTCTTTCTTTCTCTAGCTATCTCGGTGCGAGCAGACCACATTATGAAAATGCATCCGTCAACTATGATATTTCACGGAGGACACCGGTGTCGGAAAATGACGAGACTTACGATCCCCCATAAACCAAACGACTTGGTATCAGCGCTCAGGTGTGCTGTACGAGCTCGACTTTGAAGCTGTTGCCTCGAACCAGTAAGAAAACTGATTATGGACCAGCGAAGATCGATACTTCTCTTACACTGCTACCAGAGTCTCGACCTCAAACTCGAAACCTTAAACTCTCCCTAAAAACTAGTGAACGTACATATTACATATACGTTTTACTAGCGTCCATAAACCACAAGTCGCATTCGCTAAGAGTGCAACAGCAGGTTTCAACATTCGTGGGCGGACAGTAGAAATCTCGGCGTGGCTGGTCGACGAGTAGAAAGCTCGACGCTTATTCCGACGGGAGAGCAGCAGCAGCAGCAGCAGTGGCAGTAGCAGCGGTTATTCCTACCCGATCGGTTCGATTCGAGAATCTCGGCTGCACGCATTCACACGCGCGCACATATGCAGCTAGCAGGCAAGCATGATGACCAGTGGAGTTGGGGCGGGGGAAAAAAAAAGTTTCACCCTCTATTCTCGAATACAGCTGAGGTATTTGCGGCTTTCATCGACAGTCGAAATCGAAAGCTCGTCTGGGTGGAGTAGCACGTTCATCCCGCGGAGAAAATAAAATAATTGCGGCTCTCGCGGAAGGCTTGAACGAACGAACCAACGAACGAACCAACGAACCAACGGAACGATGGCGATGGGAATTCGCCACCGAGCGGCCTTTCAACCCGTTGGCTTGCTTCTGCTCTTCATCCGATCCGCAGCAGTGACCGCCCGGATGGAAGAGGAAGGTGCGCGGGCAAAAGCTCACTGCGGTGGTGATTCCAGTAGGACAGATGGACGAGGAAGCCGAAGCAACGCGAAAAGATAGTGCGCCAGCGAATGGCGAGTCTCCCTTTTTCTGTCGACCAGGCTCGCTTGCTCGCTCCCTCTTTTTCTTTTTCTTTCTCTTTCTCCGGTTCGCTTCAGCTCTCTTCAACCCGTGCATACGAGAGGAGCTAGATCGTTCGTCGACGCTTGCCACATCTAACATACGTGTGTGTACGTATCTGCTCGTCACCACTACGTGTCGAGATGGAAGCCATCGTTACCGTGTGCGACTCAGTCCTGGCCCGGCCTGCTCTCCTCTCCTCTGCTCTGCTCCGGCCTGGCCCTGCATTACGAGGGGAGCGCTGCGAGTAACTCGATCCCGAATCCTCCTGTGCTGCAGCAAGCCGCAGCAAGAGAGAGAAGCGAGATGAGGTCGCCTCATAAGAGGCGAATGCGGAGAGAGTAATGAACGCGCGCCCGACCGCTTTTCATGGCCTGTATTCTAGCCTAGATGGACTTCACCATCGTTCACCATCGCCTGTCCGCTGCCTACAACGACGCTTCAATTGCACAAAGCCTCTTCGCTTATATAAAATGTCCACAATGTTACGTTGTCAATGGCTGCACCGTACTTTCTATGCATGTATGTTTACTTGTCAATAAAACTGGGCAAATGTATGGATCGAAAGAAAATGATGGCTTGATTCACTATCCTCACTGCTTCCTACTCTCTTCGTACGCTTTGCGAAACGACTGCTAAATTAGTCCTGTTAAAACCATACTCTATCATTGACACCGTTCCGATAAAGATGCAGATCTAATCAGTGATGGCGGGCTGCCATTAACTACGTAAAAGGCATTCCTCGCTTTTGTCACTATTAATTGATCGAGCTGGTACCGAGCGGTCGGACTAACACCAGCACATGTGCGCGACATGTCATAGTAGCAGGGCGTGGAAGTGGCAGTTTGTGAAATAGGTAAAACATAAATATTCGACGTGGGCACCGGTTAGGCCGAGACAACGCTGTTGGGCAACCTCCCAATATTCGCTTCCACCGATATAATTAAGCCCTTGGCTAACAACGACCAGTCTCACTCCTCGTACAAGTTACAATGGAAAAATAAAGGAATATCAGTATGCAGTAAAGTAATTTATGTGATATGATTTATCTGTAGTATGCATTTTTCTTGTTTCGACTCTTTGAATCAACGTCCATCAATTTCGGTCCATTTACTGAATACAATCCTTCAATAGCCAAATGATTAAGGTTGATGGTTGTTGGCAGTAGAAGAATCGTAAAAGATTAGAGATTAAACTCTATTGTTTGCCAAAATTACTGGCCATTGTAATTAAGTGGCAATATCTCGCTAGCAATTGCCGCATTTGCAATGAGTAGGTCGCATTGTACGAAGAGCATAGGTTCGCTGCGCAAATCGCTGGACCTTTCCTCGTCATTGGCGACACAGCGATTGCTTATTACACTGATTAAGACAATTTAACACGTTCTGCTTACGTGGAAGATTTCAGGGGATAAGCGAATGCCGCTTGACCCGTCCTTTACAATCAGTATGGCGTGACTGCTCTATTAACGATCTGGCAAATAGCTATGTAATCCGGTCATACATAACAACGGAATCACGTATTATACACGAATATTATAATTTTCAACGACTCACAGTAATGAATTAACTATTGACTAGCTACGAAGCAATGAATATACGAATTCTCACATTCCTCAATTAATAAAGGCTCTCGGAAAAGCAATGCGAAACTGTGGTATAATCCGAAACCTACTGCGCCTCTCTCTCATTCTCCTTCTCTATTCTCATTGGTTCTTACGCACTCGGAACTTGCAATCCTCAAAGTAATTAAAAGTGAATCGACGAGTGAAACATTTCAGCGACCAGTGATAGTCGACGATCACTCTGGTGGAGCGTGGAGGTTTGCGGCGTGTGTTCAGGATATTGAAAATATCAATAAACAGGGAAATAGCCTGAACTGTGATGCAGGAAGCTGACTCACAGGACAGGTCTACTATACCAGGAAAGCTGGTGTACACATATATGTACGCCATGTATAGAGCGTGCAGGCTCATTCGCTCCCACATGCAGACAAAATCGGTGCGCGCCTCGGCGCGACAATGCGCGGGTACGCATTTGCACGTTCTCGAGTTTCCCTTGCGATTGGAGCACTCTGCGCGCGTCGCGCGTCGAGCGTACACGTCCGAGGTGCAACGATCCCCTCCAGGAATGCGGCATGCCCCTCTAGTCGAACGATCCCACCTCTACCAACCATACTACCCCTTCGAACGAACTCACTTTGCATCCCCCTTCCGTGAAGGCCACCCTCTTCTGCTACCCTCTCTCCCTGAATCCGCCCCACTACCACCAACTCTACCAACTCTACCTTCCACCGACCCTCTCACCTACGAGCGGTGAACAACACCGAGTTCTTGTCTATGAACTCGTGCGTTCCTCCCATGAGGAACGGAGGAGCAAAAGGGCAAAGAGAGACAGGCAACACTTGGAGGAAGTGAACATGCACCGAGCGGAGGCCTCCGAGGATCGAGGAGGACGGAATGAGGGCGAGCGAGGGGGAAATAAGCGGGAGCTTGTGTTGGAGAGTCTACCGCTATCTTTCCGCATATCCTTTCTCCGCTCAGCGCGCAGAACGTACAGTCCGGACCGATTTACCGGAGAGGAAACCTGCCCGGCCTATCTTGCCGAGGTATTCACTACTACTCCCGGCACAGCCGCCGCGCCGCACTTATCGCGCTGTTACGATGCTGCCGGTAGAGACCGCGCTATACTCTCCAGAGCAAAAGCCTCCAGGCATTCCTTGCCACAGTTTCGATCGCTTCATGCTAGTCGACCGAGCTTCATCAGACTAACTCTCCTACGGCTTGTGTCTCTTTTTCAATGAATTTTTCCACATTCTCTACAATACGTTAAACTCATCGCTTCACGTTATTATAATATTAAGCTCGTACAATTGACCGATAGTATTATTCCCATGTGGCGTTGCTTAATTGTCGCCAAACATTATACACTCGAAGAGAAGCGTTTCAGCTTTCTACAATATGCCTACTTAGCGTGGCGGCAACGACGGCGGTGTGGCGGCATGTTGCGAGCTCGAGAGAAGGTAAGAGAAGGTGGGTGGGTTACAGGCTGGAGGAGAAGGTCGATTCGTTGTTATTACGTGACACCGTTGCGCAATACCTCGCCACTGTCGTTGCCAGAGTGGTAAATGTGTAGGTACGTGCACCACTCGCTCGATATCGTTCAATTTTGCAGGACGGACAGTAACGGGCAATCACTCCGCCCTCGCCGAGCTGGCAGGCCAGCTTTCTCAAAAATGTGTATGTGACGAACATGCGAGCTATGACATTTTAAAACTAAATTATCCTCTTTTTCTGATGCACCCAAGAACTTCGTAGACTGAAATTTCTTCTTGAGAATTTTTAAATTCAAAATCTACATATGTTTTTCTAGGAATTTGACCGATCTCGGCGAAAATATTTCTAAAGTATTGAAACAGTACATACGCAAAGGATACGTGACTTTGAGCACGATTCGATATTGGAGCGGTAAGAGTTAATGCACCCAGTCGATTTTTCCACGCGATACTGATAAAGGAACGAAGTCGAAATTGAGCTGATCGAAGTGAGTATCGTAGAGAGTCGGAATTTGGCCAAGTTGGAGAGCTCTGGCTGTGTCAGCAGCGCGAGCGTACGGGTGGTACGAAGACGCGCAGGAAATGGTTCTCGGGGTGGAAGGGGATCTTTCAGGAGGCAGAGGTATGCGAGAAGAAGGCAGAGAGTTTCTCACGTGGCAAAGAGGAAGGCAAGCGAGTCTTGAACGAAGAAATGCTTGGGCATGGTGTGCGAGCGGGAAGAAACTATCGTAGAAGTGTGGTGGAAACGCGCGGGTGTCGGAGGAGGGAAATAATAGAAGCAGGGCGCGGCGGTGATCGGTCACTTGTTGCGATACTATTCACTTCTTTGCAAGCTCCTTGACTTTCCTTCCGAAAAATTAGTCTCCTCGCGAGATTCGTAACAGCAACCGAGCCAACAGGGCTACCCTACTTACTTACTGAAGTCAACTACGGAAGTAGGAAGTACCGTCGCTGTACCGTTACGTTCGAGCTCGTCCTGGCCACGAGTGAAACAGTCGCGTGAGAAGAGAATACCGATCGTACTATCGCGCTTCTGGTACAAAGCGTTGCGAGCGAGGAATTAGCAGAGCAATTGATGCCTCGAATATCGGCTTAAGCTCATCAATGACGGAATGAAGCTTAGCCACGGCCGATTAAAAATTGACCGATCGACCGTGCGATCCTGTAATCAGATTCCACGGTGATCGATCGAACGTGCGATCCTGTAATCAGATTCTACGGTGCACCATTCTGCTGGCGAAGAGCGGTTACTGCTGGCACGTATGGTGCAGCGTGTTGCCACATGATGCAGTTACTTCTAATAACCTGGCCCTGATTATCGGTCAAGCTTTGAGCGTAGAGGTGCGATTGAGTGGCTGGCGCGTATATCAAGAGTGTATCGGCGACGTATTGGCGAGTGCGTGTGCGTGTGGTGACGCTCGGGGCAAGCGATGACGCAAGAAGTACAACCTGTCGTCGTAGCGAGGGTCGAAAAGGATAGAAAAAGAAAGTGGCTGTCAACCGCGAGAATACCTCACGCTACGACAAGCTGCTAACATAAGTTTTCATCGTATTAAGATGATATCATCGAAGACGAAGCATGCTGTAGGCAGAATTTGGCAGGTAGCAGCGAGCGAAGTGGTCAAGAGCATCGAGTATGAGATGAAGATCGTGTTCTCCGCTACTTTGGCAGCTTGGTTGCAGCGCAGCATGTAGGTTCGCTGGGTTCAAGTTGCGAAACTATAGGCACTTGGAGTCCATTAGATCCCAGCACAGGCGCTTCTGGTGCACCGGTCAATTTATACGCGCTCCCGACATGACTATACACTATTGACACGCCCTGCTCGAACTATTATTGGCCCGCATGGTACGCGCCGGGTGCACGCGTCTCCCGACAATAGATTTCCCGGCACCACCACTTCGGTCCCGGTAGTCGGGGATCTAATGTAGGCCGTATAATTATTGCGTAATTAGCAAATTTGAGTACTACGAAGCCTGGATCGATAATCATAAATTATTGGGATTGGCCAACCGAAGCTGATGCATTGCTCTGCAATATTCTTGCTAGGACTACGGCCAAATCTGTGCTACCTGTCATCAAGAGAGAACCCTTTCCAGTCTTCGTATTATATATTTGACATTAATATACCCACATGCCTTTTCAATTATACATTTTTCGCGAGATTGACACATTAGAGTTAATCAATCATGGACGAGCGTTCCCTTCGTTAATGATTATTCTGTACAAATGAGATAGGAACTAAATGGTCCCGGAATGCAAGGCAACCGCGGCGAGAGGGCAACATTTTTAGCGTCTGAACGGTCGAAATGGAATGTCGACGATTCACCGAAAGCGAGGAGGTGGTAGCGCACTGATATTGGGGACGATGATTTCTCGTTGTGTTAATATCGACAATCGAAAGTAGGGGGGTGTTAGTGGGTGGCATCGAGTGCCGCGTGAACGCACACACCTACAAATGCGAATAGCCGAGCAATGCTCCACGGATAATAATTATTTTCTTCATTTCCTGGCATTCCATGCGCCGAACCCATCAATCTGAAAATCGTATAAACCGAACATCACATTCACGCCCAAATTCAAAACAGGGGAGAGGTTCCCATTGCGCATCCGCGTGGCTCGTGAAATACCATTTAATCCCCCGTGAAATCCGGTTTCATTTCATCCGACACGATACCCCTGCCCGCTCCGCTCGATTCGGCTCGACATTGCCATGCAGAGAGGCCATGTCTGGTTGGAATTAAAAATTTTCTCCTCCATAGCGTTCCTTTCCAGAAAACTATACATCTATATCTTGATTCTCGATCGAATTCCGATTTTTCCAATCCAAACCATACGCAAAGTACACAAATGCGAATCTATATCCATCACGGTTACGCCCTGCAGGCTTAATTAGTTAACGAACATGATGGTAGAACGTATTTCACGATACTCAATTCAATAGGAATGCTTCTGTTATGAATGTATCGAGGAATATTTAAAAATAGCACGGTGAAAAGTGAAGCAAGGAGAAGGATGTTTCAAAGCAATTGACACATCTAATGTTCCCCGAACGGATGCTTGTTTTGCGCTCAAACACTCCAGATTGACGGAGGAATCTCCAATCAAACAGGCGCGGCGCGCAACACTAGACGCGGAGGCCCTCGACAAGATTCGGTAAACAGTTGTCCCCACTCATCGCAGCTTGTTAACCACGCTTATTCTTATGTGCGTAAACTCGCCGGCTTTGTACCCGTGGCGAGCATAAATACGCCGAGAGAAAGTGACATCTTATTACCGGGGATCTTGCACAAAGTGTCATTGTGCTGGCAGGCGACTCGCGCACGTCCCATTGCACAATCCTTTTTCGCCGAGCCCGGCATAAAGTCGTATGAAGAACGAGCGTGGTTCATAAGGTTCAAACAGTTGATAGATACATTCGATGAAAAGATAAGATTTTCGCTCGGTAATGCCTAGAAATCAGAATACAGCTGCTTCGCTGACGCTCCGTCCGCCCCTGGCATCCCGAACGGGCGGCGACAGTGCAACCCGAGTTCGCCAGTATGGCACGAACTGACGCTGACCAGCGCGACCTATCGCTGAAGAGAAAGAGAGACAGAGACACAGAGCGAGAAAGGGAGAGGGAGCGAGCCAGGGCGACGAGGCGAGAGAGTGAGAAGGGGGGAGAAAGAGTGCGGTGGGATGAATGGGTGCGAGCAAGAGGCTCCCGGATAACAACAAACAAGAGGGCCAGAGGGGTGGGGTGGGGTGGTGGGGATAGGCGCGGCTTTGCGACGTTGCCGGTATGCAGAGAGTGAAGTGGCGAGCGGCACGATGCCGCGTAATCGTCCTTCTATGTAGTATCTAGTCATAGTCGCAGACCTCTCGCCGTCTCGTGGTCCTATTCCTAGAGTAAACACGAGGCCAAAGGATCGTCACTGGGTTTGTTAGACCAAGTGGGGGTTCGGAGAAATTAACCGTCGAAGGGGGGAGGGGGGAGGGGGGAGGGCGTCGGTAGTGTGGGGCGAGAAGCCCGCGTGGAAGGGATGGGAAGGAGTTGAGGGGTAAACTAGAATGGGGTAATGTAGTCATTGGTGGGAAGGAGGGGAACCAAGGGGATTCGGTGCGCGGTACGTTACACCTGCAGGGACTATACTGGATCGTGTGGGCGCGGTGGTGTCATCTCTCGGCGATTTTCTGAGTGACCTCTGCCTCCCCGCCGGGTCAGTTGCGTTCTTCGGAGGCACGTCTAACTGAGCGCGCAACCTAACTTTACCAGAAGGAGAGAGGAAGGGAGAGAGAGAGAGAGTTTCCTTTGCTTCCTTCACCGCTCTTTAACATACCCATTGCTGTTCTGCCGTGAACTTCCCCTCAGTGGCACATCACCCCACTGTCGTGGATTACCAAGTGTCCACTTCGCCTTTGGTGGGGATTCCAGGCCCCTTCTCTCGCTCTCTCCTACTCACTCGTTTCACTCTCTTCTCCCCCTTCCCAACCCCCTGCTCCCACTCTCTCGATCTCTCTCTCCCCACAGTAGCCTGCCTACGGGTAAAGCATGCTTAGGGCAAGGAGGACTCAGGGGACCACGGCAGAAATACTGCTCTACAACACTGTCTTGCTTTGCTGCCTCTTCGTTCACGGTCACACCCGCAGCGGCTTCCAACCAAGGCCTACGTGATTTTCAAAATTTCTAATTGACACATGAAATCTATCGATGCACCGGTCACGCTACAATTTCACGTAATTCGTTCTTTGTATCTTGAGAGTCTTTGTAAATTACAAAACGGTTCATTATTCCCAAGATACTATGTGATTATAAAGGAATCCTATGCTAAATAAGATCAGTGTACTCTTCTCTAATTTTCATTACTATAAGATAATGGATTCTTGGACATCGATCAATTGAGAATAATACGGAAAGAAAAGAAGCGCTTGGATGGTAAGCATGGCAATTTGGAATTCAAGAAATCTCTTGGTATGGAAGAGTTTCGAGAGGATCAGAGCGCACAAGAGTCTGTGCTAATGAAGTCGGCGGAGGTTGAAAACCACTGCGGGTACAGTATCAGACCGGCTCCACCTAGCATAGAGTGAGCGGGTCGGAGGCCGCCGGTTCCTCATAGAGTTGCTCTCTTCTTATTATTATTAGAGGAACGCGCGCGCACCGCTTGCACTATCTCTCTCTCCCTCTTTCTTTCTCTCTCTCTCTCGCTCGCTCGCGCGCACGCAGGGAGCGCAAGCATGGGCAATCAAGCAACTCCCTCTACTGGGAAGGGTGTCCGCGTGGCTCGGCGCGGAGGAGGGGATAAAATTTCGAGGGTGGGACGGGAGTGAAGTAGGGGCAGAAAAACAGGTTGAATCGCGCACGAGGCATCACGCTGACCGAGCGAACCTGCCGGCCGGTGGGGAATGATGCCGACGCTGCCGACGCTGCCGACGCCGACGCCACCGCCACCGCTGTTTCGCAGCAGGGGAAATCACAACGTGTCGATGTAGTCAGCTGGGCGTGTGTGTGAGGTGAAGGTGGGGCGGGAAGGGTTACCAGCGCGCAAGCGGGAGATGGGGCGACGAGGTTGCCGCACTTACTTGTCTTACCACGGATTACCATTATCATTATTCCTACTTGTCGGCTGCCACTGACAGCTGCGCGTCAGGCCGACCGTTATGATCGGAATATTATGTGTATATTTCTGTTTTTCAGTTATTGCTCCCACATTGCCTGCATCCTTTTTCGATCGTCAGTGCACTCCACTGTTCGTAACTCCTCTTTGTCGTTGAGTATCAATACTTTTGAATTTGTTAATGGATCGAAAATGACAATGCGAGTGACGGCCGAGCGCGATCCAAGGTATTGATGTTCTTGCGACCACTCGCGAAAACGCAAGCATCAATAATAGATCGAAATAAATTACAACAGATTAGATTGGAGAGGCGTACCAGACACTTCCGCGTTTTCGATTGCGCGCAGTAACTTTCCTTTCTATGTTTGTTACTTATCGCGTGAATATAATTGTCCCTTTTTTTCTTCGCTTGCCAGTGCAAGTGTGGACTGGATAATTCTTGCCGATTGGCGTATAGAACGCAAGTTACTCATCAGTGATTTGCCACTGGTAAGGAATGCTAACATTCTATCGCATTATACGCTGGCAATCGCTTTCCCCAACTGATTAAAGCAACTTTCGTTGTTTCCATTTCTGGTATCATACTTCATTCGAATTCAGTTCCGCGGGAGCTTCTTATAATCCCGCAATCCTGTCAGTGCTCCTGCCAACCAAATCGCTGGTACAGAACGAACGGCTCCAAACACGCGATTACCGTCCATTCCAAACGAAAGTCCTTTTCGACTACTCTCTCCTGTTTCTCTTTCTCAAACCTTACCCTCTGGTTATGCGTCGGCCTTCAAAGGATTCGACCTTGAGTATGCGACTTTGTATCTATGGATGCTGATGTGGGTGAGATCTTCGTCGGTATCCCTTCAATACTGACACTAACGAGTATACAACCGTGAGAATCTCTCTTTTCGCTCTGATTGCGAAAGCTATCAAGTTCACTCAATGAAAGGACCGAGAAGAGACTAAACAGGCATATCGTCTTCTAAGAAAACACCCTCGCAAGCGACCTACAAAATTTACGTAATGGTCAAATCTCCTAACAACAGGATTAATGAGATTGACGTAAGACAGGCGAAACTGCAAAAGCGGAAGAATTAATAAAGTTAATTGGAGCAGATCGGAGAGAAGGCCCAGCGACAAATGGCACTCGTGCGTTGCTCTCGTAACGCTTAGATTACCCCTTGTATACGAACTGCGACCTGCCATGCCGAAGAGCATCCGGTGCTCGCCTTAATGGACTCTACATTCGCAATGCGAAACACCACGCAACAATGCTACACGATTTAATGACCAACTCTTTTCTAGTGCAGACATGATGTGTATCAAATACTCGAGGATCTTTAAGCGTTCCAAGCCGTGCTCTATGGAACTGAGAGCGAATGAACGCTCTGGCTGAGAAGCTCGGCACGGAGACGACGGGGCCGGCAGTGCGTGGCAGCCACGAGATAAATATGCATTATCGTCGAGAACGATCGTGGCCTCCGTGGCGAAGCGGCATTCCTGATAATCACTTCGTATAGGAATCTAACAGCGTTGATTCTTAAAATCCATCAGAGACAGCGGACATAATCGAGCGAGAATGTAGCCTGTGCTTCTAGCATCAACAGACACGGCAAAGATCGATTTACGTCGGATAGTTTTGGTGTATCTATTCGCAATTAAAAATTTCGCACCAGCTCACACAACCGACCGTGACTGCTACCAGCGCGAATGTGGCAAATACATACTTGTGCTACGCGAACAAGCTAGAACCGACCGGTTACCGTAGGCATCCATTTCCACACGACATGCTTGTGTGCCAGCCAACTATCGTCAGTAAGGCGTGGATCGTATTGTGCATAGGATAAAAGCAGCGTTTTAATAATGTTGGTCACTGACGCTGATGAGTTATTTATACTATTTCTACATCTTGCCAATCGATTCCTCCCGTTCATCTCGACGCATTGCTTCTCCAATGATATTCAGCAAATTCATAGTTGAACTAGGAACTCAGTACATGAAAAAGTGGTATCCTAAAAGCGAGAATCTCAGTTTTAGGATAAGACGATCAAGGTGACTGAGAGATCGTTTTAATCGAGCGGCAGAGAGACATAGAGAAGGAAGGCAAAGGACCCAGCGAATTTTGCGAAATAAAATCGTTTCTGGCGGTACAGTGAAGCGCAATCTAAGGGTTACCACACCCATGGGGTGCGCGAGCGAGCGAAGCAGGGCAGGGATCGTGTGCCTTTTACCTGTCATCCATGAGTAATAATCTTGTAAAGGTACGCTGCACCGCGGATGGGTTATGGGAGCAGCAGGGAGGAGGAGTACGTAGCGGGCCGGCGAGCCGGCAAGATGAGGAAGGTAGGAGGCGAGAGGGAGCTAGTAGAGAAGCGCGAAGAAGAGGATAACACCGAAGAGGAGGAAAGAGAGGAAAGGATCAACAACCTGCGGGCACTCCTCTGCATCGAAGGCGGAATCCTCCGGCGAAACCAATGAGCTATGCTGACAACGGCAGATCTATCCGCGCCTACCTACTACCAGTACCTACTCCGCATCGTACGCGCGCTACACTCTACCTTTGCCTCTATCTATAGCGCACCTATCCACCAGACCTTCCATACCTAACGGTCGCAAGAAACTTCAACCATTATTGCGGTGACTGCCGGGTACCTGTTAACGCGGCCAGCTCTACGCAGATATTCACTAGACGCCACCACCACCACCGCCACCGTCGCCAAGGTTAATGCCACCAAGACACAAAACCAAAGGAACTCCGAAGCTTAGTTATTCGCCGCACCCACCACCATCCAGCTAATAGGCCGAAAGGAAATTCAAAGCACTCTCGATGCATCCGCGAGGAATATATTATTATTTCTATCCGGAAATGGCCAACCGATTTCATACTGTTCTATGGCGATAGCGTCCCGGACAACGCGAGAGCTAGGATACCTTAAAGATATCACCAACGCGTATTCGAACCGCAATGTTCACCGTGAAAGTCGGCCCAACTAGAGAGCTAGCTTTTCAAGGAGCGAGCGACATAATTTCAAGCAAGCGTTACACTTTCTAGCAATGCCTTGTAGCCATTGCTGTAGCTACATTGTGAAGAAGCGTATATCCGCTGCAGAAAAGAGAGAGAGAGAGAAAGCAACTAGATCGTCTTTGAGATAGTATTTACCCTAGGATATATCCAGGCGTTAAAGTTGAGAACCCTCAACTACGAAGGGTGCATAACTCCGAGGCGGTATTACACAGCCTGTTCGTATAGGTCGGTATGTACACCCAACAGAGACATGTCGTCGTAGAAGCAGCACAGCTGTTTCGTATCTTTCTACTTCAGTCACGCTCTCCACTTTCATCCCTTGCACCAGAGCTTACCCCTCTCCTGGCATCGACCCTTCCCGCATGCAGGCAAATCCTCTGCATCCCCTGACCCAAGTGTAGGACAAAAATACTCGCTTCACCATTCGTACCTTGCTTTCATTCAACAAGCATTAAGAGATATTCAAAGTGTGCCACATTATGTGTGGATGAGAATGATATCGAATGGATTTCAATCTTGAAATATGTATATGTAATTTGTCCGAAGTGTACGGTGGAATTCTAGAATTTCGGAAGATTTTGCATCCTAAGGAATAGCTGCTTTCGTGACTGTTTCACAGGCCTTTTCAAAAGGAAGAAGAGAATCCGTAAGCCCAGGATAAT
The DNA here is from genome assembly GCA_964023945.1 of Ectemnius cavifrons. Lineage (NCBI taxonomy): Eukaryota > Metazoa > Arthropoda > Insecta > Hymenoptera > Crabronidae > Ectemnius > Ectemnius cavifrons. The sequence goes on from OZ030375.1 coordinate 2,261,847, forward strand.
TCTACTAGTTTCACGTTATATTCGTATCTATACGCAACCACCAAGACGCCGAGAGTCCACTTACTGTAGGAAACGATGTTCCTGCAAACGTGTAATTCACTTAATGGTGTTCTCTCCTTCTCAGCCGTCGACGCTGCTCCGGCAGTGCTCGCAAGCGCGGTGCGCAAAGCTAATTACCTGTTACACACTCCGTAGAGTGGAAAATGTCAGCCTGCTGCGTTGGCAAAACAGTGAAGCTAGCTCGCCACTGACAATTCCTAAGTACAAATATATACGAGACGCCTGTTAGTAGCAACATTGCTTTGACAATAACTTGGCGGATCAGACCGAGTCGAATCGACTATCAGAAATTGTCTGGGAATATCTGGAAACGGACTGTGCCAAATTCACTTATACCAGATCGAAGTCCTCTCAATCGAAGTGTTTGAACTTCGGTGATTAAACTTCAAGGACTTCGCGTTTATCGAGCTCGCGTGTAATTGGTGCGGTGGGGCGTCGAGCCGGCATCTACTTTGAGGATCGCTGGCCTCAGGAAACATTTGTTGGGCGACTAGTACCGAAAGAGAGACCTTCTACGTACTACCTCGAGCGCGCACGTTCGCCGCCGCCAGCTGTCGACGACGTTGAGCGTCGGGCGGGCGGCGGTCCAGGAAGCTCGCATATGCGGCGCGACCTTGCCGAGCAGTTGTCTTCACTCCGGCAGACTAATTAATGCCTTGATGCCGGTCAAGTCACGCGGTGATACTGATAACCCGTGACCGAAATGCCCTCCTATCGCCCGGCGATCTTTCACTCCAAGGAAGAGAACTCCACCCGTTTCCTTCCCTCGTCATCATGTTCGACAAATGTTTTCATCGTTTCCTTGAACTCCCACTCATAGCAATTAATTAATCGCTATATTCATTTAATCAAATCCAGGTAGTTTAATAGAGGTAATTTGGGTCAATTGCTACGATATCTAAACCAAGCAAGAATTCGATTGTGGTAGTGATCGAGCTAAAGTAAAACCAGATGTCGTGGATACGTGTTTCCCGGTGACCTCGACCGACTGAGATTCGCAAGAAAGGAATTGTACTTGTCAGGGATTACCTAACACCCGAAAATTCGAAACCTCTGATATATTCGTTTGCTTGTAGTAAGCCGGTAGTGGAACATCGACTCTGCCAGTAGACCTTAATCCGTACTACTCTATTACTATAAACTAGCGGGAGTTCAACGAGTGGCTTATCTGCCTAATGTTACTCGTGCGTGCTATCTCCTGGTAAGTTGGGCCCACGAGTCACAGGCATTCTCTTCGTGATGACTATGTTGGTCTACATTTATGCTAGCAGGCCCAACGAGCGAAATGGTAATTTTGGTTGGCACAGGTCTACGAAATCACCGACCTGAAGAAGCGCCGTTCAAGAAGACAGAAACGTACTACAACTACACAACTACACTGTACTGTCTATAGGCAAAAACACATCCAGACGACTCGCGCGGGAGGAGAGACATCGACAGACACCTAATTTCAGCCGACTCCAAGGATACCCGTGTCTTCATTGTCTGTCACCTTGAAGTAGCCGTCTGGTCGAGCGAGTCTCGTCGGTCGATTTATTCGCACGAGTGAAAGAGCAAGTGATTCAGGGCGCGAGAGAGAAAGAGAGAGCCAGCGGTAGAGATGCGAACTCGCACGAAGGACGGAACGACGAAAAGAAAGGAGAGGACTATCAGTTACACAGCCCGGTAATTCGTAAGGCAAGATCATTCGACTAAAAACTATGGCTTTCAAGTAGTCAGAGAAGAAATGAATAGATAATTATTCTGTCGATCATTTGACTGTTATCAAGTGTCTAGTCCTGTGAATCAAATTCGTCGACAGAAGCGTGCGCCGTTGCGTAAGGCGGGTGGACATGCACTGAATAGCAATGATTGGCAAAGTTTTTGATCAGGAAGGCAATGGCAGAGCGTGCACGGTCTCGTGAGCTACGATCAAGAAAAAGGAAAGGCGAGGTGGTGAAGTTTCGCTCTGGATAGGAAAGCAGGGCGACCGCGCGCTCGCGCGCCCACAGAGTTGATCCCCGTGATAACACTTAGGGACGAAAGTGACCCAGGTCGCTCACGATCTACCGGAGAAATTGACGCTTCCTGTCCTCTCGTTATGGACGAGCGACACTTTCACCGTGGGAGGAAAAATAGTTCTGCCACTGATACCGACTCACTTCGGCCATGAAGAGGATCCGACCCACTTACATACCTCGACGAGTATAATCGTTTGGGTACTGAATGATTCTGTTCAAGACGTTTCAAGGAATAACTATGATATCAAGTTCTTTCTTAAGAAATTTTATAATTCTGTTGAGGCAGGCTTGAAGTAGTATCGGCACGCTCGAAACCAGCTTCACACATTTTCTAGGTAAACGATACTTTCACGTTGTCAGAAGTATGCGCCGCGCTGGCGAGTTAATCCTATAGTGCCAAATCTATGTCAACGTCTGTAACGATTCCCGGCGAGTACTCGAGCATATTAATACGAGACCTGACATTGCGCAATTCGTAAGCAACTCGCTTACTTTCTACCCGATCGGCAGGTATGTCTTTATTCCCGGTACATACATACATCAGACACAAGGTTGCTGAGTACACGTCGCTTGTTCCTTAAACCTAACACGTTGTTGACCGATTACTTTCTGTAAAAAGTAGCCGGTGAAATGGGAACACCGGGTACATTTACAGTAATCTTATTGAATATTAGTAAATCTGTGTATTGGCAAATTACTCTTATTCATTAGACGCTTACGAGACAACATTATAAAGACAATTCGTACAATGTTGTGCTTCAACGGTTGCACAAGTAAACGCATGCGCGAATGGAATAAACTGGCGCCAAACGTCAACCGCATGCGACAAAAGAACGCTCGAGTCAGGCGTAGAACTGAGCATGCAGCTTTATTAGCGAAGATGACGTTAATTCACGCGCCTGTAATCCAGTAATATCTACTTTCGGCGCGTGCGCGTTTATAATTCCGCCGCTGAAATCTGCATTCGCTCGAGCCATCGAACGTAGCGGACTCCTGTCGATTTTAGTGGCCCCGACTGCGAAATCCTTGAACAGCGGCAACGTAATTCCACTCGTTCCTTAGTTCGATTCGATGTGCTCCCTTCTAACGTGGTAATAGTCTGCGCTTACTAAGATAAAACTGCATCACGCTACGAAATCATGGACTCTAGTGATTGAAAAAAAGTACATAATACGATCGATCTGACTACCGTCGTTGTGTTTGCTAAATGCTTTTAATGCGACCGGCTTTTAATACATCCTTTTATTTATACCGTAAAATAAATAGATATCTCAATGACGTATAAAATGACATAAATATACCTTAAATTTGCCAATCCCAAATATCCCGGTATTATTGCATTACCGGGACACGTATTGCCTATTGATACATTTGAGAAGTAGTTTGAAGAATTTTCTGACGAGGTGAGTGAATGATGATAAAGCCACTCGAGGAACGATTGAGAAAAGGTTTCATTGTCCGGTGGCAGGAAGTGTAGGTGCAGGTAGCTTATAGGTTTAGATGCGAGAAACGCGCGTCGATGGAGAGAGAGAGAGAGGGGGGAGTGAAAGAGAGAGAGAGAGAAGGCAAAGAGAGGAAGGGAGGAGAGGCCGAGCGGCGTGCCGCCGTTGGAGTCTGCACTGTCGTCCTGCAATAACCGTTCGCTCTTTGTCCGCTCAGCTGCCTGCTGCTTGCCAGTGGTTCTCGATTGAATGTTCTTCATTCTCTGACAGAAACCACTCACGAGAGTCTGCCTTGCCTGTTTACGCATTATACATAGTGCAAAACCTTAGACGATTCCACTTCTACATTGGTTTCAGAGTTCTCTCAAACCATCGGTAGATACACTTGTAACGAGAAGTAATGAAAACGATGTTATTAAATCAATACTTATTTCCTTCAAATTCTGTACGTCAATCTTAGACCTAAGTCTCGTGTGACATTGGCACTTTGAATAGTACACGAGTGTACTGACCCCATCATCCTGTCGAGAGACTGGCAAAAAGTCAGCGCCGGACATACGAGATATAGGCAGAAATTTGAGATACAGAAGTAAGAGTATACAAAGTGCAGCAGGCTGGGACTTGGCATGGGACGAAAAGTGCGAGCGAGAGGAGGCCAGACAGGCTTGTAGGTGTGAGGTGGTCAGTATCGAGCGACCTGCTCTGATATACCACCCCCCCCGATTCCCTTCCACGTTTCTCAAGCCTCCTCCTTCTCTTCTCTTTCTACCTCCTTCCAACTCCTTCTTCCCCTCCCACCATCCGACTCTCCCCGGCTTGTAATCATTCTTTATTCCAGCCCCCAACTTTCCAGATATAGCGCTGTAAACAAATGGTAGTTCGGAGCTCCGCAGCCTGGCTACTTCGATTCCGACACTCAAGCCACCCCCCACCCACTACCTCCAATTCTTCTGGCTCCCTGTGTGCGTACTTACACTTTTGTCGCTTGTGAACCTCGGTGTAATAAAGATGGACGTTAATAAAGAGCGTACTGTCGGAGAACAACGTGTACAGACACGTCAGACTTGATACAAATTAGACTGTTATCAACTGTACACTTAACCGAATATGCTGCTAGGCCCGGTGATACTTTGGTTACCGGTGAGCTTTGAAAAACAGGTCAATGCGGACGTACCAAAGGAAACCGAGCCAACTGTTTCGTCGCTCCTATATCGTTGGCATAATCATTCTCGGCATCTCTCTAACCCTATCGTCCCTATCGTCTCCAGTGCCAACAGGCCAGCCTTCTACCACACCGGCTTGCACGGTTACATCACAGTAACTAACTATAGGCCTGCTACTACCTTTGAATCAATAAATACCTGCCTTGCTATGTTGAGCACACTTACTCCCTATGTCGCGCTCTCAAAGGCGCATATTGCCATTGGCTAACCCAAAATCTGGTTTTAAGGACGTAAAAATTTGTGAATTTCTTATGCAAGTTTTCTTCTGTTTGTTGGAATTTTACGAGTTTGATTCGAAGAGGAACAGAGTGTAGGTTGGGAATTTTAGGACGGTGCGTTTGAGCATCGCTGTAGGGCTACGAATCCTAATGCGTCAAGGCTTGCCTTCAGTCTCTAACCATCCCCCCATTTAGTACCTTTTCCATAGAGAGAACGCGGTGGGGTCGAAGCAGTATTCAATACCATGTGGACCATGTACATCCTTCCTAGTCGAGCCCTACCTGACTATAAAATGTTACCACTAACACCATATGGTTTGTACATGTAACTCTCCCAATAGCTAAATCTATCGCTTCAGCGAGTCCAGTTGTTTGATACTAATAGTTTAGCTAGAGTCGACCAAAATAAATTGAATCGACCATTCTTTATTATTAGATGAGGCATGGATATAAAAATTGAAATAAAAATACGTGATATCTCTCATCGTGCATTACTCGCAACCGCGGGAAGCAATCTGCCGATATGATTAGATAAATCATCAGCTTCTCAAAATAATATAGCGAAATCTCACTGCGCTTTTTCTCTCGATTGAGAAACTCAAGAATGGTGACATGTTTCCTTTATAACCAATACCTACGAAATTGCAAGATCGCAACCCTCTATCTGGGAGCCTCTCTAGAGCGGATGGAGCAGTACAGAAGCAAACACGTTGAAAGTTGCAATTCAGATGGAACGATCCATGCCAAATGCTCCATGCTGAGGGTCACGTCTCTGTTTCTCTAGACTCTCTACAGGTGATGTCGCTGTAGTTGTAGAAGCTTGGCAATGCGACTCGCACCGGTGCTCTAGTAGCGCGAGGCAGAGCGAAAGTTGAGGATCCCTGGGGAACGCTCAGCTGGAGCAGCAGTGCGAGGAGCTACGGAGACCGTGGTAGAGACGAGGGACGAGGAGGTGGCAACAGCGCCCGACGGACGGGTGGCACTGGTTCGTACATAGGCGCAAGCGCTCTCTCCGAGTGGGATCGAGACGAGAGGTAAGAAGAGGTTCGGAAAGGGTAGGAGCCACGCGAGCCGAGCTGAGCCGAGCCGAGCCGGTCGAAGAAAGAAGAGAGTGAAGAGAAGAGACAGACAGAACAGACACACACGGGACACGGGCGTTCCACGCTGCGGTAGAGTAGACGCTGCTGTATGCTGTAGTAACACGCTACGCTCGCTCTCCTCCCTACCAAGCAGAAGCAGCAGCTAGCGTCTTGGGAACACCGGCCCGAACCGGCCCCTTTCTACTGCGCCTATGCATCCACGCACACACACTGCCCCTGTACCAATTGGTAAACCATCCAACGACACCTACGAGTCACATCTGGCCCGAGAGATCGGAGACTCGCACTCTGCGCGCACCTCTACTGCTTCGCCGAGGCATAGGCAAGCGAGCGGCGCCGTAAAGCCGGCAGAGCCCCTGACGCTCACTTTCAAATACTTCAAAAATGCCCACAAATTAGCCGTATTCTCGCATACTCTTACTAAGTTCTCGCGCACGTTTTGCTAATTACTCGCATCCTTATTTGGATGTTTTCGACCGTCGATCGGCCTGAAGAAACACTCTGTTATCGAGCGCGCGCCTGCAAATCGACCCTGCCACGCTCCATTGTTGGCGCATCGTAAAGATTCGGTGGTACGATGAGTAACAAGCGTGTAAGGACAACGGGTTAGTCGTACAGCCGAATTGTGCCGAACGGAGAAAGTTCGCCTGGTTTGTGTGACACATGAACTAGTGGGAGTTGTTAAAGACGATCCAAGGATCCATGCATGAACAGGCTCGTGCGTCGTCGTACACGCTCTTCGCACGAGATGTATTGCTTTTCGAGTAAAAATTCATGAGAATCATAGACGCTTCACCGATATTAAAACATTGTCGAATGTAGATCAATGATTACATTCCAAAGTAGATCTGTTCGACGTGTTCCTCCTCTGAAAGGCCAGTCGTTTAATCACAATTTTCCGGGAGCGCCAGAGTTACACAGCTGCGACGGGGATAGATAATTCATTCGGTGGAGTCGATTAACCTCCGCCGGAAACAATGCAGAGATCTGCGCCGTGGTGAATTATTTGTGGTCGCAAGTGTATACCGCGTATACCAATAAGCGAAATGGAGGAGCTTATTTATTATTTAGCGAGGAAGGTTTGTAATCCCGCGGTATTCGTCCGGCACTCAGCGTGCGTAGAAGCCAAATTATTAACAATTCTGACAAATGTTGCTAGTAATGTGAGTTGGGAGGGCGCATATCTGTACGCGACAATAATTTTCATCCGACAACAGTACCATCTGATATCCTAGATGCAAGTGGATAGCTCATTGCCATATCAGTCGTATAATCTTTTTCACGCTACAAAAGAGCCAAATGTATTTTGGAGTCGCAGCGGAAATCTTCATATTTACAAGCAGAGATTCCACCTTCTGAATAGAAAGTGCAACGCGCCTACAGGAAGCAGTGTTAGTCAGCAAGTTAAGCGAGGGTCATTTCAATCGCATCGGGCAGCCACCATAACACATGAAATCTTCACGAGTACACACTCGTATCCGATAATAATGGTGTAAATGACGGACGAATACATTCGACATTCATGGTGACAATTGCATTATTATTCCGATGGTAAGTCCCACAATGGTGATACTCTTCCTTCCTTTCTTTGATCCTGCCAGGTCTTCGCCCGGAACGACGACACACGACAAAGAGACCTCGGGCGAAGCTCCCTATATAGAAGGGCACCTTTTCCTCTTCGTACGCAACTTTCTTCAATGCAACAACAATCTCTGTGATCGTTGAATTTATCCTATTCCAACGCCATTACTACTAACTTCTTGTACTTCTATCAATACCCGTCTAACCGTGACTGATCATATATCACTGCGATAGTAACGCTACCGATAAATTTCAGAATGTCGCAGTATAGTCAGACAATGATGTAATGTTTAAATAGGAACAGAAGAATATTTTAATCCCTAGGGAGTGGCGCATTGCACTTTCCATTAAAACACGTAGCGTTTACGGGATGATGAAAGTGAGGCGGTACTAGGTAACACTGCTGCCACAGTAAATCGTCACCTCGCTGGTAAGGCTATCCTTTATTAAGAACACTAAGTTTTCTCCTCGTGTTCAACCTACACCCTACTGCAACGAGAGAGAGAGAGAGAGAAAGATGAAGAAGTAGTGGGAACCTCCAAGCTGCTATAGAATAACTCCAGCAGCCTCGACGCTTCGTATGAATTTCTTGCAGATGCTCGTACTCCGGAATCCTGATGTAAGTGTACATCGACATAGCAAGGCGGGCCTTACCGGGGGCATTTCATATATTTAAAGTAATAAGCGGAGAGAAGAGTGAAGCAACTCTTCCAGGTACATATAGTGTATTCACCGAGGCGCAAGCCATCCAACTGAAACGTGACCGGTGACTAAAGCGTCGCTTATTACTCGCCGGTCTAAAACCGAGTCATACGTGTCCATGAGAGGTACGCAAACACGATGGGATCTCGTTGCCCGAGATCTCGAGAGATGGGCAGTGCCTGGCTGGCTGGCTGGTTGGCTGGCTCTCCTCTTCGAGGAATCGCAACCAGAAGAAAGAAGCTGATCGTAATCATAAGAGCTTTCTCGAGAGAGCGTATTCTCCCGTCTTCTTTTTCCACGCCATGTTTCCTTTTTTCGGAGCACGTCACATTAAAAATGGAAGCCGCTCTCGTTTACTCTTGTCAACGGTAGGAGCGCAGCTGTTATATCTCGTATCTCTGAGATTAACAATATTGTCAAGCTTTCGGTGCTAACAATATCGAGCAGACACATCACCGGTTCATCTAAATTCGTTCCTTGCATGATACTGATTCTCTCGAGTAATCGTGAGAAAAAGTGAGTGCCAATTGCGAACTTGTTCCCAATGCGCGCCGGACTGAAACGAGGTTTCCAGCTAACTATTGGTAGTTTATTAAAGTAGTATATGGAAGAGCTTATGGTAGCAATTACCGCGTCATTTACAGAAAGCGCTAACGCTGCATTCCGTAGGAAAGATAGCACGGTGAGAGAGGGACGAGCTTTTAACGGAATACAAAAGCCTCGAAGCTCAAGGGAAAGCACAGCGAGGGGTTTAACGGTAGGAATGTAAAGGGCGTAAAAGAATTATGCTTCCTTCGGAAGTCCTGGAAACATCTGTGGAAGTCGACAAGTAGGGAGCAAGGATCGAGCCGTGAGTGCTCGCAGCATGCGTCATACGTCCGGAATGTAACACCAAAGGGAACAACGTCTGGAACGCTTTGAAATGACTCTCGAGTCTGCTTCGGGACGAACAGAACGAACGACGTGTGTACGTGAGGGATGTGAAAGTTTGCGAAATTACTCGTTGCACTCTTACGAACGATCAATTATCTCATAGCCGAACTATCACACAGCTCGCTGAGTAAAATTCGACCAGTGAATATTAGTCGAAAACAGAGGAAGAACGTTTTAATTTCACTTCACGATGGGCTTTACTTTTCAGCGAAAGGGTCGCAGTATATCATCATAGCGCTATTTTCTGCCGATTATAAAGTATCGAAGAGCCCACCCAGATGAAGGCCAGTCGCCGTTGACTAACAACGCTCCTTTGCTTCAAGCTACAGCCTTCTGAAGACATAGAATTTCGGGCTGCTCATCCACAAACGTTTCTTCTTTATGGCACACACGGCACCCCGCAACGGGATAGGAAGGTGAGTGCGAAACTCCGGCCGCTTATTGGGATCTCGAAACGCGTTCTCGACTGCAACGGAGATGGACGATTCCAGGAATGGTAGATGCGTTTCGAGTCTTTTGTTGGGGGCGACCGGGTCCATCATGGGAGCCGGCCGAAATCGAGAGGAAGAAAGAGAGAGGAGTCTCGACTGCTTCTGCAGATCAAATGCGCGACCTCCGATACTCTCGAGAGACGAGGTCAGGAGCGAGCTCTCAACAGTATCCATTCGAGTCTCCCAATTTTCACGATGTTCGTTATCAATTATTCCTTCATTTATCAATAAACTATAAGCTCTACTTACCCAACATGCATTAGAGTTGATAATGCATATTCGACTCATAGAGAATTGAAAATGTGACTCAAGCTTAAGAAATTTCGATACTGAGAATAATGAGGACGTTGCGACCTTACTATCATCGAGAAAGAATAAGCGAATGAGTGCATCCTCGATGGTGCGTAGATATTAATTAATGAGCTCGCGCTTGATAGGCTCGACTCTTATTTCTGCATCAGTCGCTATTGTCTCCGGGAAGCAGAGAGGTGGGCTTGAAAATAATTCGTACACCCGATACCCCACCGCGACGCGGCACATATTTCAATACACGTCATTATAAGCGGGCTCGTGAACCGATCGTAAACATAATCGAGTTGGAGAGGCATGCAACAATTTAAGTGCACAGGCCGTTCACGGGACGCGAATGCGGCGTGTGTGTGTGTGTGTAGTGTGTATGCCCGGTGAAACTCCTTGGGTGGTCAGGACGTAGCAAGCAAATTCCAACCCTTGGAATTCGAGGAAGGACCCTTACATATATCGTCACATGAGACTGGGCCGATACACCTCTTCTGCTTGGTTCGCGCGGTAAAGGCGGACGAGTGATAGTGCCATATTATACTTCGCAGCGACGCTCTCACCAGCATAAATAAGTGTGGCTTATTTACGCTGGCGAGCAAACGTTTACACGTGAATTATGAAGCTCGGTATCGTCAGACTCTCCCAGCATTCGCTTCTCCTAATAATCCTGCTACGAGCGTCGTCTGTTTTTCTCAGATTTCCTAAGTATCGGCCGATTACGCGCGACAATACTTCAGTATACTTCATTATTCTCGCTTCAGACGTCATACAGACCTCAGCATTCAAGGTTTTGCAATAAAGTGTGTACGCATTTTAGGATTATTTTGATGCGCGTACCAGTTATGACCGAGTCGTAAGACATATAGGTCGGACTGCCGGGCAATGCGACTCAATGCGACGTAGCCCGATGTAGCCTTGAGATTCTGCGAATTGAATACAAGGTAATCTGCATTTCTCAAAGATAACGCCTCACCCGCTCGTCACTGACGGCGTTCTATGTATTAAGATCGTTGAAATGGTAGTCATTGTCAACGCGAAATGTATAAGTTGCAGAGGAAAGTTTTGCGTCGGGGTGCATCGAATTCTCAGCAACAAGTGAACTTTGTTGTCTACGAAACTCGGTGGTGGAGACACCCTTTGCGACGAGATGAACGGACATCAAACTTGATCAATCAAAGTCGATGACGACTCGACGACGAAGAGGAGCTCTCTGCCTCGAACGTGAGAACCACTACCCATCACCTAGCCAATCGGCAATTCTCGTGCGTGACACGTGATGCAAATCATGCACACAGAAAGACGCGTCGGCTATCCTACTCTCTCTGTCTTTCCCGTAGCCCGCTATATCCTTCCACCTTTTCTCTCGGTGCCCTGTCAAGTTGTCCAAGGTGAGCAGACCTATTTGGCGGAGGTGTTTCAGTCACGACCGGACGGCTTGTAGTAGGCAGAACAGAAACCCAGTCTGGTCTCTTTCTCCCCTCCACCTCACAGCGTTTCTTCTTTTCTTCTCTGCATCTTCTACCATTTCGACCTCATTGTTACTCGCTCCGTTAATCCTCCGAAACCACACGGCACCCGCTCGAAAGCAGCCCTCAAAACTGATCTTGCCAATACGAACAGCAATTAATTAAATATGCCACCGCAAAGGTCAAAGAGTAAGATTGGAAGCCGCGCGGTCGCCGGCTTTACGCGTCAATGGAACTCACTTGGTCGGATTAGACTCTAGTAAAATCGTCTATAGGTAAATTGGCACGTGAGCCTTTGATTAGATAACTTCGGTACGCATCAAGTCATTCGGCCGATAGACTCTGGTAAAATCGTTTACACGTAAATTGGCACGTGAGCGTTAGGCGAGATAAGTTCAGTGTTCATGACTCATTACATTTCCACTATTAAGATCGCCGATTATCAATCAATGTTCTCGCAACTTTCACAGATTCTTTCCACCGGGACAATTGATACGAAGAAAGTCTAAGTAATCGACGACACATTTCATAAACCGTTAAATTCTCGTCGAATCTCGTGCCGGGCGTATAAAAACAATATTATCAGAGAATGTTCGGGTTAGCGAGGCGCTAATGAAGAAGCGTGCAGTGTACGCGTGTACATGAGACTGGCTTGAATAAGAGCAAGCATAACGGAGGATATCCCGTTGAGAAAGGCAATAAGTAGGTTGTGTCCGGGCGAGCGATACCGCCCGATTCATTGTGCGATCGGGCATTCGGCAAGTGAGTCACTCTCTTCTGACATAGCGTCGGATAAGAATGAACGCGAACAAATAACCTCGAGTCCCTCTCTAGTGCGCGCCTTGCTTGCCTGCCAGTCCTCGTGACGACATACCCTACCCTTCCCCTCTCTCGCAAACCCCTGCTCTCTCTCTCTTTCTCCGAGTAGAGCGGCGCGGACGGCAGCGAGTGGCCGATGGACTGAGCACCGCTGGCAACAATCCAGCTAAACCGATTCCGTGAGCGCAGCGAGATGTGCGCTCTCCTGACATGAGCCACCAACGATACCAGACCGAGCACCGAATAATAAAGCCGAAAAGACAAATGGAAATGAAACGGTTCACCGATGAGCAACCTGTGGCGACAAAAGACACTAGCGATCTTATAGAAATTTAGTCAATTTCTGCACGAACCTATCGAACGAATAGATTGAGAACGTCCTGATGATAATTAATTCTCGGATATATAATTATCTTTCAGAACAAGTCGATTACGAGTCACTTTTCAGGATATTGAGTAAAGCCGTGGTATTGAAAAGCGATTCTAATAGGTGATTCTGATAATCTAAGATTGGATGGTAAAGTAATTCTTGCAGGAGATACGAGATCGAGAAGCAAATCGAGAGCACACGGTGCATGATGCGTGAGTGAGGGCTGGAAAGATGGAGAAGCAGCTCGAGAGGCATCTGGCTCAGAGCAGATTACCTTCTCGACGGAAATCATGATTCCCACAGCTTTCCCCGAGTGGTGCTGGTGCTCTCCTCGGGTATGGGCCGCGCCGCTCGTGCTTCTCATTGTTCGCAGAGAGCCAGCGTCGTTGCCATCATTATGAACGAGCGAAATATGTGGTACATACATATAGCCTCTGTAATCCTACCGGGCGAACGACGCACGCAGATTCATGAGAGAGCTGCGAGAACATATTTGCAACGGGTGCGGACGCTAATGTGCACGTAACATACATTATTGCTCTCGGGCTTACTACATCCGACTGATCTATATTTCCCCGTGACTCATCTAATTCAGTTGGACGGATGTAAATGGATTGATGAATTGACTTCGATGAAGAGAACTCGTCTCGCACTGTTGTCGCTCCCGTATCTTGTGACAACCACCTGGTGTGGGCGCGTTCGTCCGTCCGACAACCGTGCGATCTGGATAATTCATTTCATCGACTATTCCTTGACCTTAACGATGCCCACGTAAGCAAAGGGTTGTGCTTATCGCCCAGTGATATTTACAGGAATGAACCGGCTCTCACCGGGACGATGATATACCATGCTCGCGTGGACACCACCACGCTTCGCCTATATTCTCTGAACTTCAAACTACCCACGTTCTGCTCCGGTTAATGATAGCGCGTGCGTCATAATTTTCAAGCTCCCGTGTCTACCGTGTTTCTTGTTCGCCAAAGAATCGAGTAAGTGCGCTGCTGCGATTATTCGTAGCCGACAATGACGTTACACGCGCACCGTGAATACGTAGAAACCCCTTGCATTGATATAAATCCAAGGTTGATTTCAGGAGGCATCTTAAATCGACCTTACTCGGACAGCGGACAACCGTAATGCATTTGAACATTAAACTGTTAAAAAAATAAGTGAAAGCATCTATTTTAAGCGTCTGATTTTAAAGGCTTTTATATATTAAATATAAATAAAGATATATATTAAAAACAGCCCAGAATTCTGCTACCCGTGTTTTGCAAATGGTACTTTTCGCAGTTGCTGCGAACGACGAGCATTTATCCGAAGAACGCAGTACTCGTTCAAACGTGAATATACAATGGAGAATCGATGCCTGTTTATAAATAGTTTACTGTGCCAGGCGATCCGAAACGCCGCGACAAAGGAGAAATAATTGGAGAGAGTACCTTTTGGAACATGGCAAAAAATTAGCAATATCATGTAAAAGATGATAAACACGTCGCCTTAATAATATTATGAAAGTAAATAGCGCATAATAACCAATGTCATTAATTAGTTGGGTATTTTATTAATATTATTCTACGGTATGCAAGATGCTTTTTGAGAGTACAATATTCGCTCTGCAATGACGTACCCTCGATAGGACTGGAGAGCGCGTCAGTGCAGAGCGCACTAAAGCGCGTTTCAGCGTGTGATAGGGGAGTTCGAATCTTTTATTTTGGCGTCACGTGCATATCGGCACTCTAACTCATCCATCTATAAATAGAAGATGTTATCGAATAAAAGGAAGTTGTGGCAATGCACTCGAACGGTCCTCTCACTGGTGTAGTGTGCATGGTGACAGGAGAGCGCGTTTCCCCTGAGCCGTCTAATAATCTGGTTTGAGCCTGTCTATAAACGAGACTAAGGTGCACCGCCACCCCAAAAGTATCGAAAAAATCCTCACAACATCCGTAATTCTTGAAGATTTTTCTCGGATATTATTGTTGTGTATTACTTTTCGAATTATGTCAATGCATAGAAATAGATCTGCTCAATGTGTTTTGAGAGAATCAGCTGGATATAAGACAAATGGTGTACTATTTACAATTAGTGAGTGGGATAGGGATAGACCAACTAGAAGCGAGTTGGTAGTAACGGTGTGTTTACGAACTTTCTACCTGGATCGGTTGGACTACCGAGAGAAAAGAGCGCGCGCGGGCGAAGTTGGCGCGAGGGAAAGGGCCGGGGTGGATATCTGTGCGTAGGAAACACCCACGGCGGCGACGACGTCGAAGAGCTGGAAAGGAAAGCTATCTGCAAGAGCAAAGTGACTCACCACGTGAACGTTGGAAAGAACCGAGTCGCTCTGCTTCTTATCCGTTTTCTTGGGCTGCCGCTTCGCCTTGCTCTCGAGGAATCGTTGCTTCAGCACCAAGGTGTCTTGAATGTTTTGCTCGCAGAGGCCATTAAAGCTTTGGTCGAATCTCGGTATGCAGTCGGTCTGTCTGCGCCGATAACTCTCGATCCTGCGTCTGAGGCGATCGACGACCGCCTGTCTCTTGGGGGTGAGTACCTCACCCATACCAGGTGCTTGACCCATTTGTTGCTGCAGTTGCAGCTGCTGGCCGGCTACGCTTAGCTGGCCGGCCGCATTGAGATCGTGGATCCCAGTGGCTTGGCCGATAACGTTGCCACTGTTGTTGTTATTGTTATTGACGGGGTTGTTGTTAGGCGCCTGGCCCACGCAAACGGAGATGGGACCGGGCGCGCTGCCGGGGGGGCCTTGCGGGGGCTGGCGGGGCAGGAGCCCCCCGGCCTCCATACAGCCCCCTAAATCCACCGCAGAGTAAGCCAGCTCAGTGAGAACCCCTGCTGCCGAAGCGCCTGACGCACGCTGCTGCCACTGCTGCAACCTCGTCTCCCGCCGCTACCCTCCTATCGTGCATCCTCTGCCACCCTGCCAATACGACGATCCTCAACTTCCGGTCAGGACGCATTTGGGATATATAGCGTCTTCCTGCGCCGGCTCCCGACTCGATCGTCGCCGCCGCTATTCGTCAACACTCCCGCGCGCCTTCCACTCAGTTGTCCCTCTTACTCGCCTCGCACTTGTTTCCTTTTCACTTTTCACACGTTTCTTCCCACCTATTCATTCAACGATGAATTAATCTCTCTCGCATTCCTTCCTCTGCACTGGGAATCCCAAGAGTTTTCTTCTGGTAGTTGTCACTCGCGACACGCGTGCTCGTCACGTCACCGGTGTGTACTGTTCTCCTTGCCGCGCGATATCTCGAGCCTCGGGATGGAGAGATATCCAGTTATCGCTCTATCCGCCAATTTCCGTGTGTTATTTCCAGTGCCACGTGACCCTGCGTGTCCCGTGGCGGACAGATATGTCGCGAGAAGATCTGTTGTACGAGAATGCCTTGACAGTGAGCGCTGTCACCAAGCGGTTGAGGCTCTCGCGCGCGCAATCACCCGGCGCGCCGCGCCGTGATGCGATGCTATGCGATGCGATGCGATGCGATAGACAGAGAGTGCACACACGATTCGAGCCGCGCGCGATCTTCACGACGGCGAAGAATTGATGCCGGCCGGGGGGCTCGGCGATCTTCGGTGGCGCGCCGACGCCAGTGAGAGAAGACTACGACGACGTACACGCACACACACACGCGAGTCGAGCGGTCTTCCGGGTGCGGAAAGGTCCAAGTGTCACACACGCACACACGTAGGCGCGGACGCACGCAGGCAGAGAGCACGCGGCGGGACAGAGGGCACGCGAGTTTTCGAAGAGCGGAGACGAAGGGAGGTCGAGGAGCGTTGAGCGTCGAGCGGCGCACGGCGCGCCTGATCGTGCGAGCGAGCGAGCCAGTTCTCAATAAGAGAGGCTGCTGTCGTCGTCCTAAGTAACTCTTGTCTCCCTCGCACTCTGCCCGAAGCAGCGCGAGTGCGAGAGCGAGAGGAGGATGGAGCGGCGGTGGTGGGAGAGCGCGACAAGCCTTTCGCGGCTTAATATCAGGCCTGCTCGCCGGATCGGCCGCACACTCCCCCAACGGAAAGCTTTCTTGCGCGTCGAGACGGTGCAAACCGTCCTGCCGGCCGTGAAGGAGGATACATAACGCACGCACGCACGCATCCACGCACGTACGCGCGCACCTACGCACCGGCAGAGCAGACACGCGCAACCGGACGAAGAACGGCGCGGTGGCGGTGGCGGCACACGCTGCCTGCACTGGATATCTCTCGATTGTGTCCCAGTGCGTCGAGTGCGCTGGACGTCACAACAGGTAGTTGAGAGCGAGGGCAGCGTGCTCCCGCTCGCCCCTGAGAAAGAGACCGAGGGAAAGAAAAATTGCGAGGGAGGGAAGGAGAGGTCGGCAAACGGCGCTGCTTGGGCGAATGGCGAAAGGACGAGTCAGTGCGTGAGAGAGGGAGAAGAAGAGAGTGAGAAAGGAATCGTGAGAGAGGGAGCCGGAAAGGGAGAGCCTCAGTCGTAGGAGGAGAACGAGCGAGTGAGCGAGCGAGCGTACACCGGGGAAAGGAGGGAGACAGAGCACCAGACGAGGAAGAGACGAGAGAGCGGTTTCAGTGTTTGACCGAATCCCTCCACAACATACCTCCGCACAACTGGTCGTGCCACGGCCCCGAGTCTAGCACGCACAGCGACCGTTTATACACTCACACTGGTCTTCCTTTTCGTGCTCATACGCTTTCCTCCCCCTCTTCGTGACCGCGTATTCCCTCGGACAAGAGCGCGTACCCGTGTTTCTTCAGCCGCAACGACAAATCCCTTCGGAAGTCAATCTTCCAGTCCAAGCGGGGCATCATAGCTGCGATCCAGCGCTACTGATCTTTCGGCTTAAGCAGTAACGGCGCTTCTTCTTTTCCCTCTCTCGATCTCCCCTTTCACACGATTTGCATTCACCTTGGCGATACGGCGATCCGAAAGGATATATCGGAGCTTTCCTTGTCACATGCCGAACCCGATGTCTTCCGGTGTTCGCATAGGTACGCGTTCATACAGCCGGCAAGCCGCGCGCGCGCTCCTATTTATTCGGCGGCTGACTTGCTACTAGAGACAATCACATGTCATCGAGCATCGGCATCGAACGCCGCGCGTATGATCTACCAAACAATTACATAACCTCACTTTCGGTCTGTCACGATGTTCACGAGACAGCGTTACGTAGTCACGAGTTGCCGAGAGGCGCGCGCTCGCCTTAATACCGAAAGGAACATGAACGACCGTTTGGATGACTCCTTGTGAACGCGCGCTGCCATTAACAGAACTGCGCGTGGGTACGGTGGCATGTATCGTTCAAACGGCGCACCATAATAACAGAGACTGCTGGAACTGCATTCTGGTAGAAGCATGATAAACTACAAGGGGCGTCGCGTGCCGACCGAACTCACCCTTGCTGCTGCCATCTTCAGCAACCTTCTATATATGAATACCGGTGCATCTACAGACGTTTCTCGCCGATAGGATAGCATACTGCATTCTACAGTGTAACATTTGAATTTTAATAAAATAGTGCCCGCCAGTACTTCCGGCGAAATCATGATTTCACATATTTTCATCACTGATTAGTTTAGTTTATACTGATCGCCGTAGTATGTTTATTTCGCGAGCACCTTGTCACATCTTCTAAGCGAAGATAACCCCCATTTAAAGCATATTTCAACATCGAGCACGTGGATATAATGCAAATAGAGCACCGTTCTATTTTGACTTTTAGCAAGTGAGATTCATTTGCACCAGTTCGTGTCGATATGTCTCTATCATCGCATTGATGTCACTCAAGTATAATATATCTTATACCGCATTTAGGAAACTAAAAATCTTTGCAGTGTTACAGTTAATAATTAAGCTTTGAAAATGGCACTGAATACCGCGAAGGATCGAAGGGTGCCGTTTATACCAGGCACAAAACCGTCAATAAAAAATGCTCAGTTACTTGCCTCAAGTGGAACACCATCGCTTGATAATATAATTGGTGAATAAACACTGACATACAACAGATTCTGATGATGTAAGAATTCATCTATAAATTTGTATAAACCTTTACATTATTTTTAGGTGGTGGACTTCCAATCGGTTCTATGTTCATTGTAGGTACGTACCGAGCATTTACATTTAGGAACATAATTTAATCTATCTATCATTTTAGAGGACGATACTTATGGTATTTATGGGAAAGTGATACTCAAGTACTTCATGGCAGAAGGTGTGGTCACAGAACAACCGGTGTTCATAGGCTCTCAAGATATTACACCAATGCAACTCGTAGCAGAGATGCCGAGTCTCATATCCAAAGCTCCTGTGACACAGCCTTTGCAGTCACAGAATATGGATAAACAGATGAAGATTGCATGGCGGTATCAGAATATGAGAATCGTTGATCCTTCCCCGAGTGGAGAGCAATCTTTCGGCCACTTTTACGATCTCACGAAACCAATGGAACGAGAAATAATAAACAACGCTGATATTACAGAATGGTACGAAGAAGATTGGCATGATAAAAGCGCGGTGTTCGAACACGGTGCTTATGCCAGCTTACTAAAAAGTATTCACGAGACTCTGAAAACTGGCGAGTACTCCATTTACAAAACGCCAGCAAAGAGGAAACTTCTCAGAATCGCCATTCATGCCTTAGGATCAAGATTGTGGTTCAGTGATAGCGAAGAGAAAAGTCAAGCAGATGTGATTAAGTTTCTCTATTGCTTGAAAACGCTTCTACGAAATTCATACGCAATAGCAGTGATTACGATGCCTGTAGATAATTTTGAGCACTCGGTAAGTACTTCAGTGTTCAATATAGTGATGACGATTGTAAAAGATTTCATAAAGAATGAATTTTTTCGCTAGGTTGCAATCACTGAACGCATAGAGCACATGTCAGACATCGCAATTAAATTTGAATCCTTTGCTGGCTCTACGATGGAGACTAATCCCTTATTTAAAGACTATCATGGTCAGCTGTATATTAAGAAGCTAGCAGCTCTTAATACATTGGCACCCTCAATGCCCGAATCCAGAGATCTAGTCTTCAAGTTGCGCCGAAAGAAGTTTGTCATTGAGGTACGTAAGTGATTTCATGTTTTAGTGTCAATAGTATTACCAATAACTTTTTCTCTCAGGTATTACATTTACCACCCGAACTCGGTGACACGACTCAGCGTGAGCAAGATGAAATCACTGGTCGCAGTGGAGGCTGCATGGCATCGTCCACCAAGAGTCTCTTAGATTTCTGAGCGCAATCATTAATTTATTTCTGTAACATGATTTTTTGTAAATAAATTTAATCGACAATCTAAGAAACTTTCATCTGTATCATTAGTGACATTCTTGGCACTTTCTAATGCGATCTGGTGGTCGTATTAACAACTAGTGGGTGTGTGCCGCGTCATATGTTCTGTGCAAACAGGTGAGGTGTGTGTACCTGTGTTTCTATGTGGTGGGAAATGCAGGGGTCCGCTGAATTAATATATACCAGAGGAGATAGGCTTCGTGATCACATACAATGAAACGGATTAAATATCTCTACGCGTTACTTTATCATATATTGCTTTAGGTTTGAAATATGGGCTTTCAAATAGATCCAAGGATTAGAAGGATAAGATTAATCCTTCGCAAAATCAGAGTTTCTCCATACTCAATTTAAACATCATTTTATAGAAATCTGTGGATAATATTAGATCAGTAATAAAGCAATGAAGCCTAAGTTTGGCTAACTGCCCTGCGAATTTGAGGAACTAGGAAGTGCCGTAATCCTGCGGGTCGATCCGCTGTATACGTGTACCCGGTAGAATGGTCACGCTCCTCGCAATTTGTCAGACAGAAGGCGTGTTCCTAGTAAAGCGGGTAAATGTGTGTATATCAAATTCTTTCTGGCCCCCCTACTTCTCTCTTCCGTGCCTTTCTTCTTCCTTCCGGTTCCATGCGATCGGTCGCGCATGAGGGCACGCAACGCAAGCGCACCTACTGATGCCAGTATTCGTACGGCACTGTGGAACCGTCTATCACGTCTGTGCTTTTCAGTTCTTCAGTTGTCGCGCGCAAGTGTAGTTCAAATTGAAACGAGTTACTTTTATTACTGACAAATTATCGTGCAGAGAAAATGAACATGCATCTCTACAGTTACCGTTTATGTAGTGTCATCAGAGGGGTGTAATGTATTGATTTGTTACGATTCATACAGTTCCCAGTTAAGCGTTCAAAGGATTTTTAAAATGGAAAATAGAAAATTCACCCTATCTCGGGTTTTCGTCTGTTTCTGCAATGTCATCTTTTTGGTGAGTTATGTGTGAAAGATGAAAGCCGCCCTTCCTTCCTTTTAAGTTTCTACATGTAAAATATCTTCTCAAACACAACTCCCTTATCATAAACAGTCCATTCTTCTTTCAGATGTCGGGTTTCGTCCTGATGTCATTAGGAGCATTGCTATTAGCGGACGATGAACGAATTCTACTCTCCCGATTATTAGGACCCGGCGATACTCAGCCGGATCAACCGCTATTCTATTACTTGGCGTTTGCACTAGTTGCATTGGGATTTCTTATCACCCTCACCGGCTTATTAGGTTGCTGGGCAGTGTGCCTGTACAACCAGTGCATTACAGCTTGTGTAAGAACATTGTACATATTAAGATTAATATCCGCTCACCCGAAATTCAAGTCTGATTATATGAACAAGAGCAGTAGAATTTTGCTACTAGAAAACATGTCACATAGGAAGAAATTTGAGTGCCATATTAGTGTTGTAACAGTACACAGCATAAGTCGCAACAGGAGGGTTTGGTGCACACCTGCCAACAGCAGTGTTCGCTCTGCCCGATGTAGCACACCGCATCTCGAGCGTTTCTAAATGCGTGCACGCGCCCGGTAATCAGTAGAAGAACACGGGGCTCGTGCGATCTGCATATTTCTTTACACCGGTTTCTTCCTACGGGCAAGTTTACACCGCACTGTACTAAACAACAACAAAAAGTGGGCTTCCCACTTTGCCAGACAGTGGTCACGCGTCGCCGCCCAGGAACATGGGCAGCGGATCTCTGCGTACATCTAGTCACGCGCTTTCGCAAAAGAAGAACGAGTTTGATTGCTACCTATTACGATTAATTCTTAGCCGGTTATTTATTAAATGTAACATACTAAAATATTATGGTACAGTATACCGGCTGCAGGAAACATTTGCTCCCACCCTCAGAATTAATTACATATTCAAATCTTCGAGACAGAACTAGAGCATGCTTGCCGCACTATAAAATCCACCTCTTTCCAGTATCTTGCCACGATCACATTGTTACTGTTGGGAGAATGCAGCGTGTGTGTGCTTACTGTATTCTGGCCACACGTTTTGGGAATCGATGTTAGACCAGCGAGACTGATACGTGCATTACAACGTAGCTATGCTGTTCCTGGTCGAGAGCAGTTTACAGCAGCTTTAGATTTAGCACAAACCATGGTAAGTTTCAAGTTTCCATGTTTTCCTGCTACCCTTTTGCAAGGGTTTCAGCCGCATTGGCGAAAGTCGGTATGTCTAATGATTTCGGGATAATGTAGTCACAGACAGGGCATGGCACGTAGGTCAAAGGATCCGGGTACACGCCCAACGGATAACAAATACCAACGAACTGTATCGTATCGACCTTTTCAGTTTGCCTGCTGTGGCATAAACGGAAGCAGCAATTACGGGACATCGTGGTGGCGGCTGCAGGAAGTCGGCCGCAGAGAATTAGTGGTACCTCTCAGTTGTTGCAGTCTGAATAATGCCAATGAGACAGATTCCTTCCTCAACCCCGAGCCTGCCAATCTTACTCTCTGCCAAGCTTTGAACCCCGCCGAACATCAATACGCCCGGCACACCACTGTGCGTATCGTAATGAGGAAGTTGTTAAACTGCCGAAAAGAATACGCATTTCCACACCGGTGAACACCAATCTAATCATCAGTTGTCCGCTGATACATGCAATGGTTCCTCTTTGAATGAAAATAGCTTTAAACTCAATTTTATTTTAAATGACGATAATCATTAACGCGTACTTTTACCTAGCTCTGTGATATAGAAATTTGTATGCAATCACCGTGTGTAAAAAGATGCGGGCGGTGTAACAGAAATGCAGGTCACTTTATCTTTGTACTTCTGCAACGATGCAGTTGAATATACATGGGAGGAATATTTAAAATATTTCTTGTATTCTTGTAGGGGTGTTTAGAAATGATGGAGAAGTGGACGCAGGATCAGGCGCTAATACTTTTGACTGTAGGTCTGGCAGTTATGTTCGTCGAAGTTGGTACATTAATAAGTACTTTCCTTGCTTGTACGAAGGTAAGGAAGAAAGCAGACTCGCGGACATCAACGTTTACGTCTACACAGACTTTGAGTCCGTTTAACGAAACAGAACATGACTTCGGTGAGCAGAAATTCTATTGGCGAATGCTAAATAGTGTTTAAATCATTATCCAGATGTTTAATTATCATTTGTTATGTATTTAGGTATCGAGAACAGAATGCACGTACCCAGTACGACGTTTGGCGGGAAATCATGAAGATGGCTAGAGGGCAGCGAGGGTATAATATCGACAGAAGGAAAGTACACAAGTACAAATATAGTACCAAATATGACTAAATGTAATGAAGTATTGGAAAATGGAAAGAGTATAATCGAGGAATGGAGTAATCCGCCAAAATTGTTCGAGGGTATATTGAAAAGCGACGAGTTGTACGAGGAACGTGCGGTTGACGTTGTCATTGATCACGAACCACAGCATTTCGCGATGCAAAAGAATTCCAATATAAATGATTTCAACGACAGAAAAGAAGTAACAGTTTCTGAAAACAACAATGGTACGGTTCGAAGTATACCTATAAAAAATTATCGTGCGTCGATAGCATATAACATTGGAACTCTAAGAAGATCGGAGGCACCCCAACTTCAATTTGAGTCCTCGGTCTCCGAACCCGAGAGAAATTTTCGTATAACAGTTAGGCCGAGTTCGAATCCGATGAGTGACAATATATCGCCAGGACGAAAGTCACAGAATCAGACCACACAAATTTGCGAGCCCAAGTATTTGGAAAGCGTGGATGGTCCGAGGAAGCATTGTGGATGCTGCGATTTTCAACAAGGACATAAATCAGCACGCCATCAAGGGAATAGTAAATTAAAAGTTGACAAAAGATTAATGAAGAAGGAACAGAATCTCCTGAGATGCGAGGAGACTCGAGACTGCCACGATATCGATGAGTTCTTTCATAGATCGTACTCCCAAAGGTTACAGCCCGATCGTCGGTCAAAGAAGTCCGAGCATTCCAGACCAAAGAGTTCGAGAGACAATGTAGAAGATGCAACAAGGAAATTGGAGAGAACCGATTTGCAACACAGCAACGTTGGTCAGAAAATCTCGGTTTACGAACAAAATGCGCGAAGGATTGCACGAGATTTGGAATCGAAGTGTCAATTAAGTATGGATACAAAGAATCATCGAACAATCGGAGTTCCACTGGTAGGAATGCATAATGCGTGCGGCTTACCCGTCCTAGCTTCCTGGCACGAGCACGAATTACTGGAGCCTATGCAGATTAGAGGGAGAAGAGTCGTAGGAACTTTAGGGCCAATCATTAGAGGGCCACGAATCCAATCTGACGTTCGTCGTCGCACACATCCAAAACGACGAGCACCACAACCCCATCGAAATACTCTGACAAAACATTTCACCACCAATTCGAAGAACGCCGAATCCAATCAGAATAAATCAACGATAAAGTCCCTGACTTCCTTGGAGATGTGCGATAGTAAAAGCCGAAGGAGAAAGGTACGACGACCATCTTTCAGATCAACGAAAGTTGGAACCTATTCCTCAAGAACTTCGAAAAACTTGTCGATCGGCAGTCTCAGTAAAAGACCATTAAAATTTGGAAGTTCGAAACGCAGGACCTTGTATGCTAGGGATGATGGCGAAGACGCAGTGCAAGTATTGAAGAATTTATGTTTGAATCCCTTGGCTAGGACGAAAGGTGGTGCCGACATGATATGGTGATATTTTCTATTACTTTATTGGAAACCCTTGCTACCCTCGTTATTATATAAACGATAAACACTATCTGCTGTTTTTGGGTAGATGTATATACATATATACGCATTAAGACGTAACTTAAGCAAATACAAATTTGTATTGAAGTGTTGATTTTATTACAATGAACCTAAGTCGATTTTGACTTTTTACATATAAAGTTTTCTTTTGTTTTACGTCACTTTTTTTTTATTCATTACATTTGTATAATTAGGAGGTAAGAAAAATAAATCGTTTTACTTTTAAGAACCATCATTATTTAATAACTAATAGACAACAATTCCTTCATAATGTGCGATGGTTATTTAATACCGATTGCCAAATTGCGATGATCATCCGTTGAAAATATCACTGGTTATGCTCTCTGTAGAAACTATTGTCGGTAAAACAGAAAGGGACGTATAACCGTTCGTCGTTCAGTTTGTTGGGACCTTGATGACGTAACAAGTAGTATGGGTATCTAGTTCTAAGGGATGAGACCTAGAGGGGAGATCCATGCCTCAAACCATATTGGGATAAAACACTTTGCTATAATAGTTGGCTAGAAATACAACTAAAGTCGTTCATGGATCCTTTCTTTTTGGCAAAACGTTAGATATTTTTGAATTTAATACAATTCCAACTTGTCAAGTCACATCATTTCTATTAATTTATCTTGTTCCTATTTTACTCAAAGTGAGAAGTGCAAATTAAGCGCATCAGAACAATGTTCCCATTTCCCAAAAATATCTCGAATCTCTGCTTCGTCCTAGTAGAATTACCAAGTTCCATGGAGTTTGAAGTTTGTACGCAAGACTCAAAAATCCCGTGACGGAACGAACTGTTGTCTGGGAGTAGTCGATACATTCTTATTTCTATACAAAGCCTTTCAATTTCCCTACTGAGCCTTTGATATTTTGCTGGCCGAGGGTCGTTTGCCGTGTGCCTCTCTACCACAGCTTCCTCAACCCTGGCTCCCACACTCCGCTACTTTTCCACCCCTCGCCTCCGTATTTCCCACCTCTCCGACTTCGTTCGTGCGGCAGAATTATGCAAATCGGGAAAGTCTTGCGCGAACGAATTTTCAAAGGTGCCGGACGCTATGTGGAAAACTGACATATCCCGTGTGTACGGTGCAACACGCTCCGGTACGATGCTAGGTACTTCAAGCTTGAGATAGAGAAGATTTCCCCTCGACGCTTTTGCAGAGAGAGAATGCCGAATGCAAGAATGGCTCGAAAATAGCTATAAGCGAAGAACGGTCGTACGAAGCCAGAGCAATAAATAAGATCGACTGAGAACGAGGGAGGATCAAGTGAAAATGCTGGAATGGCCAGTGGACCATCTTGACACGGCCCCATACAGTTTTACCTCTTTCTTTCTCGGCGTGAACGGAAACGATAAATCGTTACTGGACACGTCCTCCTTCTCCCTTATTCTCCCTGCCACTCTGTCGCAACTGTGGAGTGGACTTCCCAGGAAAAAAGCTGTGACACATTGGTACAAGCGTCTGGGACTATGGGTTTCCGGGTAATGCGTGTACATCACGATGAGCTTCTTCCCGATTCCGTACGGTTCGCGTGCGTTTCACTCGATAAGGATAATCGTCCTGCGAAAGGATTCGTTGGAACGTAAAATCTCGTCAGGCTGGGACATCTTTTTTCAGGAATGGCAATAGTTCCGACAGACGTAAGAATCTCCGATGAACACGATGACGGGCGAGGTCATTTAGTCGCGGACACTTTGCAATGATGTATCGGCCGCTTCATGAAGAGGTGACCGAGAATGCGGCATTGTGGCGCTCCTGTAAAGTCATCACGAGCGGCATCGCTCCATGTTAGTTACGCGTTAGACAATTCGTTCCGTGAAGCAGACTGCTGACTGGTCACCGCTTCTATGCAGCGCAACCCTTTCCGGTGCGAGTCTAGGACGACACAAATGAAGATAACTCTTTCCCCTGACAGGCGGGCTATCGACGATCTAAAAAATACCTGACCCTCGTTTCTCAGATTTGGAAGACTATAGTACACGAGTCCTAATTGAGAAAGCATGTCCGGCATGCTTAGAAATCAGTATAGGCTTCAAAAGATAGTAATCCGATTCAGAATTCTTACTGCTTTTTTTTAACGAACGGAAGGCTTCACTGATCAGCATGGGTTTCACACTGCGAGTGTTTGATGGTGTGGATCAGAGTCAATAGCCGATCAATCGAGACAATGCGCTCTAATGAACGAGTTGAAGTGATCTTTCTAGAACGGCAGGAGGCACCGGCTGCTCCTTCCCATTGCGCTCAAGGTAAATCGCGAGGAATGCAAATGACGAGTGGAGGGTGCTAGGTACTTGGGCTCTTGAATGAAACTCCATTACGACGATTTTGGAGAACACCCTCCGACGCGACTGAGAAGCAGAGAAAAGAGTAGGAGCGTGAGGAAGGAAGGAACGGAGTGACATTGTGTCGGTGAAAGTTGGGTGAAGTGACACTCGAGATAAATGTCCCACCAGTGTGGGAGACCGGCAGACCGTCTGCTTTCGCTCTCTTCTTCTCCTCTTTTCTCTCCAATTGTCCACCATCAATTCCGCCGCGTGGCTCGCGCGTATCCGTCAGTTTGCCCTGTGAAACTGCTGAATACCGTTTCACGCAAATTTTCCACGTGTCGCGCGAATGACGGACAAGCCTACATCTCTGTCAGCGCGGGATGACAAAGCGTCTCTGCTTTCCGAAGCAAGATACGTACAAGCAGGATAAACTACACTTGAACTTAGTTCTTTTTATGAATGCGAGCATTCCCTTCCAATGGTTTATTAGAAGTAAAATTTCTTCTTTTTTCGACCATTGCATTTATGATTAAAAATCGAGAGATGTAACTCGTGCTGGAGGAAGTTTTCGATGGAGTTACATGGACGTAGTCGCGACTTTTCGGCATGGCTTAAAAGCGTGTGCCTTAACTCACCGAGAAATCGGGGATCATTAGGTGAACGGTCGGTTCAACCCCAAAAGAGACGACGACGCTTTCTTGCAACTGTCCGGTTGACCCAAATCTTGGGAAACCGAAAAACTGACGGGCCGGACGGAATTCTTCGCAGATGGCAACGTTGCGCCACGGCAACATACATAAATTTCCCTTTTCTGCCCCTTTAGTCCTTTTGTTGTCGAACGGTTTCCCTTTTTCCTCGGCTCCCATGAAGGAGCGCGCTTCGATGCGTTAGACAAAGGGCCAAACTGCATCATAGCGTACACTGGACAATAGCCAGGAGCCGATGCTAGCCGTATCTTATAAGACGATGGCACACGGTACACCAGCGATAGCACGTCTAAATAATTACACTTTGATTTTCGATATCAAACTGAAGGAAAAATTGTTTTACACTCGCCTAGAGCCAAGTGCCAGTAATAAAGAACACGACTTTGCTCGCTTTACGTTTCCTAAATAATTACACTTTGATTTTCGATATAAAGCTGAAGAAAAAATTGATTTATACTCGTCTAGAGCCAAGTGCCAATAATAAAGAACACGACTTTGCTCGCTCTACGTTTCTTAAATAATTACACTTTGATTTTCGATATGAAGTTAAAGGAAAAATTGATTCAGACTCGCCTAGAGCCAAGTGCCAGTAATAAAGAACACGACTTTGCTCGGTTGGGATGCTTTACGTTTCCTCGGCGAAGTGCCGGGTGTCTGCTCGCTAACTTACAATGTCGCTTTCAAAGTTTTATTACCCTTTCTTTGGCCAGTCATGGGTACGCTTGCTTCTTTAACAACTCCACGGTAGCCCGCAGCCAATCATTGCTTTATGGGGTGCCAGTTTTTAAAGCTTGGTCCTGGCTTTACGATATTTTCACGGGGTGCCGGCAAGTCAAAGAAAAAAAAAAGAAAAACAGATGATCGGGTAAATGATGCGTCGGTTAGCTTTATTGCTTCGCTAAAAAGGACCGGGCTACCGGCGATTGTCACTTTCAAAGCCTTTTCCATTATTAGCATTCAGTTCTATTTTCTACTATCTTCCAACATAATGTCCTTTCGCTTAATAGAAAAAGGAAATAAGTTAGTTGTCGGTCAGGAATCATTAGAAGAGTATGGCGCACATTATTTACTTATTGTGTATTGTATACTGTGAATTTAATAACTAGAATATATAATTACTTCGAACCAATTTCCCTTTTCAATTATTATGTTTACTCGGGGAAGTAGAAACTGGCCATTCAGTACATGTATACTATAAGTAGATACATCTGTAATATTGTCGGAAATCGTAACGGTGTTTTTACGGAGATGGTCGATACGATGACTAAACTGAATTGGGATAAGGCGGCGCCCAAGGCAAATGTCTGCAGTTTGCAATATCCTATTGAATTGGAGGTTGGGAGGATCAGGCGGTAATTTCATTTGATGCTGGAAGGAGAGTCCAAGGCGGCGTTTACTCGAGGATGCGAAAGGATGGAGTCGCGAGGAGTCGCAGGATTTGCGCGACCGGCCGAGTGATCCGCCAGGCAAACGGAAAAGGTGAACTTTGACTGAAATCACCGCACGCTTCGCCGGCTCTTGTCCTTCCGGCTGACGCATAATGCCGGTGTTTGGACACACGAAGAAAAAGGCTTGGACTTTTCTTGAGGCCCACGGACAAATAAACAGTCGTTTATCTTGTTGGAGTTTCGAATGCGACTAGTCAAGCGCGATTGCGTTTGCTTCTTTCCTATCCTACTGCAATGCACAGGAGAATCGGCTAGACGCATGCCGCCGCGTCGTTCGCTGCTTTCCTTCGTGATCTCTCGTTTGTGTTAATCCAATGGACAAAGCGAATTCGTACAAATACGCCTGTCGAAACATACCTGTCCTTTCCCGCACTTTATTTTCCAATTCAGCCGACAAAGTCTCTGTGAACACATCCGCCCGAGTTTCGACTTGCAAGTAGAATCTCTGACACACTAAAGCTCGTCAATGAAATATTTAATCACCTTTATTAATTATAAGCAGCGAACTTACAATAGGATTTCAATAGAAAAACTGGCTTTATTGATACTCATAGTTTTTCTATAGCGCTCGAATGGGTAGAAATCCTAGCCTTGTGTGGTTTTACGTTTGAAGGTAACGAGATAAGTGGTGCATCCTTTGGCTGTCGATGGTCTTCGATTCACCAGGTATGTACTTTGAAGTGTGTCTCGTGCTCGAATGCCGTGGCACACGCTAGCAATCTTCGACACGTTTCAGAGGCACGCGCGCCATATGCTCACCGATGACTTCGTGGTCACGATAATTTGCGAAACCACTCTCGATAATGACTTCCCTCTCAGCGCCGTAACCAATTCCGCAGGGGTTTTCGGGTAGCTAGCTTATAAAGCAAATAGATGAGAGAAGTTCGAAAGAGCGAAATGCACCTGTTAATCGTTAATACCATTGGAACTGGTCTAAATTCATTAAATAATCATATCAACTTTCAACAAGATTCAATTAGAGTTGTATAAGTGTTAAATGGGGAGTAGGAATTCGATGATTATTGAAGGAATAAACCAGATGCGTACCCTTCAATCTGTAACAACTGGTTCAGAGGTAGAAAACCGGGTGGATTTCATGAGTGGCTTTTCAATGAAAAAAAAAAAATAGGAGGGAATATGTATGAAGAGAGAGGAGAACGAATACGGAAGCTGTCAAACGTAATCAGCGTTACACTTGGCCCGCTTCCCTCCCTTTCTCTCTCTCTTTCTCTCGATTTCCTTCTATTTCTCTCTTTATTTCTCTTTAGATATAGAAGAATCTTTTTTTGGCTGATAAAAAGCGAGCTTTTCCAGGGAAGCGACGAAAAAATGCTAGAGCGCACGGCGTTCAACTGCGACCGATTGAAATTGTTGGCCACCGAGGCTTCTCTACTTTTCCATTCGTTCTCATTGTGGTTCGCACGCGGTAACGTTACGCGCCGCTCGACACTGGTTTCGTGTTACTTCGGCATGCATTGTTAGTAGGGTTGCGCGAGATCGGAAAATGCATACTTTTTTCGCGTCCGATACCTACGTTTTTAGCGTTGAAACGAGTTCACCTACCGGAGACAAGGAAGAGTCCTTTTGTCCGCGGCACTTTCCTCTCAATTCCTCGAAGACGGACGATTCCTCTGGATGGACGTGGGTCCAGCGAATCCGCTTGGTCCAGGTGGCTGCTGTATTTTGAAGACAGTAGAAGAGCTACCTGAGAGTTCGTGGACCCTTCTCGTCTTACTTGAAAAATCGCCAAGCGATCGATGGTTAATCGGTTCGAAGCGACCGAGTTCGCAGAAACTTGAATCCGTGACGTAACAATGGTGATTGCTCCTTTTTACATGCAGCACCACGAAACTCCTTCCACCCACAATCCACAATGAACACACGGATCTTTCATCCCGATTAGGTATGAATCATCTTTCCTTCTTTCCGTTTCTCTATTTCACTCCCGGAGATATGTAAAATCGTATTGTCGTCTACTTTACATTTCCAATTCCCGATCATGACGCAATGTATCTCAGATTTTATTAAATTTTACTCAAGTTATCATCCTCTTAACTCATTGTTGCCTGATTCCTTTACGTAACAAGTAAGTAAACAAATATCGAAATATGAAAGAAATGGTTGAGAATAAGAATAAAGTGTACTGGTTTTCTTCATGGTATCTCAGAGGCGCGAGATGGACTAAAGAAAGGAAGATCCGATGGCAGGGTAGCATAGCAGTAGCAGCAGCAGCAGCAGGTCTTTTGCATCCATTGCGAGAAAATGGACAATGACAGCTTTACGATCTGTTTGCTACAAACAGCTCCATGTCCCAGAGATTAAAGGATTAGGTGTAAGGAGTATACGCCTGGGTTGCTGCAAATAATGGAAGAACAATGAACACGCCTACTCGCAAGAGGGCACAGCGAGCTTTTAAAGATCGGCGTGTTTCTCCCAAACAGGGATATCCGGAGGAGAGGAAAAGTCCGGCTCCTCGTCCTTGCGAAGAGAGTGCGAGGATCTTATTGGAGAGAGGTCCTTTTCCGCGCGAGGTCCAGTATCCCATGAGTACGCTCCAGTAGTCAAAGGAGAAGGGATTCTCGCAATCCTTAATGCTTCTTACTGTCACTGTAATACCCACCTAATGACAGAAGCCCACCGCTGGCACAAGCTACCCGGAGTGTTCTAGTTCGCGTAATTTTGTGGCCGACCGCCACTGAGAATCCTTTGTCCTCGAGATACTGGAGTGAAAAATAGGATTTCGCTACAAGTCTCACCGATTACCCCGGCTTTCCATCACATTTTCTCCAGATCTTTTAAGATCTCTCTCTCTCTCTCTCTCTTTCTCTGCGCTATGCAATTACTTGCCACTAACGAGTATCGTCTACTCGATTGAAACTGATCGTTGCTTATAGTTAGCTGTCAATTGTAGAAAAGTAAGGCTGAAAGTCACCCTAAATTATGTTAGTACGTGCGAGATTTTCTATTTTAGTATGACAGGTGGTTGGCTGGGTGGAGCGGAATCATGTGTTAGGTATGTGTTATGGACCGCAACTGCGACTGGGAGCAACCCTTCGATCGTCAATCATCCCCCGGAGGCGATCTAGTTCCTCGGTTGGCAGGGAAGCCCAAGCATTCCAAGAAATTATTTCACATAACGCGCCGGTCGAAGCGTGATCCGCAAGTTGAACAGTAGTCACATTACACATACGATTATCGATATTCTATCTGATTGATACGAAGGACAACGTTCTGCTTTCTCGTCGATCCAGACGATAGAATACCAGTCAAGGAAAATGAGGACTATTTCAGGGAAAAGGAACGATCGAGAGAAATTCGACTCCAAGCTTTTTCCGAGCTAAAAATGCTCCCACCAGAATTACTATGACGCGAGAGTCGTAGCCGGAAGTCCGGTGCCTAAGGGATCAAATGGTCAACGTCGTAGAGCAACCCTAGTTTAAGGTCAACATATCTGACAATCACGCGCAACTGGGATACCACGGCTATTTTCCCACACGTTTTATCCGATACTTCTTCAACATTATACCTGTAAATTTAGATACAAGCGTACTTCCAAAGATCTGCGGGTTCCACGTAATGTGAATCACCTGGCAATGTAGTAATGAATAGGGGTTCGTATCAGTGAAATCGATACTCCAATAACACATGCTTGATAACGACGTGTTCGAATATTGCGTGAGAATTGTTACAAGATTTGATTATTGTTCGGTGACGATCGTTTTTATACAGTCGCGTGACAGTCATCAATTGTTAGCTTCAGGATTCGTCAGATAGATTCGAGTTGACTTTACAATGGATGTCGCCTGCTCGCTGTGACGAAAGGCAACGCTGACGGCATTTTTTGCTCGAAAGATCTTTCAACGAGGCATCAACATTTCTTTGGACGTTTCTGGAGAGGCCGCTCGCTCGTGCGCGTGGCCAGAGGCTAGGTGAAAAAAGTCAGTTAAAAATATGTAGAATAGTCGCGCGACAGGAAAGAGGAAGAGGGAAAGACAGGGGTCGAAAGGTTCTCCCGAATACTTTTTGTCGGTTTTGCGTCACGTGGATGCCAGGAGGGAAACAATTGCTCCGTTCCATCCTAACACAGGCGTGCATGGTATTTTCAAAATGGTCCACACTGAAGGGAGACGAACTTTTTCCTAGATCTCCGGTATCGCCAAGCAAGTGGCAACGAAGCCAAGGGGATGCGAGTGTTTCTCGAAGTCGGAAGTGATTATTGTTACTAATTACAGTGAAGTATCAACGACAGGCTGTCACTTTCTTTCTCGGGCAGTCTCTATTTTCGTTGACAGTTCTCACAGACACATAGACCAATCGAGAAGTTCATTGGACTTTTCGATGATACTCTGAAAAGTTGGAAGACTCATTCGCTCTTGGAAAAGAGGGCGATTCGCGTGGGGTTTGCGTTGCTTCTCGATGCGCGAGTGGCGTTCGAAACGAATGGAATGGCCGCTCCGCCATCGCGGGTACAATAACCCCGTGTGCAGTTACCCTTCACGTAACTCACCCCCGATCATTCGCTCGCATGTAGGGGTTGCCCATACGTTCCTCGGACCCGAGGAAGCCCAGCAGTGGGGCACGGTCAGTCATTGAACAGAGAATCGAGGGAGAAAGAAAGAGAGTGAGAGTGGGAGGGAAAGAGGGATGGAGAGAGAGAGAGAGAGTGAGAGAGAGTGTAAAAGCTCTACCCCTCGCTGCAGCTGTTAAACCCCTTGACCTCTGTCGCGCAGCACACACCCCAAATCGCACAAAGCGAGCTCTGTGCCGGCTCCACTGAAAAATTCGATGACCGTCGGCCAGCCGATCGAAAAAAGATTCGTTGCCCACTGACCGAGTAGGCTGCTGTTGTGAAGTGACCGATTGGGACACACGGCGCACGGTGAATTCATCTATGGAAGGATGACCCAGCAGATGTATCGGATACTCTATGCAATGAATCCACGAATCGAATCAGGTACACCGATCCGAAACTAATCGAAGGAACATTGCCTCACATCAGTAGAAATCATCAGATAGAAATTTCTTGATTATTGTAAAAACAATGGTTTATTGTATAATGATTATTTCGTAAGAAAGTTTCTTCTCTTATTCTGATAGACCCATTTCCTGGTAGAGACAGTGATATTCGTTTAATAAGATCGTTTGGTCTCTCAAATAAAGTTAACAAGTTCCAGCGACTGTGTATCTCTGTAGATGAGGTGGACTAATTATTTTTGTTGTTGTTGTTTTTTTATTAAAGTTCCATCGAGTTCATCCAGAAGAGGACTCCCTCTCTGTTAGTGAGAAGCGCCTTGATACTTAGGAACGCGCTCGTCTACCGGCAGGGGTTGCTGGATCATTGTTCTCGCCATACCCCTGTTTCCTTACGAAAGGGAGTTTTAATTTATTTTTAATTTATACGGTGTTATCTTAATGAAGAATTTTAATTGGCTTGCTGTAACGAGAATCTCCCGTACTCTCGAGTGGGCGTAGCCTGGCAGCACAGAAAATATGATAATCTCCAAGGGTTGCTTATAATTTAACGAGCAATGAAAGCGAACTAAATGGCTGTACTGACTTTCTGTGGAAAAGGGATGCCATAAAATGACTATAACTATTAGATTCTTCGATGTCTCGTTGTAAGTCTTCCTTTATCCAGAAGTGATGCCTTCTTGACAAGCTGGAATACGATACAGTGTACGCGCAATCCTTAAAAGTGTTCTTTTCCGATCATTATCACGATTTACCTCATTGGACGTCAAGCACATGTAGGTCATAGGCTTCGTCTTCGTCTTTTCTTGTCTTGTTTTATTCTTGGAAAGGTCTAAGGTCAGGAAATTAAGGATTTGGAACATTTGCTTTCCCGATTCGTGGATATATTTGAAACTATAATATATGTATTATAGAATTGATAAAAGTAGATAGGAAATATGGAGGATCAAGACAGGAAACTGATAATGCGACGGGTTTTCATATTCGGTAGGAAGTAAACGGGTAAGTAAACGGAGGAAGGCAGAATTCGAGGCGGTATCCAGGGCAACCGGACCCTATCTCATCCCTGGGAAGTCCTGAGAGCGTTTCTAGATGTCTTCTTAAGTTGCCGGAACAAACTTGGACTCGGTAGAACAACGTGTAATGCCCAGAGGAAAGCGGGAGCTGCCGAGCGAAAGAAAAAACAGACGAAGGAGAAATTTACTTACAAAGAGGGATTACTCGTTTGCTCGGAGCGACGCGCAACTTGCTATGTATTATGTTCTTCGTTCTAAAAGTGACTCCTGTTAGTTAACGATTAATTGTGAAAGATAGTTCTAACAGGAAGAACTGTGAACTATTATAGCATTTCTGATAAAGTTTTTCCTCTGATATAAAATCCAGTCAACTATGATATTGAATCTTAAAAGTTTTCATTGCGAACAGATGGATCGAGAACTCACCAAGATTCTCTCTCCCTCTTTCTATCCCTTTTCTCTTTCTTTCAAGATTCTTTCTGAATATTTTTTTTCACTACCGATCGCGGAAGCGTTCTTCGGATGGCGTAATGTTCCCGCAATTTTCCCGGGATCCTGAAAAGGAGAGCGTGGTGGGACCGAACCGGGGATCACAATGAGCGATCGTTATGCGTATTCAAAGTGGTCTTACCTGGCAGGGTGTAGCCGGGATCTATTGTTGACCCTCCACTTTCCAGGAAAACGCAGCCGATTGTGCAAACCAAGCTCCTCACGTGCAACTGCGAGGAGAGGATCCGGATGAAGCCACCTCTCTTGTCGATCCTTCATCTTTCCGGTGGGCCGACAAAAAGAGGAGCCTCTTTAAACACAACCCGTAACCGGCAGTGTTAATTGACAATGTCCCCGTCTAGCAACGATACCCTGTCATTTCTTTAATCAATCCTTGTTACATTGAATGTGCGTGCCGAATTATCAGTGCGAATGTCATTGGAGAAATGTCGCTGAACATTTATCGGAGAAGCAGTGACATGTTGCGGGGAACATTCATTAGGGATTTATATGTATAAGAGAGCGTCGTGACATGTCCATCCGCAAAGAGAAAGAGGAAAGTTCTAGCTGGATCGTACATCTACTTTATCCGGGGATTCGTACAGCATAAATAGATCCCGCGGGTTACCCTCTTGGTGATCTTGGTAGCTGAAGCCAGCATCCGAACGATGTACTATACCACCACTGTCGGCATGAGGAGCGCACACATGACAAAACCGATGACTGATGATGCCAGCTACCCTCTTCTTGCGGCGAACTTTTGTTTATTCGCATCTCCGTCACCATCGATCAATGACCGCGGGCTTCTCCTCCTCAAGACGTAAGAAGCGATAAAAGAAATACCTCGATGTGGCCAGTGAAACTCTCTCACCCCCAACACCGACGGCCGCATCTTTCTCCTATCTTTTCTGGGTTATGCTCGCCAGAGTCTAGCAAATAAATTTCATCAGCCCCCGTCAGTCTTATCGCTTGGCTCTCTAATTAATCAGCTCTTAAATTAGGGGATGGGGCGCATTATGTCCCTTAAATATGCCGTGCTGGGTGTCGTAGTAAAAATAGTATTGTGCTGTGACGCGCGGAGGGGCCGAGAGGATGTTCTGGGCGAACTGAAGTGAAAAGAGAATGGCGAGGTATAGAGCATCGGCCCTGTCCGATAATGGTGAACCAAAAAGACACTTCGGGAGAGAGAACAAGCGAGCGAAGGGTGTCTAAACGTGCGTTGGCGTGGTCGCTGCAAAGAACGATTTATTGATTAGTACGGCCAGCCAATGGCGCATTGGTCAGTTGCACGAAAGCTTCCCGGACACAACCCCAGCGCAGAAGAACTAAAGGGGGTTGCGTCAGGGAGAGGGTTGCAACCCCCCCGTGTACCATCGGGCCGAGGGTCCAGGAGATGTAGCTTATCTCATTCTCGGAAATTATGGTGGAACGATGAAGGGTGCCAGAGGGATGTGTGTGCCTTTAGCGGCCATTGCTCTTCCCCTTTCAGTCTCCACCGAAAATCTAATATTCCTTTTGATCATAC
Source organism: Ectemnius cavifrons (assembly GCA_964023945.1). NCBI lineage: Eukaryota > Metazoa > Arthropoda > Insecta > Hymenoptera > Crabronidae > Ectemnius > Ectemnius cavifrons. The sequence goes on from OZ030375.1 coordinate 2,299,057, forward strand.
GCCCACAAGCCCGCAGGAGCCTGGAATTAGTTCTCACGCACTTTCAGTCACTCTTGCTTTCTTGCGGTACTTCTTGGCGGACGTGACGCTTTATTATTTAAGCGTCACGTCGAACGCGCAGAGTCCTACTTAATTATGGACGAGTTGAAAGCGCCGTGCTTTTCGAGGACTCCTAAAGTGCAAGGATCAACGTCCTTTACGTTACTAGCAACCCTCCATTTTATTCTTCGCGCACTTCCCAATTCATATGGCGTCTTGCCAGGAGTTGCCTGCCTTCATCTTAGGCCAACGACCGCGATGTCATTAGAACTGCTATCATTAAATATTTATTTTTTCATTAAGCTCTCGGTCCAATGAAAAACGCTCCCTTTTCCGCAGATCAAATTTGTACAGCTTTTCAGAATATTCTTATTATGATCTTGAAGCACCAATTAGTGCGCATCACACTTTGATATTTGAATTATTTTGTATATCAGATAAATATAAAGTAAATGTAAATAAACAAAGTGTACCAAAACACACTACCAAGTCGTCATTCTTGGAGGCAGGTTTTTAGCAAAGCTGCAGCCCACTTCGAAAGTCCTATTTCAGCGGTGGAAAAAAATTAATCCAAAACAGCACGTGTCTGGTATGAAAGGTAGAAGATGTTCATCGAAGCATGTCTGAAATCACATCTGTTAGCTCGCCGGCAAAAAAAGAGATCTCGCCTAAGTCGATTTAAATTATTCGAACTTTAACTTGGTGCAACCGTGCAGCAGCGCGTGCCCATCCAGTTTCATGGTCATTTTCAGTTCTGCGCTTTCCTCAACATCTGCTTGTCTATCCGAAATCTCGATACTCCCATTTTCTGTGACCAGATGTATGAATGTTTCAATGTTGCATATATAATATTGTGTGTTCTTTTTAATAGCGATCAACTAATTTGACTAATAGTTCAATCCACAGACATCAATCATATTAATTACAGAGAAAAGAAATAGTTTCCTGTGACAGTTATTAAAAAGAATGAGAGAATCGAGCAGATGCTCTTCCTCCCATAAGAATCGTCCACGCTCCGACTGAGTGAGGAGATATTACTAGATCCGGCGTGGGTGGGCCTTCGGCATTTTCGGTAGCAGAAGGGAAAACTCTTTGCTAGTTTCACGCGTGCTAAGTTCATTACCGGCGTCTGGTAGAACTGAGAGTGCCGCTCTTTCAAAAAGAACAGTGCGTACCGCTCGTCCCGAAATCATTAGGTGAATTTTCATGCCACCAGGGAGTCGAACTTTCTGTAATGAAGCAGACCTCGATTTATCAAGAAAGGCGCGTTGAATGTCTAACAAAATCGATGATTGTAATATTTTCTGCTTTAATCTGGCAAAGGGACATTGCAATCTGCCTTCGACTAGAATGTAGAGCAACAAGAAGAATGAAGCCGCCAGTTGGAATTCAACGTACGAAGCTGAGAGAAAAAGGGAAGCCGTGATAGCTACCCACGCAAAAACGCAGTTGTGCTACCGCTGACATCTTCCCACCCCAACCCCTTGTTCTCTGGCGGTCTTGTCTCGTCGTTTTCATCGTTCACGGCACCTTGAACGCCGTCCAGGCGTTCAGCAACAGGCAGCACATGTCTTTTTTACCCTCTTTTACCCCCTGATCGCCGCTCGCCCATTTGCTCGTCCTACACGTGGGTGTGCTTGACGCGCCGGCGTGCGAAACTTTATCGGATACTCTCAACCCAGCAGCATCCCTCCACTACCACATTCCCTGGCAATTCCATTAGAAAAGCGTTCTATTCTCAAGTTCTTCCTGATGAAAATTAAACAACCGTCCGCCAAGATTGTCAAGGGAGTCGCGTGACAATGAATCTTCCTCTTGAAACAATCACACCTCTCCGTTCCAGAAAGCTCTCCTTGTCATTTACGAAGATAACAAGGGCTGCGAGATGAAAGAACAAGAGTAAGGCAAATATAGGGAGAGTGGCGTGTTCGCCACAGTTCGTCACCAGTGCCACTGTACTTCTGATATTTCATGGATATATTATTTGCTTATTATATATATAGAATCATATCCACGCACTTTTGTATGGCTGGTTTACTTATATCTCGATTTCCGGTCGACAGAAAAATTCGCAGTTCTATACAGCGAGGGGATTTTTTTTTTTAGGGGATGATTGAGGGACTTGGCAGTAAAGAGGTTTGGCTTCCGATACAGTTCTATCTTGGTCCTTGCTGATTTTCCATTTCCCTTATTTGGACACTCTCCGACACGGCTGTCTAATGTGAGAAAGCAGTAATGTGCTTACAGACGGGGGGCGATAATGAAAATATGACATCGGGGTATGATGGAATAGAGCCGTGATGGCCAAAATATACAGAGCGGAGAAATTGATTCCTGGACGTCGTACACTTTCCCTGTAAATATTGTTTCTCCCTGAAAGCATAAGAGTATTTACGTGAAACTAATACATTTTTAATAAGAAGTATGAGAGATATATTTAAACAGTTTCTAATCTTTGGGTCAACGACAAATTTCTTTCTAATGGGAAAGGCGCGAGTTGGTATGTCATGAAAGCCTTTGTCACTATTGTTAGAATTGACCAGAAGACCATTTGTGATCCTTACAATCCTTTCCTGAGCGACGATCGATCTTAGTTCCGCCTTTCGAAAGTTTCGCAATAAAAGAGTGGGAAAATCGGTCGAAATTCCTGGCTTCCTTTTCGAGCTAATATGTCTTTAGTTAAAATAAGAATATGCACAGCTACCGAAATAAATGGGAACGTTTAGGGCGTTTCTCGGCTTGTCCACTCTTTTCCCTTGGACGGATTTTGGCCGAGCGAGGCAACAATTGTGGATTGATCGGTGGTCAAATGTCGGAGCAAGAGTCGCCGAAAATTGAGAAGAGAGGAAAACCAGATCTCGGGAAGTGTCGCGCGGATGCAGGTCCAACCGGAAGACTGGAACAATCGTGTCGGCAGTTGGTCTCTGTTACGGAGAAACGGGATCCGGAGGCGTTAACATCATTCGACCAAGAAGGACATCTCGCCGAGGACGCCAGCGGGACCCTCGCTAAATACTCGCCACGCCCTTCATTCCTTCCACTCTTCTTGCTGGAAGCGTGTCCTGCGGAATGTCAAAGAGAAACGCTACCTTCTGCTACTCCCATGGATTGGTCGACTGCAGAAGTTAACGAAGAAGAAGTTATTTCAGTCATGTAAAAAGTTCACTTTCCACTATAAAGATTTTAAATAATCTTTATAATATACTTCTCTATGATGACGAACTATAATCCTCGTGAGATCTTGCATATCAACACAATACATAGCCCGCATACTCTTAAACCTTTCCTTCTCCTGATGATATCCTTTCGTTTAAAAAAAAAAGATCAAAATTTAGTTGAATCTGGGAGACTCCATCGACTTTGATAAAGTTCGTCGCTCTTTTAGCATATGGGAATCTCGAAGGAGAAGTATGGATTATCGTATGAAAAGCACTCGATTTCCCACGCTTTTGGTGGTATCAATAGCAGATTGTCGCTTTAAAGAGTCAATTTGAAGAGGCAGACCGTTTCGAACCTGCTCACATACGTCGTACCATCTCTGGGATCCTCCTCTTTTACACCCCTCTAACATCGACACATATTCCACCCTTTATATATCGCGTTCGGGACATGTGTATTGTGATGGGGTTCGCCTGGATTTAGATAATTTTCCCAGAGCCTCACGGAATATTCAAAAATCGCAACACTTGCCTAACCTGGCGCGGGGGAGAAGGGTCGCTTCACTGAGGTAACCGAGGAAACCCTCGTTCCCCGTGCTTCAAAGGTTGAGCCGGTGAAACCGTACGGCTTTGTATGGAAATAAGAATGCCCCCTGCGCCAGAGCGCTCACCCACACCCACACTCGCACTGCCAGAACCACACTAACATCGGCAGACTCTTTCAACAAGCCAGGACCAGCACAACCCACCATCGTCCGTCTGTCGGCGTGACACCACGAGGCGCGATATAAATTCGTTCTTACGCAGACTTGAAAACCCCTGGCGAAGGGGAGCAAAGAGAGCTCAAGCGGATGCCGGGCCAGAGAGAAAATCCAAAGGCAGCGCAGGTGCCAATCGAATCGAGTCCTACGAAAATATTACTTTTTTTCCGGAAGTGGAAGAGGCTGCATCTAGAAAAGGTCAACCCCTGATCACAATGAGAACGGCCGTTTCGATCATAGGACGAGGGAAAGTCTGATTGGTTGTTTTCTATACTTATAGGGAGATCTATGTATATTAAAATAATCGGATGTTGGAGTATAATGGATTCGTAGATAGCTATTTCATTAAGTAGTATATGGCTTGGCTATAAGATTGACGGCCATGTTGACGATAATAAAAAAAAACAGGCAGAGTAAAAAGAGTGGGGTGTACGTCGGTGGTTCATCCAATCTTATTAACCCTTCAGTCGCTGGAATTCAGGAAGGGGTCGGATTTCTAACCCTTCCTTGTAACCATAGTAACCAACCCTTCTTTCATCTCTCCACCCCGCTATCCAATGGGAAATTGCTTCACCTGCTACGTCGGATGGCGATGTAAGGTGTATTGCACTCGACTTACAGCCCTCTCCTGACAAAAGGATCGACAAGCCGTTACACGACATTCTCACGTGGTGCCAATTTTCCAAGAAAGATGTCGACTTCACTGACAAGCCCAAGCATTGATAATTCAGAAGATCGAGAAAAGTAGGCATTATTACGTGCTGAGTAAAATATTTATTCCCGCTTTTTTACGAAAAATTAGTTTAATGAAATTAATAAAATTTAAGAATGAATAAATTCAGTTGGCCTGGCAGAGAGCAAAATCAAAAGTCGTGCTACGATGGCTTTGTCGCGAAGAAGACGTCAGGAAGCTCGGTTATAAGTTAATAACAGAAGGAAAGGCCGAACTCGAAACAGCGTGAAACACACTTTGCATTCGGTGGAACTTTAATAAAAGGTGACATTACTTTGGCTGAAGCCCTCGCCCTTTCTCACCCTCTGCGGCCGGAGGCGATAAAACATCAGTCGGCTACTACTTCGCACACTACCCCCTCGCATTCGCTAGGAACTCAAGAATACTAAAACATTCTTTCGTACCTTGCTTTGTACTCTGAGATCGCCTTTTAAACCCTTTGGACAGTGCGTTCCAATCTCACTAAAGCAATCGGAACATAATCACTATCCAGCAAGCATTTCTCGGTAAATCTTTTGATGGAAGTGGTTTTTCACTCCTGCTATTGATTCGGTACAGCTAAGAATAGATGTATTTGTTAAATAGAGTGGTACAATAATAGGTAGCGATATATCGAAGTGATTTAAATAAATACTGGACGATCTGATATGGAAGAGGACAGAAGAGAACTGTCATAACAGGTTTCGGTGATGAGACCTTCCAAAAGGATTCGAAACCAGTGGACTATTCACGTTTTGGAAATATTTAAGTGGATCCTCGATGTTTGGAAAGATAGCACTGCCGGCTCCGGACCGTCCGGTCGATTTGTACGTTGATGTGCCTCCATGGGCGAAAAGGGTTCCTGGTTAATCTGCGCAGAAAAGGGTGCGGCTGAAGCGGCCACCACTTATAGGTATCCCGTTAAAACCGTAGTTATAAACGTGAATGCTCCATGGAAATTGTTTGCTTCATCTCGAAATTCGACAATGTTTTGCCTCGTGGTGGTTTTACTCCGCTAAGATTCATAGCCGGGGGTTGCTGAGTTTAGCATATCTTTGTTGAACCAGTGAATCAGTTCAATTGCTTTAATGCAACTAACGACTCGGTTATTCCAGGAAGACGCAAATTTATTCTAATCCTGTTTGTGCACGGCATGAGTCAAAGGGAATGTAAAAAGAAATTAGGCAAATACCTAGTCCATGGATTGTAATTATTATTTACCCTAGCGCTCTGTTTGAACACAGTACAATTCAGGGCAATTGGAATCCGTTTAATTGAAATAAAATTCTCTTCCAAGTCTGTTTCATATTAAATTGCACTGTTACAATTAGCGGATGAAAGTGTGATGTGCATTGGCTCGAAGGGGGTGAAGAAGGGGAAGTGGGCGAGAGATTTTCGCGGGCGCTCCCGAGAGGGATTCCGGGGAGAGGAAGGCTCATTGGCATTCGGTGGAAGACGGTATAAAAAATAGCCTCATCCCCCGAAACGTAACTTGGATTTCTCGCGATGGACGAAGGGGGTGACGACGACGACGATGGGAAGGAAGTGGCAGTGGCAGGGTGGCGAGAGAGAAAGGGAAGGAAGTCCGACCACCCTTGGAAGACAGGGCCGGTGCTCTCGGGGCGCTAGAGGGATGATGAATATAAAGGCAGGGCAAGCAGTTAGGGTGGATTCAACCCTCTCGGCTCGTGGGGCTCACGGGCCACGAAGAAGTTCAGATCAATACTTTTTATGCGAGAGAACCACGGACGAGGAGGTTGAATCGGGGGGTGGGAGGGAGGCCGGTTGGTTCAGATGAGCGCGGGGTTGGTACGCCAAGGTGGAGCAGTCTCAGTCTCACTGTACCCGCCGCCGCCACCCCCGCCACTACCCATCGCCATCCCATCGAGCGACTTCCACCCACCCACACTCCCCCCCACCTTTTCTCTCTCTCCACGTGCCGGCGTAATCAGGAATATCATTAAACTCTCGGCTTCTTCCTTCGCAAGCCTCTTCCTCTCTACCTCGCCCTATCCACCCTCCGCCACTCACCCTTTCCGCAATCCTTCCAACTTCGAATCTCTCTCTCTCCTCTTATTCTTGGCCGCACGCGCCCACAGCGACGCTTTCACTCTTTCTCTCTTTCTTTGAGCCTCCACTGAAAAGTTCCTCGTTACTCTTACCACGTGTGCATAGAAATGAAAGCTCGACGGAGTGAAAGTCGAGAACGGAATCTTAACGATCCGATTCGATATAGTACAAGTGGTGCTGCTACTGGTGGTGCTGCCGAGCCTCTTCTCTCCTCGAGGACGTCTAGCTTCCAAAGATCCACCGAGTGGAAAATGTATCCGGCTCCCTCGAAAGAGATATTCTTAAATTCCACTGTTTCCAAAGGGATGTATTCTTTAAGGGAAGATTGTGCGGGTTCGGTTTGCGGTGGCGCGAGATTCATCCAAGCGGAGGAGAAAGTTCATGGATGTAGAGGAACGGAACGAATGTTTGTTGGAAAACTGTAGGTTTTTCCTTGGCTGCCCTGGTGCACTTAGATTTGCTGCTGCCGGCTGAGCGTGGCACACGAAGAAAGAATGCACGGCGTAACTAATTCTCCAACCGAAACTGGAGCAATGCCGTAAATTTCCGAGTCGTGATTTACAGGGAGTACGCTGGCCCGCACTTTGAATACAGGACCTTGGCGTGCAATTTCGTGCAAGGACCTTTGCCTTCCGGGCGAAGACCAAGGGAAGCCCGACACATCGGAGCGCGCGGCTGTCGTAAATCTACAGGTTGCCTAAAACTGGAGCAGAATTTTCAATAGCTTTATGGAACCGCCGACGACGTGGCGACTCGGGCCACGATAAACACTTCGCAAGCTGTGTGTCCCTGAGTCCCTGACCATTACGAGGCCGCATAATTTGCAAACTATTCCGCCCACTCGGAGGCGAAGGACAACACTCCAAAGTCAACATCAGCTGGTTCATCTGCTTTTATGTATCACCTTGAAATCGTTCAAGGCCCATATTTCATCAATTGATTTTTAATACTAAATAATTCTTGGATCACAATTTGTTGGCCACTTGAAAGAATTTGGTAGGATTTGCTGCCACTATGCCTATGTATGAGAATTTCGATCGGGGTGGAAAGCAGGTATACTAGAAATACTCGAAGACACCCTCGCACACTAACTTACCCATTCAGGGTTACTAGCTTTATGTTCTCATATAGGTGAACCATGCACACACACGCACACACACATACATCCCACCAGACGCGGCAGTATACATTCGAAATTCTGCAATATGTTATTGTTCGGCTTGAGTGAGTATCTTAGGAACCTCGCCTACCCCTCAGCTATTGTGTCGCTCCTTACAGATATTGACAACCCGCAGGAGAAATTGGCGGGATATCTCGAATCTAGAATCTTTCCGGTACACGCATCTGCTCTTGAACATCGTCTTTTCTCCCGTATGGTAAGATTAAATTCGTTCGTCGTTCGAGGAGGCAACCGAAGAGACTCCACGCGCCATCGAGAGCAATGACTTCGACACTGAGTAAGATGAGGGTGCGTCCTTTGAACTAAATTCGACTATATTGCCAGTCCCATTATCGCAAATTGAAGGGTTTGAAAAAAGAATGAATTTATTTGTCCAACTCTAAAACACTACAAACTTGGATCGAATTCAAGTTGAAAAGAGTAATCATGTAACTGGATGGTTCTTGCGAAGTGAAGTTGCATTTCAGCGTTTTAATAAATGGTCTCTGGAAGATATGACAAGCCAGAAAAAGATCGAGTGAAAAGCAGAACTGGAGAAACGAGAATTGAACAGGTAGCAGTTGCATAAATATGGCGAAGGATTCTAGGATTCTTTTTTATTAACTGACTACATTCAATGCACTAAATAATCTAAATTTAAATGCAGCAAGTTAAGAAACAGTCTTTGAGAAAAATCAAATTCTAGAAAGATAAAAAATGCTCGTACTAGTTGGCATTATTTATCCCTTTTGTTCCTTTCGGTAATTCGAGAAACAGTAGCAACCCGAGTATTTCTTAAGAGAAGCCAAAACACGGTTGTCTTGTCTGAAACTCCTTTCACGCGAAAACAAGGGATGGAATAAAGCACGTCACGTCAGTAGAAGCAGGAGCTCTCTCCGAGCTAATCCGTAGATTGGCTTCTACGGGTATTTACTACCTGAGTGACTGACTGACTGACTAGTCAGTCAGCAAGGAGTCATTGCAAAAAGGAAGAAAATCAGTTATTATTCGAGGTGGAAGTATACAGTGCACTGTGGGATGCAGGAGGATGATATAATTGCAGGGTTACGACCCTTCCAAGCGGCCTAACCCCAGCATCCTCTTAATCTTTTCTTTCTTCGGCTTCTTTTACCTCTGGCGCGCACCTTATTAATGTGTTTTCGTTGACCAAGCCTTTTCTCTTTCGTTTTGGTCGACCGGTGGAAAGAAGCTGCGGATTTCCTTCAACAATTTACTTTGGCCCCATTCTCGCCTATTAATTCCAAAATGTCCGATCAGTTTTTCTTCATTCCTGCAATCCACGAATAAGAGATACATTATAAAATGCAGGTGTACCACAAGCTTTGATAGTAAAATGCAGTTAGTGATGCTAAAGCGGAAGAGATATTTTGGTAGGGCGTTCGAATGAAATACAGCCGGCAAAGAAACATATGAATGCCGCCACGAGCCACAATGTGTCTGGTTCACGCAATCGAGGATCTTGAGACACGCGCGCTCTTATTTATTCGATCCCGCCACATACGTCACTCACTTCGATCTGCACGCACCCGCGCGATCTAAAAGGCAGCTGCAAGCCGACGTATTGTTGAGAGACTCGAAATCCTTATACACCATGATCCTTCCTTCGATTTCAAAAAAAAAAAAAAGATCGGCGCAGAAGCCGAAACCTCTTGGTGACGAATCAGTGGATACTCCTCGGGGACTCGAAGGACTGACTTGCAATTCGTTTCAGACCAGTCGACAATGTATCATTAATCGATTTCCAAAATAGCCGCGGGAGGAGAACTCTCGAGGACTGCTGCCACGAATTTCTAAGGCTTCCACGTGTCATCCTTACTATAGGAAATCGAGAAAGTCTGTGCATATACTCGCATTGCCAAGTTTTATTTACGCAGCATCGTTTCAGCCAGTTCAATTCTCGGATAAGTATTTCCTCGCACGCTCTATTACAGATCATTCTGTACAAACTCCTGCTTGGTGATGGTTCGAATTATTTTCACCAAATTACGAGGGAAACCACACGCGCCATATGTTGAACGTAAAATTCCCTCGTATTCTCGTAGTGAATGGTAGCCGCGAGTGACTTCACGTTTTTCGCCGGCTCGCGAAAACGCTTCATAACGACCGTCACGGTAACGGAACATCCATCAAATGCACGAAAATATTAGGCCAGCGTCCAAGCTGGCGTGTGGGTGAGTTGTGCGTAAGACTGTAGTGGAAGAGAGGAGGCGGGGGTGGCGAGCGTCCTATCGCTCAGCATCCCTTCGTCGCTCCCTCTTTCCCGCTTAACGATGCGTTTTATGTCGGTGTTAAAACGCTTTTCGCAAAAACGTCTCGGCCCCGGCTTCCTTCGTTTCATCGGCATGCCACTGCCGTCAGATGAACGTGCGTGCGCGCGCGCACACACAGCCAAAGAGATGGGTGTTGCTACCAAAGCAGCAGTCAGCGGGAGAAAGAAAAAGGCGGCGGCCAATGCTGAAAGAAAGCAAAACGTAATGATCTTCGAAATGATTTACAGCTTCAGCCCCGTCCTGGCTCTCGCACCTTTTTTTCACGAGGTGTGAACTTCCACCAGTCATGTGGCGATATTTTTGCCTATTGTCTATATCCACCAAGGCCTGCTTGAATACACGCCGCCAACAGGAGAGACACTTATTCCCAACCAATGGGAGAAACTGGATAGACTTTTACCTCTCACTTCTTTTTTTTTACAAGACTAGAATGAACCACCGAAGTCTATCCGACTTCTTCTTCGTTGATTGAACAGCCTGCGCGGTTAGTATGGCTGACCAGTTGCGTTAATGGTTTACCTTAACTACTGGCGATCTCTGAGATGTCTGTTTAGAAAAATTATTTACTTTCGCGGATCAATAATAACTGCTATTGAAGAGCAATAAAAGTCTATCAAAGTGTGCATTGAACTCTTTGGCAGCGCAGCGGTAACTTCTTCGAAAGGCGAAGGAACAGGCAGGTGAGTTATCCCCCAATCGCGACGGCCCCGGATCTCCGAAGCGTGCATAAAAGGATGTGCCGGCTGTGTTGCGTAAAGCCCGCGTCTTTCCAGGAAGGTACAAAATTCCCAATATATCAAGTGCAGTTCTTTCGCCCTGCTGAACGAGCCCGAAGGAAGCCTCTGGGTTTGTCGAACGCGCGCTCGCCGAGGGGGTGGTCGCGCAACAACAATGACAACCCCTCCCGGCGTGCATCAATATCCTCGCGAAGGATGCCACATATTTTGGCCTTCGATACAAATGACACACCACTTCGAGAGTCGATACCTGCTCGACCTTCGCAGTCCTTCCTTCCCAGCAAGCATCATCCAATCGCCTTGACACTTTCAGGACTTTTTCAATCCTCGAGATACTCCGTTCTTCCTTTAAGGATGAGTTTTTCAGAGCCAAGTGTCAACCGATCCTGGCCTATTTATTGATTTGAGAGTATCAACTGTATGGATGAATCAAAGATTATAATTCGGACTTTTTGTGGTCTGCAACTGTAAAATTCAGCTTTCTTAATTAAGGTAATAAAGCAATTGAAAGGATCAGTTTTTCGAAAGATTTGCGCGAGTCCAAGCAAAGTCACATGGCAGTGGATACCGATAAATTTTCTCGAGTGAAAGCGGGATATTCCAGGCGAGTCATAAAAGTGTTACGAGTACGGTTGTCAGCGTCGCTATAATTGAAGATTAATCACCGGTGAGGGTGTCAGAGCTGATCGGGGAAGTAAAAAAAAAATGCATTGAAAGGAAAAGGCACGTTGTCAGGCGGGGCAGGTCTCCAAGGCTCGCTCCGTTTTTCCTTTTGTGCGAGGACAATTACTCACAGATTAGAGTAAGAATTTGCGAGGTGACGGCAAAAGGGAACAATCTAGCTCTCTTGATCTTTACATTTATGATGCGAGTCGGCTGTATTCAGGAACTCCTTGAAATACTGTCGTCTTAGCGCGAAGATCTCATAAAGCAAGCTACTTCCACTCGAGAACTCGAAACTACCAGTAGCTATCTTTGTCCTTATTACTTTTACCTTAGGAAAAATCGTTTTATTTCCAGTGAACAAAGCTCTCAAATGAATGATTAATCTGACTAGTGCACCTACATCCACCACTTCAGTGAAGGGCTCTGGGTCGGCTGATTGCAAGATGACCTAACTCCTGAAACCGGATGTTCGCATGCTAGAAATACGAGGCAGCTCTAATTTCTTCGACGACGCCACTCCGAGAGAAAGACAAAAAAGGGAAAGAGGGAAAAATTCAAGGAGGCATGGTGGAAAGCTGGTGGACAGGAGTGCGGAAAAACAGCGGGTGCAGGGTCGAAAGGGAAACGTAAAGTAGGATTAAGTCACAGGGGACTTCTTTAGCTCTGCCTGTGGTCACACTCGAAGGTACAAAGACCGGAAACACATTGAAGATTTTAAGTCGAACATATTGTTCAATACGCACCCATGAACATAGCCAATCTAGTTGTTAAACAAAAGTAGTAATTGTACTTGTCCTTCGTATAAATCATTTCGAAAAAAACAGTATAAACATCCCCTCGCTGTTGTTTCGAAGCTACACAAGTCGTCGAGAAAAAAGACGTTCTCTTTTGATGGTAAAGGTAAGCCCTTATCCTCATCCACCATCCATTATGATCTCAGGTGACACCATTAGATATCCCTGTGCCTTCGTTCGACCCGTCCTTACCTCGTCCTTACGAATCATGCATTCCACCCCCATCCAACCTTGGTCGGATAAATTTTTCTTCATTCTTTTATTTTCCTATCATCGTATCAACGTGTCAGTGTACTATTTCACGCGAATTGACAAAAGTTCATCGAACCAACCATTAACTATCTAATAAGCAGAATAAAAATGATCTTGCAAAGCTTTTGGAATTTAGTGATTCATTTGATAATTGGTAGTTTCATTTACGATCAAGTTAGACAAGTATACCAGTTCAGTTTCGCATAACATGTGCGGGGGATGTTTTGGCACTGCGGATGACATGTGGATGACACCTACTCGGACGTTTAAAACTATTGTTATTATCGACGTTGGACGGTGAGGCTAAATGAGCGCCGTATCCTAAGCGTCGACGGCTCGACGTGACAGTTGCGCAAATGCGTGCTCGGTCCGTCAGTCTGTTAGTGGTTGCTGGCAGATGTTGCAATGCTGGTTGTATGCACGTCAGGTCAATGTAGTGCTCTTCCACTGCCTGTATTTCATAGCAGCGCGTCAGTGTAGAAGCATAAGATGCGGAAAGCTAGGGCGAGAGAAACTGAGAGGAGCACTCAAAGGTCACCGGAAAGGCTCCCACGCCGCAACACTTTTCCACGTCCCTTTTCCTGAATCCGCTCTCCCTTTGCATCTTGAACGTGCTGCTTTCTGTTATTGAACTACACCATGGCGGAACATGCTGGACCAGTTGACGCCATATGTGTAGCAGGAGATCTCGGTACTCTACATAGTATGATAATGAGTCAAAGCTTTCCAAAGGTAGTCCTTGGTGAAAATGCAAAAAGAGGCTGCCCGGAAATGTTGAAAGGGAGTGCTTGCCTCGTAAATCCGCATGGTGCCAGAAGAAGTCCTTGCTGTACCCCTGGCAGCGCATAAAAACAAAGACATGCTCCGATTCTATGCAATCTTCGGACACATGTACGCTGGACCGACAGAAGGGTCAGGCAGCCTTGTGAGAAGGAGAGTGTGCTCTCTCACGCTGGGTTAAAAATGATGGTTTCCTTTCCCGAAACTGGAGCTTGGGCCACTCGTTGCAGTACAAAACGTTTCAGCCAACAATGGACTTCCCAAATGGTTCTCGTTATTGCTTGCGGTGGTTCTGGACTGCACGTTTCGCCCTTCGGATCACCGGACAGCGTGTCTTCGGTTTAGGTAAGGGTTACGATACCAGCGCGCAACTATTTTCCAACCCGCCTATAAATCAGGCTCGTGTTAGGATGGAATCTCACGCTACCGACCATCCTATCGCTACCGTCTCTCTTCTTTTTCCAAGACACCGGACCTTTCCAACACCAACCGGACCCTTCGAACTCTTCCACCGGAAGCATGTGTCCTCAATGCCTGATCCTAACTTTGTCCAAGGAAATCATCTCCTTAAATTTTCCCAAGCTTTTACAACTAATCGGTCAGATATTTTTGATGAAGTTAAACGAGTTGATCGTAAGTAGAGCAAGTAAAACTTAGTGAGAGTAATTGATACTCGATACCAAAGGCGTGTTGCTTCGTCGAAGGAAGAGATACATCAGTTTCATTCAGACACACAGATTGCAGGTGTTCGCGCGGTCGAAACAGGAAGTTGATCTTACGGTAGACCGGTGGTTCCTGCTTCTCCCCACACGTGATCCAAATATGTCGATTCCCGAAGGAATGCGTTAATACGATGTTTAAGGAAGGAAGTAACTATGCTATGAATTCTAGCATCCTCTAACAAGTCGTCGAAAGCAGGAAGTATTCCACGCCAGTTCTTCGACTCCCTTTCTTTCTTACATTACTAAATAACACTATTAAATAAAATTCCAGAGCAGCAAATATTCTCTCTTACTCGCGGCGACATTGATACTTTCTTGGCACAGTGGCCGAGGCGAAATTCGATCCAGCAGCAAAAATGGGAATACCGAGCGAATTGATATTGTGCCGGGGTAGTACTCTGTCCACTCGTCGTAGGCGGATTAAGAGCGAACGAGGCCGGTGTGCCTCGAGCATTTGGAAGGAGGTGGCAGCAAGCAACCCAGGCGAAGCGCGCAGGGTTAAATCCTGATCGCGTTTCACGAGCTGCCACCTTCGAATGTTGCGCCAACTTCCATTAGCGCTACTTACCCCCTATGCCCCGACGAAAGAAAACTTTCTTCGCCAACACTATCGTTCGCCGCCGCCGCCACCCCCCTCAACAACGCACCACTCTCTTTCTTCTTCATCTTCTTCTACCTCTTCCTTTTTTTTTTCTTCTTCTCAACAGCAACCGGCGGCGTCGAGACACGAGCTACCGAGCAAAGGCCAGTCGAGCACACACCGATTCAAAGGGGTGTCGGAGCATGTTTTCTTCGGCGCGATCGCGTCATAAAAGATTGCCGACTCGATTTACAGGCTGGATGCGTCGATCTGTGACCACATTCTACTAACCCCCCCCACACACACTGACGATCTTTCGGCGCGCCATACCTCGGGAGAAAGAATTCTCCGCGCTGTGAAAGGGTTTTCTTGAGGGACACGTATCACAACAGGGAAATAGTACAATGCCTGTGAGGAGGCTTGGATTACATAGACTCCGACGGTCTTTTATTCCACTGCTCTGATACGGCTTCCAACTTCTTGACGCGTATTTTCAAATCAGTAGAAGAATCATAGTTGTACTCTGCCGTCAGTTTCGGTTTTGCTTTGGTTATATAGTTTTGCGACTCTTCTCGAACGAAACGAACGACGATCATTCCTGTAATGGATCTGGTACTCCGCGAGATTGAACGGTCAGATGAGAATTTTCGTGGTACATTCGAACAAAGAGGCTGCGATTATGAGAGAAACCGAAGCGCGTGTCAGACTGGCTAGAAGCGAGGAACATTCTGCAGCCGAAGATCAGCTGCAACCCATAAATATCTTAGCCCTTTCAGGTTCCTCCGCACTGACCATAGACTGGCCTGAATTATTGCGTCCCACCAGTTAAACTCTTTACAAGCAACGGACCGTTAGTTCACGGATGCTGGCCGCACTGTAGCCTTTTAGTTCGTTCCAAAACTCTAGGTAGAAATCTTCCCCAAGTTATATATATTTCGGTGTGAACATCAGCAAGAAAGTTCTCTTCGCTCTATTTTGGATTTTCAATTCTTACCGATACAAATACCAGAAATTACAGCAATCCAGTTATACGCAACAGTACAAATCCAAAGAAGTCCAATCGAACTTAGTCCGCTCGGTGAAATTCTTGCAAAAATAAACCTTATCCAATTAAAGGGGCATTTCGTGAGCAGGCTGGCGTAAAATCAAGTGGTGGCTGGTATCGCTTAATCCAAAGGAGCTTTCAGGATAATTGATTCTGGCAAAGCGTATAATTATCGAGCCGCTTTACTGGGAGCGGGTTGGAGAGTTGAAAGTGGTGGCGATTAATAGGCGAGTTGGATGAACCGAAAGCACCCTCGGCATTCGATGGTACGAGCGACTGATTTCGAAAGCGAGATCCCGTTGATGGGAAGAGCGTAGGATCTCGCGTGCTTTTCCAACTGGAGAGAGCACATGATCGGCGGGGGTGTGAAGAGCCATCAGAGCATGTCACAACTCGTTACACTCGGGAGATTGGAATCTTTACAGGCGCGCCGATCGCTTACTCCTCGTTTCGTTCGCGTGTTAACCGTACAATTTGCCATGGGAGTGTATCAAGCAGACGATAATGATCGGTTGCCTTGAAAGGCATATAATCCTCTGATATAAAGGAACCAAGGAAGTCTTTCATGTCAGGTAGGATAGAGTACTATCACTGTCACAGTGTATCGTACATTTAGCTTCGAAAGGAAAGTAAGAGCATACGAAGCTTGGTACACTTTTAGTATAAAGGGTAGTCAGATATTCAGGAATTCCTGGTCAAGTTCGATCAGGCTTATTTATCGTATGCGAGATATTTATTTACAAAGTCGTAAAATAAAGGCTGATTCTGTAGCCTGTCGAATATTCTCTGTTGATAATTTATGTTTTACTTTAATTGGCTGATAACGAAGGGTGCAAGCTAATGAAATGGTCTCAACGCGTGAGCCTCCTTCAAACGGAGGGTTTCCTCTACCTATGCACCTCTTTTTCAGACCAGCTGCACCGGTCGTTCGTCTATTGTTTTAGTTTCGCAGATGCGCAGCGGCTCGAAAACGCAGTCACGTGTCACAGTTCGGATGACCTGACTAATTAGCCGGTAGATGTGCATCAGTACCGTCTGTCACCTTGATAAAATCCGGCATGCCGATCGGGAGAGCACGCGCAGAAGCCTTTCCCGCTCAGCTGAAACTTGCCAAGCCGTTTCTTCTCGTGGGAAAAGGTAAAAGAGAATTTTCTGGTGGAACGTTTTACCTTATCAGAAATGTACCTAGGTCGCCATGATAATCCAGCACAAACAATAACCTGAGAGAATTATCTTCGCGCTAAGTATTTGTGTCCTCCTCGGGTATCTTCTCCGGCCAGGCAGGGAGTTATTGGTTTCTCCCGATATCTTTTGGAGAAGCAGGAATGCCCTCCATCGAGTGCCAGCTTGGTGAGGGTGAGGCAGGTGGGGATGAGCACAGCTGCCCTGGCACTCTTTTATGCCTTTGTAATTATCCCCCTTTTTCTCATTTCAGCTCTTTTACGACCTGTCAATTTTTCCCCTTATTTCCCGATTATCTCAAGCGGCCACTCTTATCACTTTCATTACTTATTAAATCCCTTTCTATTTAAATGATCTAGTAACCGCATTCTAGATCGAATATTATTGAATTTAGTTTTAATTGCATTGTAATCAATCATCTCGGAGTTCAAGATTTTTTTCGGTTCACATAGACGCGTCCATAATACGCTGGATAGAAAATTCGGTCGGTTTAAGGAACCGCTAGTTGTCCGAGGTCGTAAACATAACGCAATTAGACAAAAAGGTCATTTAAATCACCTCTTCTCCATCGGCGTCTAAAGTCTACCTTATCTGGAGCGTTCGCTTTCCGAACGTTATGACTAATCCATGTCTGCATTTGTGTACATTGTTACTAGAAGTAGTTACTATCACAAGCCTGGGAATGTGAATGATAATAGCTTATCCTAGAACAAGCTGGCGCTATTTCGGCACTTCGGAGTCACTCGAAAAAATGTGTCACTGGTAACTCTAAAGAGGTCATAAAGTAGAAGGGTAAAGCATGAGTGGTGGAATGTTGTCCGAGAAATATTTGTTCCATTATCCAACAGTTGATGATTTAGAAACTTTGGCATTTGAGTAACACCCACGCACATTATATTGTCATGTTTCTCAGTCAATCGAGACTGTCGCATCCTTTCAATTTGAATTAGAGTTCAAACCTGTCGACTCGATTGATAAATTGCGAAAGCTGCAGTTTCGCACGAACAGCAGTGTTCTGCTTGTATGGTGGAACGAATTACAGGGCACGTCCCACGTAATTGTACCATTCTTATTAATATTTATACGAGGATGGACATGAATCACTCATGTTCTTGTGTAGCACGTGTTGTTTCAGAGACCAATCCCCGCTGGTTTGCTCGTCGAAAGAAATAGCCTTGCCCGCAGTGTATACGACGGATGATTGTTATGTGATGAACGCTTGTACGTAATGTCCACTTCTGTCCTATCGATTTCTTCCAAGTACATCCTACCTTAAAAATTACGATTCGCTCCAATTTCTGGAAAATTGCATTTCAAGATTTAAATTATTAAAAATAATCAAAAATAAAGAATTTCCTTATGTTACTTCATACGTTATTTTGAACATTTTTTATTTTTATTTATTATTCTATGAGGTAAGCGAATTAGCTGTGAATATGAACTAGGATTATTGTGAGAGCGAGGCGCATCCTTTTCCTGAGAAAACACTGCATTAGACACGTCCGGAGTTGGAATGACCGGATGGACGTGAGAGGGTGGAAGCAGGTCCAGTGCCACATGACACGGCGTGTGAACACTCTCGAAGTACCCCATATCCAACGGGTGGTCAAAAATTCTATTTTTAAGATTGGAAATGTGGCTTTACTGCATCCACTGTTTTCCAATGTTATAGTAGCCCAGAGGGATGGAGCCGAGACTTTTGCCGGCTACTGGCAAATGAGGAAAAAGTGTCAAGTTAACCAAAACACTTCCTAATCGTTGTGGGAAGCGGAGGTAAACCCAAGCGGAAAGTGATACGATGGAGGAAGTAAACATCGTAGAAAGGAACATCTTCCTCCCGCTGTCTTTTCGTGTCAGTCACTAATCTAATTTTCCTTCTTTAAAGTGGCGAAACAATCCAGTGGCGTTGTTGATGACATTATCGGCAAAATGTTGGGGTGCTTTTGCATAGGATGTCACGGTAGCAGGCTTGACAAGGTTTTCCGCAAAATGGACGTGGCAAAGTTCTCCCTGCGTTGTCAACGTATCAAACTGGCGGGGTAGAACGTGAGATAGAGAAGTATTATATGCTGCTTCCATTCTAGTGGTCGAAATTCCCACACTCGCCAAGGATATAATGTATCCGGCATGTCATCTCTCGCACCCACCCCTCTCTCACTCACTCACTCGCTCTTCTCTCGCGCATCTTCTCCGCCCAGCTACCTGATGACGCAGGTGATCCACAATGCGAGCTTGCGAAAATTTGGGTAGTCGACACATTACGAAAGTTTGGAAACGATAACCCATGCGGGAAAACTCCCACGGCTGACTCCTATTCAAATAGAGGTTCGAGCACACGCATATATATATATATATCCCATCGATGCAAGTCTGACGTGAATCCCGAAAGGAGTGAGTGTGAATCGATCCCACGGTAGCTACGGAAAGAGGGAGAAAACCTGAGTGGACCTCGAATGATCTGTCCTATCCTTTCCCTAAAAATTGCATTTTTTGAAAGGGCACCCTTTTCCAGTTCCCAAGCAGTATCCAGGTACGTGATGGGATGTGATATTTGAATAGCCGTTTACATAAGAGGATGCGTGTCCCCCGTTGTAAAAGATGCTGCTCGGACCCACCATTCAAAAGGGGTTGCGGCAAACTTTTATTAGTTCTCCCTATAGAAATCTAGACGACTAAAATGACTCTCGAGTGACCCGAATCTGGCTCTCACGCACAACTTTTTCTTAAAAATCGATATTTTCATGTACATACATCAATTTGGTTGATCGAATCCTTTCGGAAAGTATGTGGAACCTTGTAAGTAGTGGTTATCCTCAATTATTACCGGAGACATACGAGTCTAATCTTTTGCAATTGCGAGTGATCCAATAATAGAACGAAATGCCCGGTTCCGTACTCGACCGGTTAATAGAATGTTCGATGACCGGATGTGAGTGGGAATCAGGCAGCACATCAGTAGTTTCCCCGAAAATAATATGTTCGCTGGTTGCAACACCCATACGTTTCACCCATGTTTTGCAACCCGAGGCGTGGGAACACAGTTAGCCGCTACTAACGCGCGCGCGCGCACTCTTCACCCCCAATTTTACCTGCTCCGGAGGATTTGTCCAAGACGAAATAACATCTAGACATCGGGGGATGAAATTAGGCAGCTTAACGTTGAGAATGGACAGGGCCCTTTCAAGCACTTTCCGATCATTTTCCAAACGTAATTCCTTTCCACAGCGAGCAGCCATACCTTTCTCCTGTAAGAGGAAAGGGTATTTTCGAGGGGTTTTCGTACCATTATGATTCTTCTGCCTCGCGAAACTACTACCTGCTCACCTTACGATAAAAATCTTCGATTAATTTGTCAAGTCATCGATTCATTGAATCGCATCACGATACGATCTATACTTGCAATATTGTCACTATTCGGATTAGCTACCAGCTGGATTCATTCGAGAATTGAAAGCGAGGGTGCACTGCTAGCAAATTTTTATTTCAATCCACTGAGAATAAATTTCATTGGATTTTTTAAGGGCAAACTATTCCATAGACCTTTAACTATTACTTCATCTCGGTTGACAAAATTGACACCCATTTTCGAGTCGCTCTATTTTCCATGAAGAGGAAAGACGAGCACGCATTAAATTATATGCTCCGCTCTCGAATATGACATTATCGGAAATCTTGATGGCCGGAGAGGAACGGCTAAAATCTGCTGATCCTTTTCGTAAAGATCGGGCAGACTTCCCACGCGTCCTACGCACAGGTAGAATTCCGTCAGGCCTCAGGATTATGTTTCACAATTAACAAATATAATGTTACTCAATCTACCTCAACCTAATCTGGTTTTCCCTTGACCACTTCCCAATGAACGAATGAATCGAACCACAATGTGGACATGGTGACCAGGCTTTTTCCTCTTCCGGGGCTTCCTTGTCCGTTCGAGATTCAGGAAAAGCGCATCTATTTCACTGCTCTTCCTTCAACAAGGGTGGCCCATATCGTATTACTTCGAGTTCTCAAATTTTCCAAAGGATGCTACGACCGCTAATATGCACATGCACTACGATCCACAGAGTTATGTAGAATCCAGGATGTTTATTTATTTATTTCGTTATTATAGTAATACTTGCTGGGTTAGGTTACTCAAAGGGTTGAAAGAGAGGGTGACGAACATGCAGAATTGTTCGAAACTTTAATAACCGTTGCAGATCCGATTTGTACAAATAAGTATTATATGCAAAACCGACCGAATTTGATGAGATTTTCGAGCATAGCCCTTCTTCGAAAGACAACCACTTCTCATAATCCTTCGGTCTTAAGGAAAAGCTTAAGGTGACCCAAATATTCGAAATTCCCATTAGGTGGCCGGAGTGCGCAGGAACGAACGGCTGTTCCTCTTAAGGTAGAGTAGACCCAAACGAAAATACAATGCCCCGAAAAGTCAATTTTTAGCCCTTTGGAGGTTCGCGACAATGCAGCGTCGTCGTTTAATTACACGCATTGTTCCGGCGGAGTAGACTTTCCAGTTCAGGGTACATTTCGAAAAGATGTGCCCGGTTGTGTCGAAGGAGCGGGTAAGCTCAGGTATATGACTATATGGTGCCCCATGGGGAGGCCACAGGTAAAGGGTTGCCAAGGTGATCATGCCACATAACGAGCGGTGCAGTGTTGCAAGCTCGTAAAAGGGCCAGACCCGTTTCTTGCCCTTGGCACCATTTTACCCCGTTGTTACCTCGACCGTCCGGCAGGCAGACCCTGACCCTACCTAAAAACTGGCAGTAATTAGGCGAGAGCCGCTTTATTCTGGCACCCGGGACCCATGGTTTATTAGCCAGAATTATAAAACGAACTGACCCGCCCTTGGGGCCCTTCCGCGACCGTTTGCGTGTTCCAATTTACGTTATATTAGTTTATCTATTTATTGCCGCCACTTGAAGCCGACCCGTGGCCCGGAAATGCGTTCATAGCGGAATGCCTTCTGCCCTCATTCTCACCAATTAGCCGAGGTACGTACCTGTTCTTGCAGGCCTCACCCAATTTTCGTCGTGTGTAACTTTCAAATTGGATTTTCTAGCGCGTCAACAACCCTGAAATAAAAGCGTGCACTTTTATTGGAACACGTAAATCATTCGGTAGGTTCGCTCGGAAAAAGGTGATCTACTCTCACTTTTCTCCTCCGGGGCGAAAGTAAGGTCGAGTGATCCTAGTCGAGAATCTTCGGTCGCCGTAGATATATTTACCAGGCACATAGTGAAATTCCTTTCGAAGAAGGCCTCACGATTTCTGTCATAACATTTTGGGAAACCGCGCCAGGTTACGAACTATCGAAACTATTTGCCGAACGGCGACAATCACTTTGCGATCCTTCAGTCATCATGCAGCAAGCGGCAACAGGCTTCTCTTCTCACAGGACTAGAATGGTCGGTAATCCTTTAACATCTCCTGAGTCATGTCCCGGTTTTCTCTCGT
This sequence comes from Ectemnius cavifrons, assembly GCA_964023945.1. Classification (NCBI taxonomy): domain Eukaryota; kingdom Metazoa; phylum Arthropoda; class Insecta; order Hymenoptera; family Crabronidae; genus Ectemnius; species Ectemnius cavifrons. Next base: position 2,321,465 of record OZ030375.1, read on the forward strand.
AGTCCCGTGGGACCTGACATTCTCCCGTGAGAGAGGCTTAAAGAGTTGGAGCTGCCTATATCGCTTAACGGACTAAAAAGCATCCGCGTCCCCAGATTTCTTCTCTATCGGATACTGAAACCCCCAGAGTCCAAAATCCAGCTATTTCTCCTTCGTATACCGCGATTGGCATCACTGAAAATTCTTTGCGTCTTGCAAGTCATCCACCATACGGATTAATATTTGTTCAAACTTATTGCATCCAAGAATATATTTCACGTATTTCTGCCAATAGGAATTTAGTCGTCAATTCTTTCTACGCTCTGGAAAAGCCCCTGGTCGGTAAATCGGTAGAAGGGGTGGGGTGGTTGCACTGGGTTAAAGGGTGCGAGGGACGACTTTAGAGGAGATGCATTCAGAGCGCACAGTCGTACCCGAGTGGTTTCGGTTTTATTCGTTTATAGGGTGTCCTTTCAATCGTGGAATAACCCTTGCCTTTCCGGGAGGACAGGGCTCATTACTCTCGATAAAGAATGGATTCATTGTTCCGAAGGTGGTCGAGACCAGCCGATTGCTCGGCGAATGCGATTGTATGTTGCGCACGCGTACGTCCTGCCGGGCCTTTCCGGTAAACGCGAGTATCACTAACAATGAAAAACGAAATGGGATTAGAAGCCGCTGGTCTGTTCGCCGAATTGGATTTTTACATTGTTAGCCGGGGATCCTTAATTGGTGCGACCGTCGGGTGAAGTGGGCGGCATCGGTTTTGACTCGCTAGGTCAAAATTTGCCTGGCTGTAAAAATATGGGGCGAACCTTACAACACCATTCTGCAGGAACATCCGTTTCCCATCTACCCTTCCATACCCAGGCGAAAAGCTCGGACGCTCCAATGAACCCGGAGAACGTGTCACTTGGCCTATAAATTTTTTGGCCACTTTTACGAGCCGCCTACCAATAAAAAAGGTACCTACCTCCCAGCCATTCATTCTAATAGCATTAAGGCGGATTGGGGGTAAAAACCGCTCCATTTTTAATTTCGCCGAATTGACTTTGCCAGGTCCGAGGACCACGTCGTAAAAATCTAGTGCGGTACCGCCGCGGGCTTTACGATTCTATTGTACTTCCAGGAAGGCTGGGCATTGCTTTGCTTTCCGGGTATTCGGTAATGTCACTGGACAATACACTTCGTTTTCATAAAAGCGGATCGAAGATCTCCTTAACTGTGCTCTTCTAATAGCCCCCTGTTACCCAGCCAGTAGACTTCTCACTAAGACTCTGCTCTATATTGCCAATATTTTTCACATTATTTCGAGTCCAGATTCTCTCGTAGTACGGAACTTTCCTTCGACTATTGTCACCCCGTTCGACGATTGCTTCGGGTACCATCGCACCGAGAAATCTGGCGTCGCATGCGCGTAATCTCTGGAAGGAAGGCGAGGAGTTGGAGAGTGAGAGAGTGACGAGAGCAAACAGGCAAATATTGTGCAGCGTTGTCGCAATATTATCATTTCGAAAGGCGCACGCACCAGCTAGTGTAACCGGGGTGCTTTGTGTCCGGGGGTCGCCCGTCGGCTCACAAACAGATAACGCAACCTGAGTGGTTTACCGGCTAGTCCTGTTTGGCTTAAGGCTTACCAAGATATCCCCGTACCTCTCTAAGAACACGCGTTGCTTATATAGGATCATGAGGAAACTTGTGAAAAACCGGGGCGAACCGGCACTATACTTGTTATGCGTATCACGCCAACGAGACTGCTTTCGAGATTCACGCGCAAATCAGAAAACACGAGCGTTCCCGATTTCCTTGGATATCGCTTCGTCTTCGTGCTTTGCCTTTCCCTCCTCTCGTTTACCACTCGTGGCTTTGTAAAACACGAAGGGAACCCTGCCACAGCTATTGCTTGCCCTTCTATGCGAAAGCTCTTTCTTCACAAGCAACTCGACCTTCATTCTACGCCCGGCGGCGTTAAACCATGCAAGAATTTACTGGACACGTATCGCTCCAACTTGATCCATCGAGAACCTTTTTCTGTTTTCTCTAACAGCCATGGAAATCTGGAGCAGTACCGTTCGTTTTACCTTTCCTTCTTGTATCCGGCCGGACCTACCTTCAATGCTACCCTCTACGCGGTAAACCTTCTCGGTGATTTGTGACCTCTTGCACATCAGAAAAACACTCGACCAAACTGGAGCAGCAAGACACCGACTACCACCCACCAACGCGATGCTTGTTTGCATATTTTGGAGGATAATGAGCCATGTCCAAGGTCCTGTAGATTAGTATCGTCTATGAAAACTAGCTCTAGTATTGTTTCCCTCCAACGTCTTTAGTATTCTCCCTGCTCTATTATTAGATGCTCGCCACGAATATATATTACACCTCGAAACTTACATTATTTCTTCCCACATTTTGCTAACATATTTTACTGTGAATATTGAAAATGTCAACCGTCGATGTAAGGTGCAAAATGAAGTTGCAAATTTTCAAGGGCAAAAGTGAGGCTCTTGGTACCTTGGTAATCTGGAAAGTGAGAAGAAAGAGGATTCGCCAAGTGAAAGCACTCTGTCGAGAGACAGTTAGGTCAGTCCCGAGCTTATTGTTCCAAATATCGTTAAAATACGGGAGCATAAAGTCATAAACCGCATTTTAACATTTTTGCGAGGGTTTCGGTCTTACGACCCAAGGAGAGCATGCAAATCCGGATGAATCGCCGAGGGACAGCTATCGAGAAATTTATAATTTAGCTTGTAAATGGAATGCTGGACTGGTAAAACGGTTAACTTTTAACGGCGGGACTTAGGTATAGTCCTTGAAACGGCCTCCTCTCCATAAGAAAGGAAATGCGAACCGACGAAATTGTAGCACGCTCTGACTTCCAAATGCGTTCTTTCACCGTTAGAACTCAGAAGAATTTATCTTGGCTGGATGATCCATGGCAATAAAATCTCGGTTTGCCTTTCCCCCATATTTAGTTATTCCAAAAACGCAAGACTCGAAGCCCGTAGAATCGAATATGGTATAATTTCGATCGATTTAAAGGGCTGTAAAGCACTGATACCCTTACACTCGATGTAATCGACTATTACTACCCTCGATTCCTTGGAAATATCAAATCGGCAATCCGTCACTCTACTTCCCACTTTCGAGGATAGCGGGAAAATAATGGTCGGCATATTCGAAGAACTCGAGGATCCTATTTGAGGGTGCAACTACCCCATTCTTGTATATCAAAAATGTTTTATGTACCAATGGAGGCGTCGGCGAAGAAGAAACGCGCACGGAGCCACGAAGGGAAGTACAAGAGGTTGCCTTCACTATTCCCTGCCATCATTATACGGTTTATGATCACAGCATCGCGCAAGATGCCTTGCAACGAGGGCATATATGCCTCGTTACGACCTCGTAAAGGAACCTTTTAACGTGTCCACTTCGCGCTTCTCATTTCAAGTCGCGTTCACTCCATGAAGAGAGCCGAGTTTCCCTCAGGATCACGGAAATCGCTCAAACGATAGTTCCTAAGGGTTTCCTAAGTACCAAAGGGAAAGCTACTTGACAAATCACGATTCCCTTTGATTGTATTTTCTTCTTTAATTTCACTGAATGAAAGCGTAAGCTTGTGAAGTTCTGACACGCTATGTTCGTAATACTGTAATAATCTGTGTGATGCGAGGATAAAGAGCGGTTCCTCTCTCACGAGAAGATGTCAAGACAATATTTGTTTAGCGAGTGGGTGCTCAGTCAAAGGAGATTTGCCGTTGCACTGATCGGGTGGAACCGTCCACCCACGTCACTTTATGAGAGTTATGGGTGTTATGATTGTCATGTTTTGTCAACTCCTTTGTCAGCGAGAAAAGGGCTGGCACTGTGCGCATCACGAGCTTTCCTTCTCAACGAATACCTCGGTTGCATTTATGCCGCTAGGACCGAAACCCGAACGTAACCGAGCGCCGTCAAATTCTCCCGGGCACAAAAGTATCACCGGAAGTTTTGTTGACTTAAAATTCGATACGTCATTCGCCCGAGAGATCCTCTCTTCGCTTGGTTCCCGCGTCCATTTTCGCAAGGTGACGCCGAACAAAGTTTAAATGTCACTCGGTTGTCCGTCCCTCATTTTCCAAAGTGATATCCATGTAATTATAATATGAATAGTTGGACTATCCTTCGATGTGGAATGCTACTTTTGAATCCCTCTTAATTCGTTGGTGCATCTCGAGCAAGGTGTAAATATCAAAAACACACCGATGAAACATCAGTTGGGTCCGATCTTAAATATCTTTCTTAAATATCTAAGCTCTTAAATACTCAAATGAATAAGCAGGTGCGACGATAGCGGGCGTGCGTGCTACCACAAAAGGGACTCTGACTAGAAAACAGAATTTCTCGATGGTAGAGAAGTCCGTCCTCGGACGAAGGCTGCTTTTTCCCCCGTTTTCACGCCCTCGATACATTGAAAAATGTCCGGAATCATTATTTTCCTCGCCCCAGCTTGATCCTCACCCTCGGCTGAAGCAGACCCATCATCCCCGCCGCTCTACCTTCTCAACATTGCGCTCACAGGAGAAGAACGAGCGTCCAGTCAGAAACACCACCACCAGGGCCACCACAATCCGGCAATTATCTGCGAGCGAGCGAGCGAGCAGCGCGACTGCGTGACTATGATAAATCTATGATAGCCACATGGAATTTATTGGCCGCCTGGCACGAATGCGATTCCGTTCCCGCTGGCACACGCTTTCGACGCCTTCTAAGGGAAGAGAAGGGTGCACGTGTAGAGGGTGGTTCGCGCGGGGCGCCCCCCCGCTAGCCAATAGAAATCGGGGCACGGCAATAAAAATATCGGGGAAAAAGAGCGAGATGGCCGCGATTTCTCTATGGCATCTATACTGCAGCAAAAATCGCCCATTGACTTCTCTCTTGTCATATATTTATTCGTCGGGCGTGACGAAAATCCCCATACAATTACACGCTTTTATTCGTAGAATCGCGTTAATTGCATGTGCGAATAGGTTGTCTCTTTCAATGGGATTAAAAGGTTGACTGGATTGAAACAGGGCTGGTTATTTCTGAAGGTAGACACGCATCGGTCAGTCTTGGGGAACGAGTTCTTCCGTAGATTTATCTTTGAGGAGTACCGTTTACGTATCAAAGGAGGAAGACAAAGCGCGCAAAAAAGAGCTGCTGGCTAGAAACCCCCCCGTCAAGAAGTCAGCGGGCATATATTACAGGTCATAGTTTTTGTTTTTTTTTTTCTTGGTGAGAACGGCTTCGGCAGCTCGTCACCCTTGTGTAGTGAGGTGTGGCCTCAAAGACCCCGATCATCGTCATCATCTTGTCTCCGCGACACCATCTACGCGTGCTGAACACGAGCTACGGACTCGCCTTTTTTTATCGACCTCTCCCCATTCTTCTTGGCCAGGGATCCCGGGACATGAAGGGCCGCCCCTCGTTTTATCTAAATTCTCTCTATCCTCCGCTACTCCTCGCGTGCCTCGCCGGACCTCCCGATCTGTTTGGCAATAGCTCCAAGGGCGGCACGAGCAACCGGCTGCTGCCAGATTATAAGGAAAGAGAGAGAGAGTGAGATAAAGAGAAAGGGAAAAAGCAGAGAGTGAAGAAGAGAAGAGAAGGGAAAAAAAGCAGGACGCTATGAGGATCGCTTTATTACAGCAGTGTGCCTCAAGATTCAGGTAGCTACACCCCTGACTAAGCTTCACCTTCGCCAGATAAGAGCTTGTACTGGAAGCAAACGATCGGACCTTAAAGGATCCTCCATTAAGGTAACCCTGGCCCATTCGAGTCCTCCTTCTACTCTTCTCTCAACAGACAACTCTCTTTTTAACAATAATTGGCGTATTTCTCCGTCAAGCAGATTAATTCCTTCCAAGAAAAAATTCGACTCCAGTGCGTTCACTAATCAAATCCATTGGATTCTCATTCAATGAACTAGCGTAACTAATTGCACTTATAAAATAATCCGATAATCTTCGACGTGATTCAAGTCGACTTTTTGTTCGACGTATAATAGTGGTTGCTATTAGTGGATTTTCGTGAGAGAAAAAAACAAAAAAAGTGCGGTCTATCACAGGCATTGAAGAAATTAACGAACGTAGAGGGGTCGCTATTTCAGTCGATGGCGCTTTCCTAAAGAGCTGAAAAGTGGCGAGGGGCTGTTGCTGCTGCTTACGGGGACACAGCGCGTCGTACTGCCGTTAGAGGCGGCATGCTTTTCTGAATGAGTAACTTAATCCCATTTTCCAACAGAGACAATAAGCCACCACCACTACTACCACTGATATACGCGCCCACACGCGAATACGTGCAAGTAACGTGTGTCTATGTGTGTGTGTGTGTGTGTATGTACGGGAACGGTGAGGCGGATGTATTTGTGGTGGTGGCGCAGTGTGTACACGGGGAGAAGAGACATTAACCGAGGGCAGATGCTTCCCAGTGGCGCTAAAAAAGTGGAGTGAGCGCGTGCCGGCATCAAACAACTAAAAATACTCAAACGCCCCGATGAGAAGCGACCACGCCCGCTCTAAAGTCTTTCTATCTCTCTCGCACGCACGCAAACCTTCCATTCTCTAAAGCATCCTAACAGCCTCTAATCCTCCTGCTCGTTTGTTACACGTAACAAATACGCTCGGCTAATTCCGATAATTAGTAGTTAAGTCGCATCGCCCGTGACAACTTTCATTCGCCGACTCTTTGCTCTTTGGTAGTTCATCGTCGAGAAGACATTAGTTTGTAGAGAGAATCCTTTTGCTTTCGTTATCGGCACGTCTTTGGTCTGTCTGTTAGAAAAAGGGGTGACGATTTAGAGGCGTGTAAGCTTCTATGCTCTAATAAAGTTATGCCGATCTACTTCGGAAGGGCAAGTGTGACCCTTCAACTCACGAGGCATCCTCAGGTACCGCGTAAGAAGTATCCCGCCTATAAAAAGTATCCCCGAGAGAAAGAAGAGATAGAGGAGTTAGGATAGGAAGCGCGCGTGCCGATGACACATTGTCTCCCTATTTCTCTACTCCACGTGTTACCTATCGGCTGGACGTCGGTTTACATATTTTTAACCAGTTTTTTTTATTTTCTCCTCTCAAAATCCAGCATCCTGCCTTTACTTTCCCCGAGCTTTTCATTGCGGTTTCCCTTTCCGTCTTACTCTCCCTTCCGTGTTCTCCTCTTTCGACCGATTGCCGTGTGTGTGCACGCGTTGCACCCCAAAAACTGGATATTTTCGGCGGGAAAAAGGAGGAAAAAAGCGCGGATTCGTTACACGCACGGGGGTTGTTCGACGATCCATGGAAATGGAAGAGCTACCAGGTTGGGGCGCAAGAGAGAGAGAGAGAGAGAGAGAGGAGAAAGATCAGGAGTACCAAAGGGAAAATGAAAACCACGCATCTGCGTACGCACTATGCGAGAGTGAGAGAAGTAGATGCAACCCTGTATTAGAACGAAAGGGGAAGGAAGAACGGGAGCGATGCCCCTCTCTTTCTCGAAATGTGGAAATTCAACGGGAACGACTAGAACAGGAAGCTGAAAGGGAAGCGGGTGCGCGCGATGTTATTATGCGACCGGCACGAGTTTCGATAAAAACTGTCTCGAATCTTTTAAACGTCTATGGTACATACGCTGCCCAGAAGGGAAAGCTATGATCTATTCCTTCACGCTGAACATTAAATCCCCGCCAATAGAATTTCCCCTTTCGCGGAAAGTATCTTCTCATCTCGATTCTACGTACACTGATGCAAGCTACAAATAAATCAGTATCATTTATACAACGTGGCTTATTTTATTCAAAGAGTAAAAAAGAATCGGAGAAAAATCCTAGCATGACGATGTAGCAAATGATCGACGTAGATGACGTTTTATTGACATTTAAGACAGTGGACCTTGACGGGTATGGTGGTCCAGCGTTAAAGCCCTGAGTATTAACGTGGAATAGTGTTAATCCGGGTGCTATTATCGTGAGGCGTATGACGTTAGCTGGGCGAGCCAATCAAGCATCCGTGAGCAAGCCCCAGTCGACTTTATGTGCCGTAAAAGTGGAATTGCTACCGCTCCGCACAGTACAATAGCCCACATCTATACTACATAGGGCGCGCATACACATACGCGCAACTTTATATATATATCTACACACGTACAATAGAATATATATATAAGGGGTGCGATGGTGGTGCCTCGATGCGTCTAATCGCACGACTCTACTCGAATACACCACTACCATCGTATGACGTGTCCCGCAAGAATTACCCGCAATCGCTTTATTCTGTGGCTTTCTGGAGAATCGGCAACCCGGATGCAAACAGTACAACACCGCCTTTTCTATGTCTCCATGATTAAGAGAGTTCGACATTGGAAGAAGATAAGTCAGTTGTATCACTGTTGGGTTTAATTAGATACGGTATTTTCTGAATTCAATAGAGAATGATATATAGAACAGCTTATAGATGAAAAATATAAAAATGATGTAGCATGGTCAGTTTATTATTTGGTCGATAATTCAAAATAGTCTAAGCGGATCGGTCGATCGTTTATCCAAGACCGTGGAAACTGTCGAAAGTGAATTCTAGTCGGCGGTCTAACGAATGTTTTCCCGCCTCCTGACAATAATGTAACCGTGCCAGTTATCAAGATATTAACGCACGAGCGGACAGGTAGAAAGGAAAAGGTGGCACGGGAGAGAGTTTTCAGGTGCAAGCATCGAAATCGGATCAGAGCAGGCAAGAAAGAATTAATTCTTAAGAGGACACGTGTGAAGAGAGCTGTTAGACGAGGGACACCGGCTGCTTCAGTCCGCGTTTCAAAGCTTTCTTGATCTCAAGGAATCCAGAACCGGCTTTTCCAGTCGTAAAAGCCGTAATATCTATCGCTGCCAACTCAAATAATAATAAAAATGTTTCCCTCTAAGCCGTCCTTTCCGGACACACCGTTATAATACTCGTCGATCTACTCAATACAGGCAGCTGCTTTTTTTTTAAATATAATTAGTCACGATCAGCTTGGAAGTAAATAGAGGTTGAAAAGTAATCCTGACTACAGCTAATGAAATCGTAGATTGATGCAAGAATGGCGGTGTTGTGACAGGAGAGCGTACCGAGCACCCTTTCATCGCGTGAAAGGGTAAGAGTTGACTGAACCCGAACCCATCGAGGGATAGGGTTGTGCAAGGGTTTACTCACCGCAATGGCGGTGTATATTACAAAATGGTGTCCCTGATACTACTTCACGATTATATCTCAAGTTTATTCTTATTAACCTGGCAGGATGCAAAAGCAGAAATTAGAGGAGTCTCTTTGATATTCCAAAATAGTCCCGCGGGTCCTTCCTGTCTCCAGGAATAATGCCAATCTTCCGGGCGACATGAATATTCCCGGTGAATTCGTGACTTATTCCCTGTCAGTGGTAGGTCGTCGTTGGTCTATGCGTTGGTGGGCTGTCGCATAAATTTGGAGAAACAAAAAGGACAGCATAAGAGCTTCGCTCCTCGTAAGTCACCGGAAATGTCATCTCAAAAAAAAACACGGGAGAGGTGCGAACCTGGCTGCTTAATGAGGGCCAACTTCTTTAACATGCATTTCGCAGGACCTACTGCGTTCGATGCCGCACGCGTTTCCGTTATAACGGTGCTCGGTCGGCCTAGAATATCAGAACGAAGCTAACGATGTTTGAAAAGAGAGATACTCTCTAAGACTTATCTCCGGCACAAGGTCCGCAGTTTAAGTGCATGTAAGAGACTAGCATTGCGATTTAATTTGACTCAGCAACATACTGTTGGACTGACTAGAAGAACAAAAAGCTAAAGCAAACGCATAATCCAATTGCCTACTATAAATCAAGATTAGTAGAGTAACATGTACTCGATACGGACAGGCCGAATCCTGCGTTACTATTCCGGCATCGAAATGAGAAGATAGGTTTATCTCGTACAGGGTATTCGCTAGCGATGGGATCGCATGCATGTAGGATCGTTTGGCGCAGGCCTCGTCGGAATCATTACCAACAATGGCGCTGGACAGACGGCCATTGAGTTTGGACAATGAGCAATGTTAGCGGTACCGGCGTCAGCCAACCCCCGATCACACGGAGGCTGCTGCTGCCAGTCTCTCGCTTGGTAGTCGACAGTCCCCTGCTTACTCTCTCTCTCTCTCTTTCTCGATGTTAGCTCGTCTCTCGGCCAAGCAGAGAAAGGAGGGGTTCCTCTCTGCAGATTGCACAACCGTCCAACGACAGCTGGCCAACCCCTTGACCCCGACGGGGTGGACGTCCGAGTCGGCTCGTAAAGACCCTATACGTAACCTGGCCTGATCTGACCAAAGAGGGTTGAGAAAGAAAAGGTGTCCAGCCGGCCGTTACTGTCGCCTTCCACTGACCGACTGGACGGGTATTAAATCGGCTTGGAACGCGAAGTAAAAAGTCTCCGGAGAAGACGGCTAGGAAGAAAGAGTGACGGGGTGGAGCCCCGGTCAGTGTCACTAGGTCCGCACAAGCATTGGTTAAGGAGTGCGTTTAATGCCGCCAGTGAAATTCGACGTTGATTTATTCGGAAATACGTTACGACGACTAACAACTGGTAGGTCTCGCACCGGAACACGCAGAAAATCCTGATAGCGGATCTCCGTGTGGTGCGTGCGCGCGGCACAGTGTGCTTTTCTATAAAAGAGCGATTCATAGCAGTGTCACGTTTTCGGTCATATAAAAGGGACTCTTGAACAAGCGAACAGATAAAACAAACTGGGCGGCGGCGGCGGCGGCGGCGGCGGCGCGCGACAACGTCGAAGTGGTCGAGGAGGCTGCTGCTGGTGCTGTTGGTGCTCCGCTTGGCGGAAACGGAACAGCTGTACACTCCTGCTATACTCGAAAGTTTTAGCATTAGATATCTCCTCTACTTCGGTATTCCACGACCCTCTTTTCCCTGCGTTTGAAGAAACTCTTCTTCTTATCTGCTTCTGACGGAAACAACTTTTCCGCCACGAGCCACCGCTGAACCGGCGACTCACTTGGCTCCTCTCTTAATGCCGCTCTCCTATTCTTTCTGTAAGAAAGTGCTCCCAGTGCGCCAAAGTAATATCGAAGATTCGCGACTGCTCTCTTCGACTTGGAGAGCTGAATCGATTAAAGCATCATTCGGCAGCAATCAAGTCAAGCACGAAGCCAGACGGATGGTATAATGATCGGCATCGAGATTGCTTCGGAAGATTGAAAATTAGGTCCGCCCTTTAGCAAGTAGATTGTTGCCTCGCTAATTGGACTGGCAGAGTCAGTTCTCGAGACTCAACAATCGAAGCGACAAGAGTGCCCTGTTCTCTTTGGAAGCGGGGTGATAGAAAGCACGAGCCACTCTAAAAACACAGTGTCTACCGCAGGTACTTTACGATCTCAGCGCGTTCCACCACTACCATCGGCTCGCTTCCACGTCTTCCCCGAGGCAGCAACTTTTTTATGGGGGCCCCGTGTCGGACCCCTTTCGAGACTACCTGAGCGCGTGCGTGGCGCGTTTCCTTCCATCTCGCCGGTGTGTGCTTACCTCGCCACTTTTTTCTCCATTCGGCTCTCTTTGCTACCTGGCCTTTCGCCGCTAGCCGCCGAATTAATATGTCGTGTAATGGATTAAGCCAGAACCTACCCCACCTAAACGACAGCCGACGCAACCCTCTCTTTACGTCGCCGCACACCCATTCGCCTCGATGCGCTTTATACCTGAATCCTCGCACCACGGGAAGCGAGCACTTATGGTCGACGCGTACCATATGAGAACGAACGAGTTTCGGGTTGGTGGCATCGGCCGCCTATTGTCCCAGCACATTGGAGGTCGAGGGAATTGATAGTGTTGTACCTCGTCGACCCCTTTTTTTCCTAGCCTCACACCCCGACCGCCTGTAATTGGAAAGCGATATATCCTTCCACTCGATAGGAACGGCTATTTTATGAAGTGCCTCTCATTCGCACGTGCAAGTGCTCTTCAGATTTTTTACTTTACCCTCAATCCTTGCCAACCCATCTCATCATTGATTACACAATTACGCGTATATGAAATCGCAAGAATGATATTATCAAGTAATCATTAACTACGATCAAAGTAGGTCGCAGATCGTAAGGTAACAGTAAATATTTAATAAGAACCGTTCGATTTAATCGGAGGGTAGTTCTATGATGATGGAAGTCGGCAAAAAAATGATAGAATTCACGGGGGGTACAATTATGTGAAACATTTATCGAGCGTGAGGTAGGCAGGAAAGCGTGGATGGATAGCTCGCAGGTCAGGTTCACCTGTGAGAGGGGTCGTAATCCTTCTGGCGTTCTCATAACCCGCTCCCTCCACGCACATCACATGCGAATGTTTGTATATGTAAGGAGCACCTGTTACCGCGAACGGTTACGCACATTACGGTGATCGGGGCTCACACATATTTCCGAGGGTTCGAAAGGGTAAGAGACCCAAAGTGGTCGGGGCCTTGGAAACGAGGCAACCCTTCCATATAGCGGATCGCCTCTCCTTCTCTCTTTTTCCAAACTCGCAGGTATAACGTACACACTGGCACCTTGTGCCACAGATCACAATACCTCGGAAAACAACCCTTTTCCGGGCCCAGCATTATGTCACTAAACGCTATCCTACCGAAAGGGGAAAAACGAAGCTACCAATAGCAGGTTGGGATCCTTTGAAACCCCTTTCACGCGAAGCCCACATAGCCAACACCAGAAAATTCCTTTTTTTGTCCGACCCTTTCACATCTTTATGATCATCAAATTTATCATTCGCCCGCTCTTACACAATCCATGCCCGCCTAGTTATGACGTTGATGGACCTTTTTTTTTCTCTGACCAATGACAAATCTTAATTTAAGTGTTTCTGAATTCCAAATCGAACGAGTTGATCAATATCGACCTTTCAATGGAAACTTCCCTAGTTCCTTGCTGTAGGAAGTGGGCCCATTCTTCTATTCTATTATTTTGTCGGCTAACAGTGATGATAGGAGAAAGGAGTTTAACGTCGCGGGCGGTCTTGGAAAAGCGGGAGAACAACTCGACCGATTACTTGACGACTGTGGTTTTCGAAAATTCAGCTGCGGCTAAAAGCCAATAATTATCGGTGCACACGCGATGATTGTCGTCCTTACAGCCGGAAGTAGGTGGTGTTTAGTCAGGTCTGGAGCGAAAGGGGATGAAAGGTACGAACCCTTGGAATCGTGAGCTCAAGGTGGGTTGGTATACGCGGGACTCGTGAAATTAGTCGGTTTCGATAATGAGAGGTCGCTCGTTCGTGCCTCTTCCATCGAGGTGGACGGATATTACGGTCAAACGTCAGAAAACTTGCTTAGGGTGAAAAAAAAAGGAAAGAGAGGATGAAAGAACCCGTAAGTCCTCTCCGAGGAGAACCAAAGAGAGAAAGAGAGAAAGAAAGAGAGTAGAAGAGACTGGGAAAACTGGCTTCGGGTGAATAAAGGTTCCTGGAAAGCGTTCTTTGAAAACTTTTGACATCACGGTGGTCCAGGATCGATGCCATAGTAAATCCGGTATTCCACGTGAGTGCATTTATTTAGTCTCGATCGCCATCGTAAGCCACACGCGAAACTTTCAGCCTATAACACACCCTATGCTGCAACGTATCATTTTTTTCGCCAGAAAATCTGTTAGACGAAATGAAAGTTTCTTTTTGGTAGGATTGCAATCTAAAATAAAAGTTCTAATCTCTCCTACCCTTTGTAGCGATACTCCTTTCAACTAAGCGCGTAGCCATCGTGCTAGTTAACCTTTGGCTGCACTACGAACTCAAGAAGATCTTGGCATTTTTAAAGTAATTAGTAAAGGTCATTGGTGGTTCTGGTACTCCTCTTGTCATCAATGTTCCTTCGCGTGCACTGAGCCAACAAGTGGACCAAGAGAACAAAGGTAGAGTCTCCTGTGTCGTAAGAAACATTGACTCCGATGGCTCATAAAGGGCGGCCCTGACTGTTCTCGTTCTCTCGGTCTTCGCGAGACGCAGGAGTCGGGGAATGGAGAAAAAAAAACCGCACAAGTGTCGAAAAGCTCCTTCCGACACACGTAATCTCGTTCGGGAAGCTTTCTAACTTCAAAGTCTTATGTGTAAGCCTCGCTCGACTAGCAAAGAAGCGCACCACGCGCAAATAAAACTATCCCGAAAGTAGCAGCCGTGAAAGCCAGTTTCATCTGTAACTTCGCTTCTCGCTCGATGTTCTAAATTGAATTGGGTACAAAGACTAGCCTTCGTTCATTATCGAATTACTTCATTCCAGTGAAATGAAAAGTTAGTCACCAGATACTTCAACTCGGTGAAAATTAAAGCATTCGGCCTTAGTTTTAGTGAAGGAAGCAAAGCAAAGGGAAGGTTCGACGAGCGGTGTTGGAATACCTTAAATGGGAATTCGATAATCGCGAGGAAACTCTGCCTTCACGGTAGCACGGAGCTTAATAGGATTGCGGTGAGGCTTCGGGCTAATTAATCTTCTCCAGCAGGCGCTCCACCGCTCGCTCGTTCCGTATACGCGCGAACGGTTTGACTAGCCTTCTTTAAGCGACGCACCGACCAAAACCAATCAATCTTCCAGCTTCCCGGAATCAAGGGAGGAAACAGCGGCGTAAAATTAGCTAACACCAACGCCGAATTCACCGATCCTCTCTTCGAAGGGATAACGTGATGCTGCAACTATGAACGGACACCTCGAGAAAGAGGCGCTTCCCACTGGTTTACCTAGCGTCACGCGTATTCGGCACTTCTCCCAAAATGCAAACTGCACATTCATCCCCGGCGTTTACATAGTTCGCGCGCGAACCCGACTAATTATCGAATCCCGTTGAAAATCGAAAAGTAAAAGGGCTCTTCGTTCTATGCATCATTGGTTGGTGCTTAACTAATTGCAAGGGCTCTCCGGTGACTTTTTTTTCTCTAGGTGCCAGTGGGAGTGATTCTCCCTGTGGCAGTAACAACCAGACGGATGGAAAGCGATGCTTTGAAATAGGTGGAAGGGCAAAAGATCGTCCAAGAACACCATTATTCCCTTGGTGCTTTATCTGCTCCTTCGAGAAACAAAAGTTCTCTCGCATAGCTCGTTCGACGATGCCGGTGCTATCGATCTCTTTGCCCTTTCGCGGTGAGTCCCCCGCGGGGAATAATGCGCCGTAGAGATATACCTTGATCCAAAGGTATCCACCGGTGCCGATCTCTCCGCGGCCAACTTTTATATCAGAGAAGGGTCAGAGAAGTTTTTCGGCGGAACTTGGAAGAAAGAGTGGTGAAGAAGTTCCAGGAAGAGAAAGCAGAGCCGGAGGTGGGTCTGTCGTCGACAAGTCCATCGTCGGGGTGGCAGAGGCATCAAATATTCTATGAATTCCGAGACGGCTTTGTGGCAATGGAAGCGCGTAAACGTGCAGGCAGCCGCGCGCGAATGGAGACAATTTCCTTATTAAATTTTTATACTCAACTTTTACTTCGTCGAGCATCCTGTTAAGCTTTACTACCACAATTTATCCCGCGGTTCTATCCACCGCTCACCGAGATAAACCTACCAAACAAACTCTCCAACAGATGTGAGTTACCTATGCGGGATTAATGATAAAATGTTCTACTGGAGATGACCGCGTGAAGGAAGAGAGGGGTCTCATTGGATTCAGTGATCAAAGTGCAAAAGGAGGAAACCGTTAGCTCTAGCTGGAGCCATAATATCGGGAAATGAGGTAAGCTTCGTCCGCCTCATTTTCGGTACGTCCCACAAGGCTAGCATGGGGTTACAACCCCCTTTTGCGATCTCCCCATCGCTCGATCCAACCCCCTTGTCTCACGGGGTGTGCACAGTGCAACTGACCAATAAGCTACCCTTGGCTTATATGCCCGGCGTGTCTACTATACGATCGATAGTTACAGTATCCACATAACTGTTTCTCTTCACTCCCTTGGCCAGCTCTTCTCTTTCCCAGAACAAGAAAGGGGGAATGATAGTAGAAAAGAGAGAGAGAGGATGACAAAACTGCACAGTACGAACCACACTACAAATAATAGGTTCCCAACTCGGACAACTTCCAGCCGTCTCCAATGACATTGAGTGAAACTTACAGTCACGATACCTGCATACTTTTTCTTTAATATTGATGAACACTCGAGACTACGATTACTGTACGCGTTGTAAGTATAGAGTTGGTACTCGACTTGATAAGAGAGAGAGAGAGAAGGAGAAAGAGAGAGGGAGAAGTATATCGGATAATACATTTGACAGAGCAAGTCGTTTCAGTCTTGTATCTCGAGAAGTTTGTTAGCCCTCTTCATTCGGCTGAGAAGTATGCAAATAGCGAAAAAATCCCGTTGAAGTAGTTGGCGTTTTCACGAAGCCAATAATTAGCCGGGTTTCGATACTCTCGAGCACTATTGGCCACCATCGCTACCGCCGTGCCGCTGGCAAGTTTTTCAATTAACTCACTGAAATGATTTAAAGTTAATAAGGAGCACGTACTTCAAAAAGATATTCATTTTGCATCGTTGCATTTCCATCGAGGTTGTCGGCCTCCTTGAGATGTTGAGAACTTTCCTATTAAAACCTCTTCCGAGTGGAGCGCCGCTTGCTGACGGTAGCAGATAAGGAGCTCGGAGGTAATTAATATCGGGCAGAAAAAATGAATGGAGTCGTAAGCGCCGAGTCAGCCGGACTTCGCGAAATGCAAGAGGATTGTAACAGTTGTGAGAAAGAGAGAGAGAGAGAGAGTACGCATTTCTTCTGTGCGCAATCGGGCGTAAGCAGAGCCGGCTGCTACAACTTTTATCGAATTAGAAGAAACAATACCGAGGGAAATAAAGAGGAATGAAAGAAATGAATCTTGCGCCATGAGAATGCAAGCGATGCAACACTTTTGAATGATGTAAATCAAGTTCTTTACTCGTCGGCGATAAATTGTGACGAATTCTTGAGGATCCTCGGAGGAATCTCGCTCCCCCGATGAAGAATTGTCCGAGGCAGATAGGCCGTTAATCAGAAGTAAGGAGGTACTGATTCAGGAATTTTTAATGGCCGATCCCCTCCTCCAATCCCATCCCTCCTACCGCCGTGGCATTCTCTCTCCTTAAGGAAGGAGACGTCGATTAATTTAGCAGTGACGACGTTTTGCAAAAAGGTCTTTCTCAGTGAGACAATGGCCGAGGATCTCGAAAGTTACAAAAGGGAGAATCCGTACAAAGGGTGCGGGAACCTTGGAACAAAGAGCAGATAACGGACCGGGCAAAAACACTGGCGGGAGCACTGAGGGGAAGAAAGCCCCCTTGTGTCCATATCGTGCATCTTTGGCCGAAGCGGTCGGGTATAGGGCGCGAGAAAAATTGGCTGCGCGAAAGTCAACCGATTGCTCTCTGCAACAATATTGGCCGAGCTCTTCTTCTTCGTATCAGTTGATGATCGATGTTCAAAATATAATTTTCAACAAACAATTATCAATCTGCCCGTCTAATACAAGTTAAGTGGTGAAAGATCGTTTAAAACTGGCAGGGAATGAAAATAAATGTTCGCTATACATATGAATGGAAAATCGAGCGACAGTCACACGAACTTTTAAAGCTTCACTCCCTTTCTCTCGCACCGCGATTCTGAGGAGGTCTATGCCGTAATGAAAACATGAATACTTGAAGCCCACCCACCACCCATAATTATATCTTCGCCCTCGGGTTAGGCTCGGGCGAGGATCGGTGGCAGAAAGAAGCGGGGGTGGAAAAGTCCAAGGGGAGAGAAAGAATCAGGAGGAAGGGCGGGGTGGGGGAGAAAAGTGGGGTGGGGGGGTTGGACAAGGGGTGCCATTTCTGTCCCCTAAATAATTAATTCCGGCAGTGCCGCCGGCTTAAACGCGAGCGAGCGCGGCCGCGCGCGCGCGCGCTTTTCTGCTAAGGGAGGAAAAGTTCGCTGGCAGGAACGTGTCTAGAGATTCGCCGTACTCAGGCTGCCCCCTCAAGGCAGTATAGTATACGCGCAATCGATTGCCACAGAATAAAGTCTAGTAACAGTCGATGCAAACTCACCCTCTCTCCTTCTCAGGTTGTCTCTTTGCTCGTCATTGTCCCCGATTTACGAGCAAGGTTTTCCTTCCTCGGTATTGGGAAGCCTGCAAAGTGTGGATTGAATTAGAGCGGCCAAGTTTTTGATGATGCAAAAGTTGGAAGTCTCTTGGCACCAAGTTCCTTGTTTCGACCTCCCTCGGAAAGTGATCGCGTACGGGTTTTTTGTTTCCCGTGCGCGCGTTATGATAGATTTCCTATGATGGCGCTCAGCTCTTTCAGGGAAATCACTAATCTCAGCTTTCTTTACACAGTGGCGCGACCCCGAACTCTTCGCCAGAGTTTTGCGAGAGTTCCCTACCTCGGCGAAGATAAGATGGAGGATTAATGGGCCCGGCATTAGGGCGTAATTTTATGGGGATTATTTTAAAGGCTTTCTCAGATCCAGTGGCTCAGCCGCGATTATCTAGACATCATTAATCATACGCTCGGCCCGGTTTAAACTTTGTAGCGCGAGCGCACACGATACCAAAAACTTTGGAAATGCCATTTACCGGATCCCCGGTGAGTTCGACCGCTTATAACACCCTCATTGCCTTTCTGCCGCAATCTTCCTGGTTAAAATCGCCAAATCGTTAATAGTTTTTACCTGCTGCGATGATAATATCATCACTTTGCAAGCGTCCCGAACTAATGAAGAGTTCGTTAATGATAAAAAGCGCCCTTCTATCTGCAGCCAAACCACCGATAGATTAACTTACACAGATCTACTTGAATGAGTCTCATGGCAATCTGATAATATGATGATACGCAGGCAACAGTTTACGAAAGGAAAGGGTGAAGAGAACACACCCCTTCTACGGTGCTAACCAATCAAGCTGCGTGGGCTTGTCTCGAATGTATAATTACGTAAAAAGTGTGCTGAGCAGATGCTGGAAAGGGTTGGCCGCCGATGAAGTCGGGAGTGCCACGGCGAGAAGGGTTAAATAAATCAAAGCGCGTTCATTGGTCGAGCGACATAGGGTCACTGGAAGGGTGACTGGGAAAGGGTTCCTATCGACTTAATAACATCCTGCGGCCATTTTATGCACCGCCTCTTCCTGATACATTCTATGCATTCCCAACAAACAATTTATATAAAAAAAGCTCATCCCCCTTCATGATCTGAATTTCACTTTCTCGTCTGCTTAATCCAGAAAACCTTCACCCCCACAAAAAATGGTACAGGGGGAAGCCAGGAAATCCAGATTCGGGAGGATCCAAGCTGGCAGCACGCGTGTTGCATAAACATTATTAAGTTTGATCAACGAAGCATAGCGGCATCTGCCCGAACACCGAGGAACGGTGGAGAGGAGGACGATTTTTCGAATCTTCGAATCCGATATAAATTTGACAGTTCTCGGGGATGCTGTTTTGTGGCGCTTTTTTCTACCACGAGCTACGAACGAACACGTGCCTGACAGGAGATTCATTGTTAGAGCGGTACTCCTCGAGAGGCTGCATCATACCGGTATTTTCTATGTACTTCATCAAACTCCAATTGACGATCGTACCCTCCTGATTTGCTGGTAAACTCGATGATAGCATAAAACTATTCAGAAAATAAAAATATATAGTTTTGAAAGTGGAAGTCCTCTCGTTGATGAATATTACCGATATGAATATGTGTAAATTAATTTCTGCCAATCGATAAAAAAATTCCCGTAACTTCTCTGAATGCCATTGACCCGAAATAGAGTTGTTACAATCACATATCGACAGACACTTTTAACTCGACAGCTTCTAAAGCGTCAATTGCAACGCGTTTCTATGTGTTACGTAAAATTATTCCAAGCCCTGGGCAGGATGCGGAAGCACGAAGGATCTCCGGAGATGGTAGATTCGAGGCGCGTGGGTGATTCCAAATCCCATGTACAAAGGTAGCGTTGTGTGCCCGACACCTGCTCGGGTGTGAATTAAGGAGCAAACATTAACAACTCTATTCGAGGCTCGAAAGAACGACGGTAAGAAACGTGTAGCGTCGAAGCATCTGTCTCATGGAAAAATAGTCTGAGCGATAAAGACAATCCAGGTATCAACAGGACACACATAATGAGAGCGAGGCATAATATCCTTCGGCTGGATAAAAGGACGAAAGCGTGAATGTTCGTCTAATCTAAAGTGTCACCGGTTTCTGCGTGAATGAGGGAAGAACACTTGGCGCAAGGAAACTCCTGTGGGCGAAGAGCACGTGCTACTACTGCCTTGGAGTCATATGTTATCCGACTCGTGGCAGTGTCTGTAAAGTAGCATGAAAGAGTAGCCGGCAGGTTTCTTGTCTCGAGAAAATTCGGTCGTGCACCGACAGGATCCATACGGCCACTCGACTTCTATTCTCTTTCTCTTTCCCTCTTTCTTTTTCCATGCCCGGAGTGCGTTGCATTCCGGAAAAGTGGAGCGGTCCGATCCGTTTGAAGTCAGAACTGTCGCCAGCCGTTTGCCTACCAGACCTTCTTCTCTCTCTCTCTTTCTTCGACTTCCCGCGTCCTTCGCATTGCACTGCTGAAGAAACACGAAGGAAAGAAGGAGGCTCCTGACTGGCAGACTGTGCCGGCAACACACGGGCCTGCAAGGAAACAGGGGGAAAGATCGAAAGGGCGAGAAAAAGAGGGATAGAGAGATGAAGGGAGAGAAAGAAACGCTGGCAGAATGGCAGGCATGCGATCCAGAGCCGGCGGGTTTCTGCTTCCGGGAGCACGAACGCAATAAAATGATCCATCGGCACGAGGAACAGGCTCTCCTCGCACGCCAGAGGGATCCCGGAGGAGGGAAAGAAGCGGCAGCCTGTTGCTGGTCGCGTGGATCCCTCGCATGTGTGAAGACCGTGTGCACAAGCCACTGAAAAGAGAGAATCCTTCGAGAAGGAAGGATGAGTTGGCGGAAGGAATCCCGGTACGGGATTGAGAACGTCTACCTGCTTCCAAGACCTGACGTTTCCAACGGACTGTCTTACTCTTATTTTTTAATAATAAACCATTCTTCTCACATTCTGTCTTTTATTATTATACATAAATCGCATAGTACAGAAAACTCTGTATTCCAATGATGTAGGAGAATGTCGAAGGGAAAAGAGAGTCTTGTTAGAGGGACAAGTGCCGTGTAGGTACACCGATACGTGACAATGGCTTTGAAAAGTGGAATGCGAAGGAGTGGAGCCCCGGGGTACGAAATCCTTTGGGACCATTTGTCAGTGTCCATTAGCGAGTTGGCAGGAGGACGTTTAACGCGACACAATATTAAAGAGTTGTGTATTTGCCAAGTTAAATGAACCTTGCACCGTGGGCGACGATTGTGCAGCTGCAACGAAGAGTGGCTCAGCCCTCTTGGTTTCTCCCTCTCTCCGTTGACTGTCGCGAGACGAAGGACCTCTTGAGGTGTGCCCATGCGAGAAAACTGTAAGGATGAAGGCACAAGGTGGAAAGGAGCCCGAGTGGCCTCCGGGTGACAAGGCATACTGCTTTTGGTGTATGTATAAATAAAACTAACTTGTGCATTCTACGAGCTCTGAGCAGCCTCTTCTCGCACCCTGCTTCCTATACCATTGTCCAGGATGCAGCGAGAGTGCGAGCCACTCGAAATTATTCCAACACTGGCACAGCTTTTCCCTTGTACATTCATTGTATTGTCTCTTCGTGTATTCAATTTCACTATTATCTAAATATTCCTACTACTGTCGAATTCTTTTAAGTACCTCTAGTTTTTCTGAATGCTTTCTTTCCAAAGGAATAGATGATTAACAGTATTCACGGTGACGTCGAAACCGTAGCAGGGTTGAGCGGTCACGTACACCTCTGGAAAATCCAAATCGGCGAGAAATGAAATCGAGCGTGCCACCCGGTTTTGCCTGTGAGTTCGCATCCTTTGAATGGATCTGCGACAGTGCGAGAGAATGAGAGAGGGAAAGGGCGGGAAAGAAGTGCATGGTTGGACCACACAAGTTCATCTTTGAGTTTCAGACATAGGTGTATAGCTGGTAGTAAATCATCGTCGAATAAAGTCGTTAAAACAGAGATAAACAATTACACCTTGCCGAGTTAAAGATAGTCATTTGTTGTGCCACGAACCCTGTCATTAATACGAGATATACATGAATTCGCAATGACGATGACCGATCGATTTGCAATGCGAGGTGCACCTGTCTTATGTTAATGGGGCATAAATCCAGAGGAAGCATTGTATTAAAGTCGAGGTAGATCTTAATTTATTAGCTATGTAATTTATATCTAATTGGGCCAGATATATAAAAGCAATCGTCACTGCACAATTGTTTACGATCAGCTATATCTGACGACAGCTGAATCAAAACGGTATTCTCCGTTACGGTTCATTCACACTGTCAAAGCTTGCAAATTGTCGTACGAAAAAAATTATATCAACGTACTTTCTCTGTATTAGCTCTCGCAGTCCATAAAAAATAGATCATCCTGCTCTTAAATGTATGACAGTTGCTATTTCCTGCTGTTTTTCAAGATGCCCCTGGCAAAAAATAGCACTGGTCGAATTCAAAGTTCCAAGGAAGTGACGCGTAGAATTGACTTCAGTCGAGCGAACTCTATTATTAGAAGGTTTTCTCGAGAATACAGATATAAGTATATCAAACAAACGGTCGCTGTCACTCAATTTCACGTATCGTAGGGCATTCAGCTATGCAAAAAAAGTATTTGAAAAGCTAGCCATTAGAATGCGAATGACTTTGTTGTCCTGGTAAAACATGCTCGATCCAACTGAACTTTCCATTCTGTAATACTACCAGCTTTCCGTTGATAGATCAGACGGTATTCCTTAGTAGACTTCTTTGTTAATAAGAACATAAATAGAAATCGACAAGAGATCAATGGAAGTCTTGAGTAATAATAACGCAATTCCTCAAAGAATTCTTAACATCAGTTATTACAGAACAGTAACCGGCAGACTACAATATTATGTGAACGAATTAGTCGATCTACCCCATTTTACTCTCTCATCGCTCTTCTCTCTTCTTCCTAGCTATTCCCCCTCTCTTTTCACCTTACGAGTGTAAGAGTATTGGTCAACCCTGCCCTCCAAGAGGGTGATCGCACAAACGGGGGTGGAAAGAGGGCGGTGAAGGGTGCAGATCGAGCAGGGCAACCCCTGCACACAAGCCCGCACCCCGCCTCGAATTACTCACCAGCCTTTCTCCCCTTTTACCATTCCGTTTTACCCGAAAATCCAAAAACGAGGGGATTTGCCCGTGCGCGCCAACGAGAGAGAAAGAAAGAGAGATCCACGCGTTGCGTGGGGTCTCGCTAGCATCGCCTTGTGTCCGCCAGCGTGCAATCTATAACCCCCTTCGAAACTGAATTCCTCTCTCCTACAAAGCCCTTTCTCTCTCCCGCTCTTCATCCAGGAGACCAGCTTGCCCTGACTAACTCTATGTCAGTGTACGAACACTCGACCGATGCCAGCAGACTTCTATCAAACTCGATCGTACACCCTTTTCTTCTAGTACATCAAAATACATATGATATTTGCCAATGTAACATACGCTGCTCAAAGAATTATGCAGATATCGACAGTTGGCCAAGGTTGATATGCGTAAATTGTATTTAAGTGACGAAGTTGACGGGACACTTCGACTTGGAAGATTGAGCGAAGCGATGCCGCTGGTCCGTGTCCGGTCACTTTTCTGCTTCCTTAAATCTGCTTCGGCGAGGGTAGCCGAATCACACGTCAGACGCAGAGACAGGGCGTTTTTGTTGCGAAGGAAAAAAAAAATATATATATATATATATCGGGCTGAGGCTAACATAGGCCGGTGTCGCCGGGCGATGGGGTGTAAGAGTACGCGGTGCCAGGATGAAAGGGGGTGAAGGGCAGCAGAAAATGTAGGGTGGTTTTAGGTCCTCCATTCAATTTATCGATGGATTGACAGCTCTGTTAGGCCCTTGTTACGTAGCAGCACATTGCCCAGGAAAAGAAGAGATAGAGAGTAGGAAAAGCCGCGACGGGTAAGTACTCTGCTCGATCTAAATCTAAAGGTACATGCTTTTCGAGTTTGCACAGCATCCCTTAGAGAGATATCACTTTCCCTTCTAGATAAAACTACACAGCATTAAAAGGCAAGGCTGGTAAACACAGAATTTGTATTCAATTCGAATGGTAGATCAGGAAGAACATATTTGACTAGAGTTCTGCTAGTGAAAGTGCGTCTCCCGTCCAATCACAAATTGGACGATAAGATATAGTTCGCAGGCATCAAGGCGTCGTTTTCTAGAGATCGAAGACTCCGAGACAAGCGTCTTCGAGGTGGATAAATCTAGTCTGAATAAATGTACTCGCACTATCTCGCTGTCTTTCGCTAGAGTGATTCTACGCTAGTATTTATCGAACGTGATGTCTGACCAGCATCAGAACCTTGGTCCAGATCAATGGCTCTCTTAACTGGCCAGGTGTGCTCTGGTCAACTGTTATAGCAGGGTAGATGCACGTATAGAATTTTTTGCTTCCATCCAGCGTTTTCCTGGGTCTAGGAAGGCGAGTGAGTCGCCCCAAGTTGTGGCGCAAAAGGGATCCTCGCTTAATCGGAAGTCGCGAGTGGACGCGCGGCCGAGAGCGAAGGGATCTTTGAGGGAAGAGAAAAAATTGGGGTGCCTCGATCCGCTTAGCCAAAGAGAAGCGTTACGAGGAGCACTGCGGAAGTGATCCTTTTGTACATGCCTGACGATACACATATACATTCTATCGGTCAAGATAACCGACAAACTTCATTTTCAATCAACAATAAAATGCAATACTAAAATTACAATTAATTAACAACCCTTTGAAATAGTGGCGTTTATCCAGCACAGCTGAATTTCAGGACACGTTACAAGGACACCTGAAAGTAGGCCCTTGGCGGAAAAAGAAAGGCGACGAACAACCTCCTAGACCAGCTGGTGTGTCAGGCCGCATCACGAATCTATTCGCACACCACATGTTCGCCAGTGGGCGAGCACGAAATTAATGCAGAAAAGAAGACCCTGAAGACTGGTATTATTAGACTAGGCCACTGGGTGGTTATCGGGGCTTGATAATTAGACAAGGAAAGGCGGTCAGCGCCACGCGGGTATAGGACGTCCAAAGGAGAAAGATCGCTAACAAAATAGGCGCCACCTATCACCGCGACGTAAATACAATCACGATTATCTTGTAACTGAAGATTCGAGTAAATATTCATTACTCAGTGCACCACTTTGGCGACATAAGAAGTTTTCCCATTGTAGATTAGCGCACCTTAGAATACTCTGCTATCATACTGAGTTTCGACTTGGGACTTTAGTCTGCCTATCGTTAATCTATGGAGGAATACGTCACCCAATGAGAAACGGAAGTTCCAACAAAGCATCATTCGAATCTTGAAAAAACATTTTAACCCGCATCAGAAAATCTCTTCTTCCTGATCATGGCACTTCTCGTTATACAGGCCTAATTTTTTTCCAAGTTGTTTAGAATTTGGAACCGCAATCGATAGTTGGTATGCAACCCTGAAAAGTAACCTGGACAAAGGTTCTGTTAACGTATTTCTCGCGAGTGGAATGACCCTTGGCCAATAAGGTCGGATCAACGGTAAACCTCGTTGGAGATTGAAAAATTTCAATTATCCTCAATTTAAATACGTACGAATTCAACATCGAGATTTTTATCTATCGTAACGGTCACTATGCAGGGAGAAAATGCCTGTGGAGGGATGCAACGAAATTTCGAAACCGCTGGATGCTCCTTGAGAAGATGCGGTGACCAGCCGTCAATTGTAGATCAAGATATCGATTTAATCTGTCCCACTAGTTTTTATACAACTGAGACTTTTTCAATGAGAGGAGATCTTAGGGTAGATCGGTTTGCATAATTCAGTCGCAAGCAAAGTTTCCGTTACAAGCAGTTTTTGTGAGAAGGCTTAGTAGTACGATATTTTCTCGGACGTATCATTCGCGAGATCAATGCGATAAGCAACTCTTATTTATACAGTTCTCCTTAAAATCAATTAAAAGCAAGAGTACTAAGAAAGTTTAAAAGTGAGAAAATCCTTGTACGTGCTAGCCTGGCATGTTTGTCGGAGCATGAGCATACGCTACGTTTACGCAGCAGCCTGGATTATCGAGATTATCGAAGATCCGTCTGTTTACACCATACTGCAGCTAGTTCCAGAGATATTTTCAGAGTAGCCTGCGAAGTCCGCTAAAAATACTAACATACCTTATCCCATCCAATTAATCAAGAGTAAGGCAATAAGACGAATTTTAAAAAAAGAAAGAAGCTTTATTTCGGTAGGAGAATAATGTCGCAATAAGATCACAACGAATTAATACTGTTAGCAGCAATAGTCCTTTTTAAAAGGATTAAGTACGAAGATTCCAAGAAGTGTGCCGTGTAGGTATGGAGAGGCCAGCTCTGGAAAGAGTCCGAGGATTACACGAATTTTGCATAATTAAATTTTGCGGGCCGGCATGCCCGTAATTGCGGTGCCGCGCGGCGACCATTGTCCGTCGGGCGATCTTCGTCCCGGGTAGAGTCGAACCTATGCAATATAATGGGGGCACAATGACGAGTTATAGGAAATCCAATTTTGTCGGACGTACACAGGATAAGAGTCTCTTTTCGGACAAGGCGCGCCGTGAAACGACCCGTACCCTCAGTATTTTCGTACCTGATCATTTGTGCAATAAAATTATAAAAGTGCGAAGAACCCTCGTGGGTCCCCGGCGTAGAGACACCGGGTGGAAGAAGCCTGCCCGCACGGGAAGGCCGAGGTTTACAGCCCTCCTTTTGTGCGAAACTAGAGCACTTCTGACTTTAATTGCCGGTACCACTGGTTCGCCGCCTCGCCTAGCCTCGCCTTACTTCGCGTTGCTTTACCTTCACGCTTCCTTCGCTCAACATTTGCCCGTATATAGCCTTAATAGGACCTTATAAGACTAAAACGCTTCACGGTTGGAACCTCCCCGACGGGACCGACCAACGCGACCCTCTGACATTTACCCGATACTCAACGGTTCAACAACCCTACGGTCAGTCCGTTTTACTGCCAGCCTGATATTGTTCAGTTATTAGACTATTTTCGAGCATGTTTTTAAATGGAACACTCCGGTGCATCCCAACTTATTTGTCACCTTTACTTTCTCGAAGCTTTCGCCCATCCCGCATAAACTAACTGCATCCACTCTCGTTACAGAAAGTAAATCTCTACGACGTTCCAGTTGAACGAAAGAAACTTGAAGATAATTGAGAAAATCCTAGTGGATCCAACTGATTGCACAGAAAGTTTTCAAGTGATACTTTATGTATAAGCGGGTCTTGCAAGTTCCGATATATGCTATTAACAAACCTTTCATACAGTTAAGGAGATCGATAATATCTTACCTGTATGCTGGTGCACGTACCAAGGTTTCCTTCACCAATCATTATAAGCGAATACCACCCTTTGAATATTGCACTCGTTGAAAAGCTGGAACGTCCAGCAGGTACCTGAAAGGGTTAGCGTCAACTGGCCCCCCTTGCACAATGGCTCTCACATCAGGTAGAAGCTTCAAGCTTTTTCGTAGAACGCCCCGGGATTAAGTATCGTAATAATTGGCAATAATGTGCTCATTGTAAACAGTTTCTCCTTCGTGTCAGACGGTGATTACAAAAATCTGGGTAGTTCCAAATTTGCATTGTGCAATTCCATCGAGAATCATGCGACCGGTTTATCGCTCCAGTTGAAAGAGTAACGAACAATTGTTCTGTCTATGTAAGATCGACAAGCATTATAGGAGAAATAGTTGGGAATAACGAAATCTCACTTATGGCGAAAGTATTCACAGAAGCTTTTCCATAAAATATCGGCAGCGCGCCAGTCCTGTAACATATCGGGCGGAGCCCTCTTTCTATCGGTCCCATATTTTTCTGCCGCGAGTTATATAAAGGCTAGCCGTATACCTGCATGCTTTTTCACAATATTTTGTCAGGCTCGTATATGGAAGTACTTACTCGTCGCGCCCAATCTTCTCCGAGCATCACGCCCCTTATCCACCCCATCAATAAAACAGCCGTAAGACTCGCTTTATTTGCTCGGTAAGATTAACTCCATCATCCCCGTGCGGATTTCTAGTTCAGCTACCAACTATACATTTTTATAGAATATGCACCGCGCTCAATTACATTTGATATTGATTAAAATCGAATTAATCAAGAGATAAGAATCGTAAGAGAGACTTAAAAGAAGCATGCAAACTGTGACTGCGTACGTTGCGGTGGGATTACTAATTCGAGCGAGAATGAAGATCACGTCGGTGAGTTTCCCACTTCGGGGTGGTTTCATCCCCTCGCGGAAGTCTCACTCTCTCTTTGTCGGTCTATCTTTCAAATGGCCGTCTCTATCTTTATGGTGACGACAAGCTGACAGGGTGGAGAGCGTGCCGGTGCGGCGATGTGTGTGTGTGTGTGCGTGTATGTGTGCGAGCTTGTATCCCCGCGCGTGCTACACACCGTTTCGAGCTGAGTGGGGCATTCTTCCACTTTTTTATCAGGCCGCGCACGCCGTGCCGTGCGTTTTTTGATGCAGGCACGCGCTGCTGCGCACGCCCGACACGAGCACGCTGCTGGGCGACGGGCAGGTGAGAGACAGAGCGAAAAGGAGAGAACGAGCGGTACACGCGTGCACGTCTACGAGTGCCCCATACTTTTCACCCTCGGAAGGAAAAAACCAGACCCCGGTGGGGTTGCTCTTCCAACTGGTGGAGATCAGCTAGAGAATTCCACCTCGAAAAACAGTGGGAGCTCGATTGCGAACTGTTGCTCCGCCTGTTATCGCTGTGAGAACTCGCGAAACTCCATCGAATCTTTTTCATCATCATTTTTAAAATAATCTATAACAATTGCTTGTTTCTTTTATACTTCTAGTTGAAAGTGCATTGACTCGAAAACTGAATCGGACTAGCTTTGATTGTTCACCTTGTTTTATATAGGTCCTGTCTAACTATAAAATGGTAATGGTTTGCGGGCAACGAGCCGGATCCGGTATATGTAAAGCAACGTTTACAGTCTCTCACTCTGTCATCATACCAGCCATTACGCGCCACCCCTGATTTCTCCATCGATCGAAACTACAATATTTAACAGTAATGTCCAGGTTGAACAACTAGTACAAGATGTTTGAAATAGAGCCGATGGCAAGTTTGTCAGAGCTTAAGCTAGGACTCGAACGACTAGACATTAGTGGGTTAAATTAGCATAAAGCGTCTCTACTCGATTCATAATCACATATCTATAAATACATACTGCTGATGCCAACTTTGTATCAAAGAGTGACAGACAGAGTCGACTGAAAACAGGTGCGAGCATAAATACGTCAACGACATGTACTTTAAATACAGTAGTAGTTTATACAAGCGTTTGGCTTTTATCATACTTGTTTTTCGGATGTGAAAGGGGTGCGCGTGGAATTTACAGTCGCGAAATAGTGGAAGTCCTTTCCATCATAGGAGAAGCTCACGTTCCACGCGCACCCCCCTATCTCTTTCCTGGCAGGTTTCGCCGATTACCCACCCGCCCATCCACCCTTATCCTCATCCCCAGCCGCGCCAAGAGGAAAGTGTAGTCACTCTGCTCGGCAACCCCCCACTCTTGAAGATCATGGTCGCAGGTTCACCCTGTCTTTGCTCTCTCTGCTCTCACTTTCTCTCTCGCTCATCAGCAACGCATCCCCTTTCGTTCGACGCCTTCTCACCGGCTTGTCTCTCCTCCCATCTCTTTCTTTGGCTCGTCGCACCCCTGCACCCCTTAATGTCTTCTTGTCGTGCATCTCTCTCTTGGTAAGGGTGACGCTCGCCTCGGCTCGCTTCCACCCCTAGCGGGACGCGCTTCTTCCACTCGCGCATCCGGGGTTGCGATTCGAGAGGGCAGTCGGGTCTAACCCGAGTGGGGATGAAGGACTCCTGGTGGGGGCAAGCGGCGGGAGGGTGGGGGATGTTTGACTACAGTGAGCGCGGCTCGACTGTCAGTTAGTATTGGGTAAGGTCAGCCCAGAGTAACATCGTTGGTCGCCGTCGTTCCTCGTGGTCGGACGTCGACGTTTGTTGTTTATAGTAGAGTAGTACAAGTAGTACGTTTTACGTATCATTTTCTTCTCGGTTGCTCGCTAAGTTTCACGACACACCGCGCATATCTCTCGTGAGTTTCTCGAGAACTCAACCAAGAGAGAGAGAGAGTCAGAGAGGGTAGAAGTTACTACTCGTCGTCCTGCGACTCACTCGAGAGAGAGCGGACGTCCGTGGTGGTTCCCGCGCTATTCGCACGTCCCACAGGAGAAAGTTACAAAGAGAAGACGCGAAAATTCGTTGCCAACCGCAACGACACCCACGCTCTTTTGTGCAGTGCCATAGATATCGAGAGATATATTTTCATTATCTCTCAATTCTACCGAAGCACCGAGAGTAGTGAGACAACGTTGTGCTAAGCAGTGGATGGAGTGTCAATGTGAAAGCAGCAGCTTGTACCAATCGTAGAATGGCACTGTCTTATCTTCAGGAGGCACAGATCAACGCAGGTACGTCACAGTGAATCAACATATCATCGAAGGGAATACTCTCGGATAAAACCGCGTTGAAGCAATCTTTACTTGCACCCTGTAAATTCACATGTCCAACGCGATCACTGTAAGAACTTATTCCGGATAAAGTGTTCTGTGTAGATCTGACATTTTCCGCGAAATTAAAACATTGTCGGTACACCGGAGTATCAGGCAAGACGAAACAGATAGAAAGATAGTCGAAACACAAAGATCACGCTCGTATTTTGTTTCGGTATTCGTGTCGATAAACTTTGATAGAGCACGCGTGTATGCTCCTTCTTCATATTGAATATGTCGTTCGATGACTCCGCGGGAACACGCATACAATTTATCATTGAGATCTGTCCGGTTTGGAAAGCGAAGGGGGTTGGCACGTTTTAAGGAACAGGCAGAACATTTTCGGCTTTCAAATGAGCCAGCGGCGCATAGCGGAGCTTGCGTTGGCCGCCCGCCAGGATCTAAAAGCGCCTCGCGGCTCTGCGACCGCGTTGTGACACATTGTAAATATCAATAAGCTAGCAAGATGCGAAATTACTTGACGGAAAAGGCAGCCAGCTGCATCGAAGAAAGTGAAATCATTTCCTGCTCATAGTTTAGAAGTGATTGCAATTATTGTGTACCAAGCATCCGTTGTACGAAGAGTTAAAACCACAAACAATTTCCCGCAATTGCCATTTCCGTCAGATTGACAGCATACTCGTTGACTTTAGATATTCTGCCTGTTGACGTTAGACGTGTTTCCGTTTCACGCAAAAAGACGCTTTGGTCCCGACGGAGTAGAGTAGAGATTCGTCGGCGATGCCCCGAGGCTCCGAGCAATTAAGAGAAGAAAGCAGGGGCGGTACTTTTCCTCGTGTTGCCGGGAAACGGCGACTGAAGGATATAAGAATCCTAGCCGACGTTAAGGGAGATTTGGGGTGGTAGAAAAAGGGAAAGGAGGATGAGAACACCCTACGCACCCTTATTGATTCAACGGGCTTGATTGCAACTTCCTTTTCTCTCTGTTCTTTTAGTACTAAGTGCCAGGCAATTGCTACTACACTTTTTTCGTCATAATTTTCATTTCTCCTTTATAAATTTCTAGTCAAGATTTTGTTGCAGTATCTCGCAAATTTTTTACTAGCTCGGAAGGGTAGTTGGCGCGCACCGTGTTTCTGTTTGATCTCTTTTTCTCGATGGCCCAGAATTCCCCCCCAAGTTGCCGGATATTATACCCATCTTTTAAAGGCGCGGCCTTCATGATTTTCATGGGATGGTCAAATCTGCGTAACGGCAATCGACAAACACACAGCCATGCATGCTGGACAGGCCGAGGCACCCTTCGCGACATAGGGGAACCCCAATGCGTGGGCAATTTTCAAAAAAGCCTCGCGGCTAGTTGCATTTTTCTGGGTATGACTTTTTACACTCCACGTACACCGGGTCACGAAATTAAGCCCGTGCCAGTGCACCCCGTACGCGTGCTAAAGAGCCCTCGATAAGTCTTTATTCATAAAACCAGTCCCCTGTAAGAATGTCGCTCGGCTTTGATGGAAGACCCAAGAATTCTTTTCCCGAAAAAACGACCCCATTTTTTGGGTCAAATTTCGCATCAATAAAAATACAATTTATACAACAAATTCCCATTTTAACACATAATGAATCGATGCGAAACAAGGTGAAAATGACGAGAGAAAACCGCTGGCTTTGGAATCAAGGGGAGTTGGATGATCGTGTCGTGTAGGACGTCTTGCACTTTCGCAGAGTCGTTGGCCTCAAGTCGAAGAGGCGGTACATCGCAATGGCGTGGGTGGGTAGAGCCGCGTCTTATGAATGAACTGACGCGTGTAACGGTGTGAGTGAATGGAGGAGGACCGAAACGTGAACCTCACGTGTGAGGGCGACGTGTGTGGGAGGGCACGTGGGGAGAGTGGTGCGGAGAAGAATACGAGCCGGGTTAGAGGGACAGAGAAACGAGACGGGCGAAGCGTGTTCCCTAACTGCGTATTCGTATCTCATACGACAAACACACTTTTACTCCGTTCTTTACTATATAATTTAACATTGATTTTACAATGATAAAGAATTCATCGCGTTATAAATAAACAGAAAAGCCATGAACTTTCTCAAAAATGAAGCTTAAAGAATGTCTCTTTATGTTTGCAGGATTATTAGCCGGGCAGCATCTCGACATGAAGCAAGAATCCGAGAAACAACCGCTTTCTCCGCCTCTGAATAACAACACGTCCCAAGCGATGTTCCCAGGAATGGGAGCTGCGGCTGCGGGTTTGTCGATGCTGACACCCCAGCAGCTATTAGCCGCCAGTCGAACAGCCGCTCTGATGGCTGCAGGAATTCCCGTATCGTTACACGCGACGCTAGCAGCAACAAGCCCATCCTTGTACAGGCACCATCAAACTTTGTTCGGTGGTTGGGCTCCACCAGCAGCGTCCTCGCCACCCTCGCCGCTTCATCACTCGCCTGGACCAGTTTCACCGGCTCTCAGCACCAAGTCGACATCGCGTCGTACTAACAGTTCTGTCGCCAATAACAATAACAACAACAACAATAATAATAACGTGGTGAGCAGTAGCGGCGATAGAATTATGAAGAAAGGCCAAGCAACCAAGAGGAAAGCGCCTAGGTCGAAGATGGATAGTGCGCAATCCCCGCTGGAGGGCTCGGCGCCCCTTAGCCCGCCTACTTCGGTCAGTCCCGAAGCCGCCAAGGATGGAAGAGACAAAGTCTTCACCTGCGGAGTCTGCTCGAGATCCTTCGGTTACAAGCACGTACTACAGAATCACGAGCGCACCCACACCGGCGAGAAACCGTTCGAGTGTCCTGAGTGCCATAAACGGTAAGGAGATATTTCAATTGCATTATTAATTTATAAAGTGGTTGATACAAAGACTTGTGGAATCAAGCGATTCGCATTGAGAACGACAATAAAAATGGCGGCTTTCATTTTGATTACAGATTCACACGGGACCACCATCTCAAGACCCATATGCGTCTACACACGGGGGAGAAACCTTACCACTGCAGTCATTGCGATCGCCAGTTCGTCCAAGTAGCCAATCTCCGACGTCACTTGCGCGTCCACACCGGTGAGCGTCCCTACGCTTGCGAGCTATGCTCAGCGAAATTCAGCGACTCCAACCAGCTGAAAGCCCACTTGCTCATTCACAAAGGCGAAAAGCCGTTCGAGTGCGAGCACTGCCAAATGCGCTTCCGAAGGAGGCACCACCTGATGCACCACAAGTGCGGGACAAACGGCATGGGTGGGCAACTATCAAGGTCGCAAGTGACATCACCGTCATTGGCTAGCGACGATTTGGACGAGGATATGGACATTGACATCGATGTCGAGATGGAAGAGGTTGAAGCGACGACACTCGTCGCGAGGAAAGTGATAACACCTGTGAGACGACCAGCGCATCGTCAGTTACCTAGTCCTGTGGTGAGCACTTCGATGCCGATGCCACTTAACTTATCCGGCATCCCTGTGGATTTACCCGAGCAGACCGAGCCCGAGGACCTTTCAATGTCGACGGGTATGCATAGGCCACACTCGCATTCCCATAGCAGTGGCGACTCGCCGATGAGTCGTAGTCCTAGCAGCGACACCATCCACGAGGAAGAGGAGGAGGACCTCGACGTATCCGAGGCTAGTCCCAGCAGTCTCTTTCTTCAGCATCATCAGAGCAAGTACAGGCATCACCTTGCCACACTTGGAAACCCCGCCAGCGCTAATCTCGGTCACGCGTCCTAGTGGAATCCTAGGGGTACGTAGATACGCGCGCCTACGTAGAGGCCACCCTAAATACACACCTCACTCGGTTCGCCGTTCCTATCCAAGAGAGAAACAACATTCATTCTGAAGTTAGAAACCGCTCTGCCGGGATAGAGGCGTAATAACGTGAAAAGAACGATATTCGGAAAGATAGGCTGATTACCAAAGTCTTTCCCCCCTCCCCCCCTTTTTTTCGGCAAGCGGTTGATTCAGGCTCGATTCCGAAGCAGCTCACAATTGAATCCTTTACGAAAACCTCGTCACACCGGTTCAGAGTCACTACTGTTAAGATGCTTTTTATATATATATATATTATATTATATTATATATTATATAGATTATTATTATACATAAAGAAGAGAGGGGAGATGATACGAGGAGTCGGTGGAAATTGGTTGGCGGGTCTATAAGTATCCAAGGCGGATGGCGTGTAATTTAAAACGGTGACAAACACATTCAGGGACGCGTTTTTTCTCGAGGATTAATATTATATATATATATACATATTATATATATAATATATATATAAATAATAGATGATTGTTCCAAAGGAGAAATCGAGCGATCCTCCCGCGTTTAATTTTTTGCCGGGCAGGTTCTCTCGTTGTACATAGTTTTTCATCATACACCGATGATTCGACAATGTGTATTTAGTTAGTCGTTGTAGTTAACGTGTTTCGTTCGCCAGCCGTGATGATGGAACTAGACGAATATCAATTAGATAGGTATCGAGCCGAGCAATGAATACGCGCACGTGTAATATCCTTGTCTATATGTGTGATTGAAATGTCAATGAGTGTGGGTGTATGTATGTCTGTGTATGCGTGCGTGCGTGCGTGTCGTGTATGTGTGAGCGCGTGCGCGTGTTCAAGGGAGGTATGAATGCGGCAAATGCAGGAGTCGAGATATAACGGGAGAAGCTACGGAATGAATGTACTGGTATACAAGTTCCTCTGACAGTAAAAGTAGCGGGGAGGAGTGACGACGGTTCGTCGGCCCTCTGTCGCCCTTGCACTTTGTCGACTGCAAATTCTCCTTTTGCGTTACCTTCTAATATTATTAGTTATTTTCTCATTCTCTCTCTCTCTCTCTTTCTCTCTTCTCTCGTTTACTACCTCTCAACCTCCATCGTTTTTCATTTTTCTTTTGTATTTATTTTATACTATCTCGTGGCAGTTGCGTGCCGTGTTGTTATTACTTCTGTGTAAAACAACCCATCAAAGAAACCTGTTAAATACATGTACAAATTTACCTAATACCAGACGTACGCTTCGTTTTTTTTTTTTGTTTTTTTTGACATTGACACACGATACCTCCGACAATCAGCGAAACCAGACAAATCACTCGACCGAACGTGCTCAAGATGATCCTTCTACCTTTAATTGGAATTTCCCTTTTAATTTCACTCGCAAACCTATATCAAAGTGGGATTCATTCAATTTTGTAGAGATACGATAGTCGTGTATAGTTTTAAACGAGTGATCGGGTGAAACAGTGTTCCTGTATACAATGAAATAAGGTTCCTGACTGTTCCTTGACGTTTTTCCTAGAGTTGTCTCTGTCAGAAAAATCGTTCCACTAGGAGCGGTAGAGTTGCAAGCATATCTCAATAGCCAGTACAATCGAAGTTCCTTTCAAAGAGACACAACAAGTTCACACGGTGGTTTAACTGTGGGTTTGTGAAGAGTGGTGTCAATCGGCGAAATTACTGCAAGCTTACAACTTGTCATAGATTGCTGACAAGTCGTGTAGTGGAAGAGAGGAGAGCTCTTCTTCATCCTTCGCATATATAATCGCGACCATCTTCGGCTTCTCCGATTTCCGTCTTTTTTCTGGCGAGCAGCCGGTTCGGAGCGCAGGATCCCTCCGGAGTCTTTTGTCCTAGCCAACTCAGCCGGCGGCGGCGGCATCTTTCACGCGAACCAGTTTTCGCAATGATACCCGCGTGCCGAAAATTCGCAGCCGGTGGTCGCTTCTCTTCTCTTCTAGTCCCCATGCTCACCATCGACGATGGTGCTGGCCGACCTTCTCTCTACCCAATCGCTGCCTCCTTCCTTCCTCGGCTTTTGCCTCATCCCCGCACTTCTCTTGCTCAATTGTCCTCTGATTTATGTCGGCTGCTGGCCATGCAAATTTCACGTTGAAGCCGTCGACTCGAGGCCATTCGCACTCATTGTTCCATAGGTCAAACTCGGGACACTTTTCGGGAGTAAGAACTACGGGCAACGCGTCATTCAACCGCCCTCTTCCGGGTCCTGGTTCTCTTCTCTTCTGGCGGCCGTATTTGCCATTCCGCACCCTCGCGCCGTACAACCACCACCACCATCACCATCACCTCGAAATATAAGCCGACGCGTGGCTTGGCTCCTTCGCCGACAAAAGACGCCCGAAAGAGAAAGATGATTCCTTCTTTGCGTTTTGTGCGAATCTCACTTGGAACGCCGGGGCCCCTGAAATTGCCCTCGTTTCTCTTCTCTATTCTCCGTCTCGCAGACCGTTTCGCAAGAAAAGCGTAGCGGAAGGGCCAGGCCCCATACCCAGGCTGTTGCGGAGACCGACTTAAGTAGTTACGCATTTACTGGAACAGCCCTAACCACTATCGGCTGTACTTTCATCTTCTAGTTCTCCCAACACTTTCCAGTTAACGGACCAAACTTTATTCCTTCGCTTTGTCGTCGATTCGAAAGACGAAGCATAGGTGATTATTCTTGAAAACATATCATGAGACACTCTTAAGCAAACACAGATTTATAGAGAGACAGTAAAGTTTATAAAGTATATATTGTAGGGATATATTTTGAATGAATCATACAGATCTCACTTGAAAAGAATACCGGTAAGGAAATTGGTTCGAGACTTGATACTTACCCTGTCAACGTTACGAACGTATTGGCAGACTTGTAGTTTTCTCTTGTTGTTCACCTCGAACTTCCTAAGAACCGCTTTCCAACCCACTTCCTTCCTCTCTCGGGTGACGCTCTCTCACCCTCTTACACGTGTCACAGGACGACTCGAGCTCGTTCTTACCCAAACCTTACTATTCCCCGTCACGCCTGGTTTTTCACTAGGAAATTTTCAACGCTTTCCACCAAACATATATCTTCCTTTTCTTTTTCACTTCTTCCTTTTATTTATTCTCGCGCTCTACTATAGTTAATTTCGTCATTGACTATACTGTTATTGGTCAGAGCGACAGAGGTCAGCAGGCCTCGACCTCGTACCCCGGCAAAAGCGAAATCCACACCAATCCCAGGTTTATTGTATATAGAAATGCCCAAGCTCCCTGATATAAGATGATATAAAAGGACGAACTTATAAGCAAAGGAACAGTATAAGCTTTCCTTAGACGATACAGAGGCGTACCGTGGTTTATTGTGAGTCGCCTTATTTAGCTAGTCCTTTGACTCCTATTTTTCAATAGCCATTGAATTAACGGCTGGTAAAACCTGTACCACAGAGATTGACTTAACGCGATTATAGTGATTTATATTTTATTCAAGGATTCAGTATCGAAGTTAAGATTTACTTACCACCATTTTGTACCGGTGCATATGGCTTCACTTTGAGATTGACGAGAATTCGTGAAAGAATAGACTTGCTATAATATATAGCAAGAATAGTATAAAGAATAGTCAATCGCACGGTGCGCTCTCCAGTTTTCCTTTGCTCTGCGTCAAACTACGTTGCATATATAAAATTTGCTAGAACGCCAATGGCACGCTAATAGCAGAATGCAAAGTCCTAGTTTTCTACATGCTTTGTAACGTCGGGTAATGCTTGGTTCGATCGTAAGTGGATCTTGAAATATAATTATAACATAGATTGATAAGGTTTTATCGTGCAAGGGGTATACGTACCATTGTACGACGCCAGGCGTTCCTCAACACTGACTTCAATAGTACCTTACAAACAGATCGATTCCTAATTAATGGTTGTTAATTCTGAAAACTACTACAACCGGGTAAATTATGTTCCTGCGAAGGTCAAGCGCGATGCGTGCCAGGACCGATTGTTTCCTATATTTTCGTTGCAAGAAGACCGGATGTCACCACTAGAAACTGCGATAGAACGGAATAAAGCGAGAAATAGATTGTCGGGTACCTATTGTATTAATAGATTTATCGCTTGTCCTACATACTGGCGTAATCATCATTGTTGTTGTCCTCTTACTCTCCTATACGTGCAAGGATACTATGTGTACATACGTATTAGACTATATATTTGTGTCGATTAATTATAAAGTTGTGCGTTAACGATACGCAAATTATGTGGGCGATGAGATTTCACTGTGCGAACGACAAGTTAAAGCTCAAAGTTGCTCGAACCATGTGTATGTAGAGAGGAAAGGATTGAGACCTCGTTAATAAGATTTTCAATGGAAGGAGTGCTCTCTGTACTGTTGAGGCCTCCCCCCCCCCCCCAGTCGCTTCGGAATCGCTTCCGAATACTTCGGAATTTTCTTATGTACCTACAGTATGTACTCCTCTGTATCTATGTAACTATAACTGTGTATAGCTATACTTTTGTACAGCCAATGATAAATGGTATGCAAGAGACGTTAACGGTTCGCCCGCACACGAGGAATGTGTAAATCGAGACACATGCTAGATTGATAAAACGGCGGATAATATACGTTAATGTACAAAAAGGATTGACGCAACCTTGACAAGCCACGGTACAAATTCAAACTTTACGCCTAGGAAGGGTAAAAGGTAATTCTCACTGTTCCACAGGATATAGAAATCTACGTGATATTCTCGCTAATTCCGATTAAAGGTATAAGGCCACTTGTGTGTTGATTCGTTATTAGTTCGACCGGATTCCTGAATGATACTTTTACCATAACGTGATATGCTGGTAGGACAGTGGCCTCTGCATATAGACACGTGTATCGTAACATGTTCCGTAGATCCCGTCGCGTAAGGTGGGAAAAAATGTTGCAGAAAGAAGAGAAGTCGCAATTCACCGAGCGAGAAAAAGAAGAGAAAATGTACACGGTAAATGAGCACATCAAGTGGCACTCTCTCTCAATGTATACTATGAAACTGACACTACCTCACCAGACACTTAATATATCTGAACCACAAGACTGATTTTAAATAGTATTCCTATAGATAAGGGGATGAAGTTCGGGGCGAAAGAGAAGTATGAACAAAAAAAGAAAAACAAACAAACAAACGGGGTATTATAAAGAGATATTATTCGTACAAAGAATGAATTGCGATGAATATCAGTTTTCTAAGTAATTTAGATGATATTCGATATTAATTGTAACTTATTATCGTCATACCACCACACTGCGTCGCTGCCAATATCGAATTCCTACCACGTAAAAAAAAAGAAGCGAGTAACACATATATGGAGATTGATCCTTGTTTCACTTGTGATTTCACGTCTCCGAATCATTGCAATCATATTACATACGACTCATTTAATAAATGTTCCATCAAGTTGACTGGTCTGTCAAAATATTTTTATTATTAAAAACTCACTGTTTTATCGTTCTTCTGCCTTTTTATTATCGCCTGGTAACCCGTATCCACCAGAGAATCCTTCGCCCAGCATCTTTATTCTTCTTTATTTGCACTCTCGCCAAAGTTTAATGAACTGGCGACCAAGTGTTACCGTCTGCACGGTTAAAAAGAAGCGTAGAGAGCGTGATCGTTGGGAATCGCAGGACAAACAGTGGCTACGAGCAACAAAGCATCAATATTTTCCCAACTCATCCGAGGTTGCATCTTGCATCGTCGACATCCAGTATTGCTGGAAAACGGGGAAAAGGAGAGTACATACAGAGAGACAGAGCCGAGTGGCGGAGGGGAGGTGAACAAGGGTGGATGCAGAAAAACTACTCCCTGTCGTTCTCTCCTTCTCACTCACTCACTCACTCTCTCTCTCTCTCCGTCTGGTCCTCTAACGTAGACGAGTACGACCTGCATTCAGCTGCGCCATTCAATCCGTCGAGTTTCCAAAATCAAGGATTCCACACGCGCGTGCCGAGTGCCTGTGTGCGTGATCCACGAGAGGCTGCTGGCATTGCTAAATCGTTTAAAAGAGGGGAAGCCTCGCCCGTGGCACAGTGACACATTATGCTGTAATGTGGGGGCACGTGGCAGATGCGGCGGGAGATCGAGTCAAACTGCATTGCTTCGCTCTAGGTAAACCAATTTCTTTTAAACTTTCCTTCATCTCGACTTTCTTCCGATTTTCGTCCGTTATCGATAAATAGGGATATTTCAATTGCCGGTATACTTGGATGTTATTCCTTGAAAAATCCTAACTGTATGATGAAGCTACTGAAATCTCAGCAGAGGAATTGCGGATGATCCTGCATTGTTAGAGTGGAGCGTGTAGCCGCAGCAAGTAACCCCTACTGCGATAAATCTCTCATAGAAAAGTGTATCAACGCGTCGAAAGTGAGAAAGAGAGAGAGTGAGTGAAATAGGAAAAGTGGGCAGTCTCGAAAAGAATGCAGGTCGCGGACCACTTTTAGGACCACCAGACACCCAAGGACTCAAAGGTCTTCGGCCGCCGCTACCTGCAACGCATAGCGGTATCACCGCACAAACACGCACTCAGCCATTCGGAATTATTCCAACGAGAAGTAGACGAGTCTATTTGCGAGGATAAACTATTTTGACACCGACAAAGAAAGGTGCATCGGCACTCCTTGCAAGTCAAAGAAAAGAGTGGCTAGTTAATGCATTTACTGTTTGAAGGGAACACGTGCGTTCGGTTCGGAAGTGTTCCGTGTTCGAGGGATGAAGATGCAACCATGCAGGAATATATCTTAAACCAGTAGATTGAGAGCGATCATTAAAGAGCCATAATGGGTCCGACACGGCGGCGCGTTTTCGGAAATGCAGCGCAACTAGCTCGCCATAAATTTCGATCGCGCCGCTGCGGCCGAAAGACGACGAGAAATAATGACGGCGTGTGCACGCCACGCGTCCCTAAAAGCAGCGGGGACAGGAGCCAGAAGGAGGTACTCCCCTTTTTCCGCTTTTACCTCGGCGCTCCTTCTTTTTTGTCTTTCTGGTAAAAAAAGCCTCCTTTATAGAAGCGAAGCGCGTGTGCTACCTCGGAAAGAAAAAAAGGATGAAAAGGATCCTGACTGCCACCCTGAGCCCTTAGGTGGGCTACCATTGACAATGCGCCAATCCGATGCAACGTCCTAAGAAACGCGATACCGTTTTACTAGAGAAACCCAAAATTACGTGAAATCCCGGTGCGTGCCAAGGGATTTTTCTTCATGGTTACCCAGCCCAAAAAGTGAGGAACACCGGTGCTATGTTTTCCACAGTAATTTCCAATCAAGCTGTAATAGGCCGATATTGACCACAATGTCCTCGTACTGTTTACCATAGTAATCGTCGACTATTTTAAGGCAGTATTCCTCGGCTAAAGTAGATTCTTCCGTCGCCCTCCGTATGCCACTTTTTATAGGTCTTCTGAATTCCGTAAATATCCTAAATTTAAATTATCCTCCCTATTTTACGGAAGTCGACTGGCCCGGACATATGGTGAAACTGTGAAAAAGTCCACAACTCCCCTTCTAATATTACCGATATGAGAGCGTAGCTTTTCCTGGGCAAGCACCGATAGCGTATCAAGCCAAATTTCCATACAAATAACGTAACAGAAGTCAAATGGGCGGAATGGTAATGTCCATCAATTAATCACCAGGGTTTTGGTCATTTTCACGGAGAGAAGCGCGGCTCGCTCTTCCGACCGTGTTATATTTTCATGATGACCAGGTATTTCCGGAAGTGTGCTACGGCTAGGTGATGAAGAAGCATCCGAATTCGACCAACCGCACGGGTCCCTGCAATATATTTTCGAAACTCGTTTTCCAGCGGGTCGAAAAAAGGACAATAAGCTCCTCTTCGGCTGAGGCCAGCTCTTCCAGTCCTAATTATACAGCACACGCCAAATAAATGGGCCTCGTTCCACGAAACACCGTTACCTCCCGAAATTCGAATGCTCAATTCTGCCCGGCGTATCCCACTGGAAGACCATATGGCGAATCCTTTTGCTGGTATTTAAAACGGCTCGAATTAAATTTCACCTCTTAAATAAACGATCCACATGACAGATTAATTTCTTAAATTTTGACGAAACACGTATTGAGAAACTGTCGATCAGCGGCGTCCCTCGCATCAGATCTATGCCAAGAACATAAGATTGAGCAGGAAAATTGTCCAGTGAAAAGTCGGCTCGGAAATTCCGTGATAATATCGGGGAAACGTCTGCTTTTCTATCTTTATGACTGCGCGCATTTATCGTCTGTCATCTTATCTTCCTAATGCGCATGGAGATTCCACCTTTTCGAGTGACAGGTGCCATACCTGGTGAATATCACTTGGGAAGGAAAGAGACGTGTGTATTTCGAGAGTCGTCGACTTGGCGAATGAATATTACACAGAAACTCAATATGTCAATCGTTTCCTTCAAGCCTTTTACATCCAAGCTAAGATAAACGGGAAGAAGAATTCTTTTAAGATTAAGAACCATGGAAAGAAATAGTATTTTATAGAATCGGGCAAACATAGGAGTCTGCACAGTTTTGCCAAGTAATCACACGACCATAGAAAATGCTTAGGAGTTCCGCAAGTTCGACGTAAAAGTAAGCCCGTGCCTCGTAAAAACGAGGTTTCGAACACGAAACGATCCAAGGGGTTGGACGTTTAGGTGACACCACCGCGCAAGGGGTTGTCAAGCCCCAGGAGACCCACCCCCGTAAAATCGACCCTTGCAGCCTACAGCATCCTGTACCTTACTGCTCTTCGAGCCAAACTCTTTCAAGGAATGGACCAATGGTAGAATTAGAATAAGGACAAAACATCTAACAACTTCTTAAGACACGTGGCCTTCTTTGATGCAAGGAAAAATGAATCAACAGTTCATCAAGTTATGTGCTCCTTGCGAGAAGGATCAAGAAAGTCCGACTTGACAATTAAATTCCGTGTACACCGCGGAACCGAACACTGGAAGCAGCTTTCATCATCGGGCGGAAGATACTGAAAGCATTAAATGGATTCCAGAGCACGGGAGTAGTAAAAGGGTGTTATTAGACTGGGGAACTGGTCAAAGGGAATGCAAAAGAACAAGGAACGCGGAGAAGAAGATCGCTCGCCCACAGCATATTCCGGAACAAAGCATGGCTGAGGCTCTGAAATATGCATCGGCTTACAGACTGAAAATATTCTCCAGGACCAACCCTCCTACGAAAGTACAATCTACTACTTCATACATTCTGACTCGGGCTCGACTTAACTTTACTCAGTGGAAAAGACAGAAGTTATGAAATTGAAGAAATTAGAAATATTATTCCGAATGATACCATTAACTTTTGGCAGTAAAACAAAGTGTATATCTTATGTCGATTAAAAATTGTCAGTACAAAGAAGAGAGGGAAGAAGGAGTGAGGGTCGGCGAACGAGGAAGTGGCATTGGGTGGTAGCGGCGAAGGCCAGCGTATATCGAGATTCCTTCCTATCAGACGATAAGATTCCCTTTCAGTTTCTTGCAGCCCGGTAGTAAAGTAGAAGTGAGTGGTAGGCTTCGGGCGAGGGGGAAGATTCGAAGCAGCGGACTTCCACGGACGAGCGGACCTGCGGACTGACGGACGGACGGACGTACGAACGAACGAACGAACGAACGAACGAACGGACGGACGGGGTAGAGAGTTGCTATAGAAACACTAATTCCGTCTCTGTCGTACCAGCGGCCACGCCACGGCGATCCCTGCAGCCGAGGGAAGAAAAAATAGCGAGGGTGAAAAACCTGGGGGTGACTCAAATAAAAAAACGGATCAATATTAACTCTTTTTTCAGGGGCGGATGGCCCACGGAGAGGGGATGCCTTGGGTACCCCTTCGCTCTTCTTCTAAACCTTTCGCGCTACTTCTCTCACTCACTCGCACTCATTACTTTTTCGACCCTTTTTTTTTCACCCTTCCTGGCCGCCCTTTCTCCGTCTGGCTTTGTACACCGCCATCACCCTCCTTCTTATTTCTCTCCTGCGGCCACCGAGCCACGAGCTCCTACGACGAATACGGAATTAGCTTCCGCGTTTGCGAGGAGCACGAAAATTCCTCTTCGAGCTTCAACTATACAGATCGACTTTCCCTTTCGACATCTTCTGAGAAGAATCGTTTTCCAGTTATATCTGTGGATGCATCTATTCAGGCGCGTAAGAGTGCATTAAGAGAGCATTAAGAAAATCAATTTTTCACAGAATTGCGATTTATAATATTTAATTACAGATGGTCGTAATTAGCCCGTT
Source organism: Ectemnius cavifrons (assembly GCA_964023945.1). Taxonomy (NCBI): domain Eukaryota; kingdom Metazoa; phylum Arthropoda; class Insecta; order Hymenoptera; family Crabronidae; genus Ectemnius; species Ectemnius cavifrons. The sequence continues at coordinate 2,366,078 of OZ030375.1, forward strand.
TAAAACTAGCCCGTAAATAGTTGCGTGTCACAGCTTAGCCAGTGATTGATCTCTTGTTGATACATCACTCTCTGTTCAGGTAGAGTTTCTATTTTGACGAAGCAAGCTTTTCTCCTATGAATGTTGATACATTCTATGTCTTCAATTCTAAAATCTGTAAATATTGAGGATATGCTTTCTGAAAGCATCAATATTTGATACGGCTGGTCACGTAATTTTTTAAGTGGTAACGTAATATTCATTGGGGACAGCGGAGCTTCGCAGTGTAAAAAGGGGCTGAAGGTTACGCATTGGCCGAGTTTCTCCAAGTCAGCGAATGCGTCCTTGACTTCCGGCCGACCCTTTACAACCCTTCTTTGCATTCAGTGGCCTCGAAAGCGTACCCTTTCACCCTCGGCGTGCTCGCCTCTATGACCAAAAGAACCCCAAACAAACAGGCATTTCCATGGTTACGCGCAATTACCGGGGTTGACCAACGACTAACTACCCACCTTTCAGTTTCCGCCTTGAGGAAGGAGCGCACGCCAAGCAAATCGGCCAGGGAAGCACGAAATCGAACGCGAATATGCGAGAGTAGTTGCCCATCGGAAGCACCGGGACGCTTGGTGGCGAGCCAATATGCAGTAAATTCCCATGATCATGCATGCCCTACTTTTGATCTATTTTCTTACCCTATCCTCGGCACATCCTTTTTACGGACTGCATTTGTGGCCACACCGCCCACCGCCTTTGTCCTTGATATCGACGAGAGTGCACTTTGTATCGGCAAGATATAAATTTACCTTTCTCCGCCATTTATTCTGTCAGTGGCAGCGAGATTCAAAGGATTTATCCTTCTTGATATGCGTCGAGATTCTAGTTGAGACTTCTCTTGTATCAGAATTCAAGATCTGCGAGAAGACACGCCTTGTCTGGACACATACAGGTGTAACTAGCATAACACCCTTAAATATTCGAAACAAGAAATTATCTCGATGATAGAAAAGTAATAATGTTTAGAAAGTGGTGCGTGTCAATAAAAGCCGCTCTCTTATCATTGTTCAATGAACACATATGCATGGTATGATTTGTTGAAAGAATAAAATTCATTATTCTAACAAATCATACGTATCTATCTAGTCCACAGTGGTCTGTACCGGGAATAACCAGCTCTGTCATACACCAGTGGCCTCGGGAAAAAAAATCAATGGCAGCGATTCTATTGCCACGGACGAATGTGTTCAAGTCCAAGGTCAATAGCCGTTTTGAAATCAGTCTCTCCGTCTGTTCTCAATGACCCGACAGAAGGGTTGCAAAATATTTTGGGGCGTAGACTGAAATATACTCTACTACAATATTTTCTACCTTATCTGAATCATCCTAATGATTAAAATCCTCAATTAATTCCAATAATTACCCACAAATCTTTGTCAGTTAAAATTGGCTTAGCCAATACGTGGGAATCACAAACCGGTGATTTTTTATTAACTCGATCTTTCTCTCATGCAAATTATTTGCAAATGAACACCCTTCGACGCGGTGGCCCTTGCGAACTTGCATACAGGCGCAGTCTGAGGTCCTTCACAATGGAAAACTTCCATAGCGGATATTTTATAGCTTATGGGTGGGTACCATGGTGTACCACCGCTGATTTACATAATAGTAGTCGGTACCGTGGCATGCGACTCACACGTATATCTATACCTATAAAGCCACGAGGCTCAGTGATTTATTTCACTCTGTAGTGTAGTTGGTAATGTACATGTGTACCACGTAGTATCGTCTTCGTTCAACGGATCTTGTTTGGAGGAGGACTTAAGTTAAGGGAAATGCTGGGTATGTTGAAGCACTTCCTAGCAGCGCGTTCACAGCTCTCAATTAAATCAAGAGAAAGCGGAGCCCGAAGAAATCGATCATTATTTCGGCATAATTAATGACATGCAAATCAAATCAAAGCCGCATGATTTATTCGTACCGAGCACTGAACAGATGTAACCTGATTTGATCGCTCCACTCACGCCCAATGATTCCGAGATTAATTCAGTGAACGTGAGCGAGCAAATCAGCGTCGGCCTCGTTAAACTACCCACCCTTAACATAACGATAAATCAACCGACTCTTTTCAACCAGCAACATTTGCCCTTTCAACCAACTGAATTATCATATTGACGCCAACGAATGAATTTCATTGGCACAATCAAGAGAGATTCTTAGAAAGCAAGGCTCTCTCCCGGCAGAGCGTAATGAGAGCGTTCTTTAAAATGCAATCTTTGTTACAGTCCAATCTGCCGAAGGCAAACGGAAATAGAACGAGAAGCAATTTCGAGACCATTTATGCAGCAGCGTCTGCCTTTAAACCTATTTTGCTCCATTTGGCGAGACTTCATCAAATAGCACAGGCTTTTGCTCTCGCTGTCGAACGGTGTCTTGAAGGAAAACAACGAAAGACTGGCACGGACGGGTGGTCCATGGCGCGGCTCGTGGCTGTAATTGCTGCTTGTGAATTAAATAAAGAGAAAGACGAAATGAAAGCGCGCTCGGCAGAAGGGAGGATCGTCGGGTTGGTGGGGTGGTAGCTCTGAGTTGGTGAAGCGAAGCTGCGTCTCAACCCCCCTTGTCGTTCCTTGAGACGATGAAGGGTCGGAGTCGGTGGTGCGCCGGCTACCCGGCATATCATTACCCTCACTCTACTCGGGCAAGTCTCTCTTCTCGGCCTGCGGCCCACTCTCCTTACTCCGCTTGCTTCCGTCTTGCTCTCCTTTCCTGCTCTCTTCACCCTTCCATCTTCGCCAGTAGCAACCCTCGGTATTTCGATTCGCGTGGCCTCCGGCCTACCTACCCCTCTCGCGGCACAACCCTAGGATATCGCCGGGCCAATATGGCCGACTCCGCTGGATACACTGGATACATTACGGCCGCGTTGCTTAATTACGCAAGATACTTTTCTTCTTCGAGGGGGAATCCAGCGCGCGCTCTATCCTCCTCCGCCCCCATCGAGTTAAGGGTGGTGCGCACCGCCCAAGCTACCCTGCCGTTTCGTTTCCTTTCGTTTCGTTCCGTTCCGTGCCTCACTCCGTGGAAGGGTCAAAATATTTCTTGCGCCACCGAGTCACTCGCCTTCGCTGCTACTTTTCTCTTTTACTTCTACCTTGGCTTTACAACCACGCCGGCACTCTTTTATACATTCGAATCAATGTCGCTGGGAAACGCGATACTTGGAGTGAAAGATTCAATGAAATCGTGGCTATGTAATTAAGTGGAACTAGTTTAAAAGGAGAGCATTCGTTATCCGAAAATCTAGTAGCTAGATTTCTTACTATGTACTCACGATTCATCCTTTGAAGGATGTGTACATTGAAGATAGAATTGATAGGTAAACCCTTTTACAGATCACTTCCCTCCGAGGTATATGTATGTGTATATACGATATATTTAGGAGGGCCTGAGATCTTACGGGGTACTGGCATCAATCAACCTCCCCAGGAAAAACCATATCTTATTAATTATTTAGCCTGTAACTTCCTCTCCCCTTGGATACTCTATCGGACCTACCATCGACTCGCCAGAGTTGGGAGTGGTGAAAAAAAAAAAAAGATTAAAAATTAAAATCACAATTTCCCTTGAACAGTGCCTGTTACTAGGTATATGCGGCGAGAATGAGACAGGGAAGAGTGGAAAAGGGAGGTAGGAAGGAGTGGCTGATGGTGATAGGACAGGGTAAAGAGAGTGCTCCTCGTGAGACATAAAAAATAATGTGCGCGTAAAAAGACGGCGAACGCTGTTGACTGAAAAAGGGTATCAAGCACGAAGAAGTTCACGGGCTAGTGACGTGGCATAATGAATAATATAGTCCAAGAGTAATGCAACCCAAGTAGTGTCAAATAAGATAGCATTAAACAGAGCAGGAACCTGCCACTTCAACGAACTTCCTAAATATAACATTTCCTAACAAATAATTCATGAATCAAGTAAAAATACAAATAAAAATTTGTATAATATACGTAAGGAGTAAGAAATTTCATATGGTAGTCATTGAACCCTTTTTGATGTAAGGAAAAGAGAAAAGCGAAAGGATTCATCCCTTCTAGTCGCGGACCCACGTGGATCTGTGGGGTAGAGGGGTTGAAAAAAAAATGGGTTGGGTGATCGTGGGTGAGTCACTACTATCGGCTAGGGTGATAGCGCCTGGGGTGAATGCAGACTTTTTATCTACAGGGATTTGCAGCCTAGGTCCGGTTGCACCCTTATACCTAAGCCTGTCAGCCATACGATCGACCCACAGAGAGAAGACGAAATTATTCATGAGATGCGCGTAACTTCTGTACGCATCTTGATTGGGCGGCTGTATCGAGAAGGGTTGACAGAGAATTTGTCGCCAAGAGATTCGAGGAGCACGTGTTACGCCACATTCCTGAAAGTGTTGCTCAGGCTGTTCAAGAAAGACGATGAAAAAGCTGACGACAAGAGAATACGCAGACTTCGCCCTCTCCCAAATATCTAAAGTACCAGGCATAAGAACCATCAATTAGCCAGAAGCCAATTACCAATTACCAAGTCGAAATTTCTAAGGATGAGCGCTTGAGAAGAAAATGAAGAGGATCAGGGAAACAACCCTGCAAGATTGCTGTTTCGCGCTGACCCCGCCGATTTTTCAAGCCCGCCCCGGGATTCGCGCACAGTGGACCAATTGCCGGAACGAATAAAATTTAGATGAGTAACGACTCGAGCGTTGCCATTTAACATTTTATAATCAGAGGTATCAGGGTTGGAAGAGCGAGCCTCGACAAGGAGAGGAGAGCGCGATATTTCTCTCGGGGTTGTAGTCTCAGCATAAAAAGTGCACCCCCACGGTATTTTTCATTCGCCACCCCCCAATGCTGACGCGGGTGTGAACCACCACCACCCAAAGAAGCGTCAGACTGAGCGCGGGATTCTCTCGGCATGGCGTGGCTCGGCGGTGCCGCTCGCAAGTAATTTCGCTTAAAAACGTAATTAGTGTGCGCCGAGATGGGGTTGAGAGAAAAAATAGTCAGGGGGGTAGCGAAGTTTTTTCGATGGCATGGGGTGCGGGTCCGGGGCTTCGCGAGGGTGCCTTCGGTCTAGGGCTCGAGGGGTCCCGGCCCGCACCCTTCGTCCCGCTTGGTCCGCGTATCTTTTTTTCCTGATCAAATCTTTGGGGTGGACTTTCTCGAGTGCTCGGGAGCAACTCTGCCGTGGGGTATTGAACCGTACATCTTCGCTCCTCTAAAGAAGTTGAAAGGATAAGGAAGAAGGCGAGCACGCGGACGGGCATAGACCAAAGGATTGATAAGCACACCAGAAAGGAACAGTTCACCACGTGGTACATCCGTCTACGAAACTTGCAACATTCAAGTTATATATTTTAATGTTGTCAGTGTACTCAAGATAAATGGGATGCTCTAAGAATGTACCTAACATCGTTTGAAAGTGGTGGTTTTAATTTATCGGAAAACCAAGCAGTCTTTTAACTCGGTTTCCCAATAGCGGGCCACCCTGTAGCATCGTTTTTGAAACGCCCCAAGTGTTATGTACCCGAACACCGCCGTGACACCCTCACTCAATCGAGTGCGGATCGATTTGACACAAAAAGCCTGGTATCCTGTGAGAGCGTGTACATCTCGACAGCTAACCCGAAATCATTTTTCTGACACTTCATCTCCATAACACGTGTCGCTGCGGCTAATCATGTATAGAACGACGAGCAAGCAGATTTAGATCCTCTGAAAATGTATGCAGTACTGCAATCACTTTACCCTAGAAATCTTTATAGAGAAGTGGATAAATCAATCGGCAGGCTCATGATATATTTAGTAGGCATTGTCTATTATATGAAAACTGGCAAGATCCCCGGCCCTTTCTCCTCGTTAAGAAAGCCGTAAAATACACGGTACGAGATAAATTTCGGTAAAAGCAAAGTGCCTTGAGGCTCCAGTATGAACATCTTGTCGAGCGTGCAGCACCTGAGTCCAAGACTTATGTGCGCTTGTAGGAGGACGTTTCAGCTCTGGGAGTGGATTTACGCGCTCGTAGTCCGATGAAATTTATTGCAATGCAAACACGAACATCGCGCGCGACTTCTAATGCGAATCACAGTGAAATAGATAACGAATCTGAGAAATTAAGAGAAGAAATTTAGATGATGGTTTGAAGAAAGGCATAGTAAGACTAGTCAAGGAAATTCGTTCAAAGCGAAAACGACTGGTGGATTCGCGGTTGTGCTTTCTCCAAGCACAGACACAAGGGAGGATTGAAAACGCGATGGCGTAAGAGCTGATTACACATTTACAAAGAAGAGTGTAAGACACGCCAGATCCTGGAAAAGGAGCGACTCACCCCTCAAATTCACCTTTGGCCTTGCTCGGTACATCCACGAGCGAGAAGACGTCGAAGAAGCTGCAGGGAGAAAAATAAGACGCGGGGTTTACTCCTGAAACGGCGAAGAAATGGAAAAGAGTAAGAGGAGCGGCGGGATGGGTTAATTGAAGCGGGCATGATGTTTAATTCAAAGAAACTGGAGGCACGCCCCGCTAACTACGGAGCAAGCTTCGCCATCAAGCCCTGGAAGAAGGGACCGAGCACGAAAGGGAAAAAACGAGACGAAGAAGAGCACAAGATTTCTGATCCTCTTTCCCTCTCTTAAATCCGCTTGGTAATGGCTTCCTCTCAAGCAAGCGTGGCTTTCCGCGGATTCTATAACTGTAGAACGTATTATCTGCATTTCGAAATCAGAAAGGCTTACATGTTCACGCGCACCCGATCTTATTTATAACGTCAAGTATGAGTAATGCTCTGCAAATGGTCCTATTTCCAATTTGCGTTCAAAAGCCTTGTTAAAAGTAGAACGAAATTGGAATCCTTCTCAACGTAATGCCGCCATCATCAGGAGTCTACCATTTTGTCTCGAGTGCAGCAATTATCGAGGTTGCAATGCAGGCCTTGGCTTGCGCATGCCCCTGTTAGCGAAAGGGTTAAGAACTACGCCCTACTTTATAGCAAGGCAGGTCTCGGCGACCTTCGGTTCCACCCCGTTCTTTCTCCCCGTTCAAACGTGATTCATGATCAGAATCTCTCACGTATGCTTATAAGAAAGTTTTGTACTATCATAAACGCTATTATTGCTTTACTTATCACATTAATCCTTTTACACATGATTTTGAATATGAAACAGCTTTCATTTGATACAGTAACTATGCTAAATTGTAACTGGAAAGGAAAAAGACCGCACGATCACGTTATAATTAATCGGATCACGCAACTGAAAGGGCGGAGGACAGCTCGGCGAACTCGTGACAGAGAAATCGGGCACAAGGGGTGTGCACACAGATTGGCCGTCACGAAAAGTGCGTTACGGTGATTTGCAACCGCTTCGGCTCTTAGTTCTCATTATAATCGCTTTTTCTTAAGCGTCCTCTTACTCCCCTCATTCGGCTTTCAGGCGGTAACCCTTTTTTAACTCGCTCGGATCAACAAAAAGTGACCCCCGTTTTTCGATGCTCCGCCAACTCAGGAGGAACTTGGGGGTCGTAACAGCGCGTGGCGTTTTGTTGTTCCGCGACGACTGGGTAACAAAACAAGCTTCCGGGACAACTTTCCAATAGAAAAAGTTGCTTAAAAAAAGTGTGTGGGACAATGGACATGCGCAGCTGGACAAACGCGAAGGGGTTAACGATTAGCATAAAAGGGCACGATTATGCGGTGCCAAGGACAATCGGATTTCAGCTAGTATTACTGTACGAGAGGCCAGTTTTTTTTCCTCTGTTTCCCACTACAAAAACACTTATGGGCGTAGCATGCGTATATATGAGTTACAAAACCCACAATCGCGAGCTTTGGATCTATGTACATATTAGCCACATGCATAAGACTTATATTCTTTGCAATGTGCAAAGTCAATCGTATCTACCAGCGAATAACTGCATTACATATCAGACAATCCATCACCAATTTTTATTGACCCTCCTGTGGACGAACGTACCTATTGATCGGCATACAATAGAGATAATCATTTATCGGTGGAATCCTGAAAATCACTCCTCCGCGAAAAGGGGATAAATCAAACGGGAGGATTCGCTAGAAGCTGCGGTGTAGATCGGAAACCGAAATGGGGTAAACTCGAAAAGCAGTCGATGGAGTTATAACAGTGGGCACCATATCCTCCTGCTATCCCCTCGGATGTACCCCATTCTGTACAACAGGCGGGGTGAAGGATACTTTCGAAATGCGAACAATACATTATTTATACTACGCCCGACTACTGTACAACTATCATCGTGTTCTTCGATCGTGTGGACAAATGAACAATTTGCTGGAGACACGAAAATGAATCGATGAATTGAAATCAGGAAAAAAGCGTAGGTTTACGAGGAATTTGTGTAACTGAAATTGGAGTTAGACCGTTGAAGTAGTTGCTACTTGGATAGAAAAGCGACTATGCGTTCCAGTGGCAAAATCGGGAGTCCTATTTGAATTTCTTCGGGATAGTGCCTTTCATATTGGAGTTCAATGTCGAGCCAGTCTACCGATTTCCTCCTGGCGTGTCACATTTCCATTTTTTGCGATCCTATCTCAAAGGCAGTGGTCGCTGGTGTCACAGAAAAAGTGCTGAAGTGGATGCAGTGAAGGCAGTGGAGCACTGAGCGACACTTATATGGAATTGCATCACGTGGTAATACGAGAAGGAGAGTTGCTCGTTAAATTACAACAGTTACGGAGTTTTGCCTCCGGATAAAAGCGAGCATGACCGGCGAAACGGGAGCGCGATCGGAGAGCAGAGAGACCAAGAGTCAAAAGAGGGTGGTGGTGAGTAAGAGAAGGCTAGCGGCTTTATATGCATACGAGAGAGCATTCAGGTGTCAATCAACGATCAAGTCCTTCCGATTTTGGGGTGCGGAAATCGAACTTTTTTCCAACCAAAATTTACGTACTCATTCACGCGAATCCAAACAGTGCTGCGCCCGAAGCCGGACGGGGCGGGATAGAGAAAGATAGAGGGACCGGTGAAAAGTCTGTTTGCTATTTCACCTCTCTTGACTTCATATTCGAGTACGTATTTTTTGCGCCAACCGTCACGCATTGTTAACATCAACGCAGCATTTTTTTACACGCCACTGGCATGTCGAGCGGCGAAAGAAAAAAACGGCGGATAAAGTCTATCATGCGGAGAGAAAGTAAAAATCGACGGTTTTGTCATTGACTAGTATTGAATTTCTCGCAAGTGACACGTTACTAAAGTTCCAATTGATCTAGACAGGTAATAAGATTGATCAAGATGTTTTGCAAAACAATAAATTTATTTTCATTATGTAAAAGCATTTACATGATTCTCCTTTTGCAATATAGTAATGCCACATGAAAATGACATCAATTAAGTACGATCACCATATTTTATGCTTACAGTATGTGTAAAAAAGTATAAATGCCAACGACCCAATCTTCCTGCGGGTAAGTACCATCTGAACATAAATACTACACATATACACATCATTACATGAGAATATATTAATAAATAATAATGGTACAAAGTTAAAACGATAAACTTTGTGTTATAAGAAAGTAATACAATTATTAGAAACAGATTCAAATAGTAGATTGACAGGCCAAGTGACTCATTTCTAATCGTAGTATATTATGATACACCATTTTGCATGCTAGTGAGGTATTCATTGTATTTTTTCTCTTGAGCTTGTTGTAGCTTCTGTAACTTTTTCATTTGCCCTTTACTAATTTCTTTGCCCGCGGCATCATGCGTTGGGAGACCCTAGAAAATTGTAGAGTTCAAATATTAAAATAAGGAAGTCTTATATAGTCTTAATTGATTCCTTAAATTTCTTACATTTTCGTCGAATTGCGAATATTTATCAGTCTCTAGTTTAAACAATTCAGCAGGTGGAATTTTCTTTAGTGCCTCTTTCGCTGCTGCTGCTGCAGCAGCCTCCGCCTTTCTCTGCTCCTTCTCCAAAGCTTTTTCATGCTCCAGTTTCTTCTTCATTTCGCGTTCTTTTAGAAGTTCTTCTTTGTTGACTAGCTTTACCTTGCAACCTTCTTCACTATCCTCTAATCGGACTCCAATATTTGGTAACGTGTCATCGCGTAATGTATCACATTCTTCAAGTATGTTACTGGCCTTTAAACTCTTTGCGTGGAGTCTCACCTTTTCTCGGAAGTCCGCTAGAACTTCAAGATACGGCATAACTGTTTCCTCCACCTAATTGAAAAAATTAAGATTAACGTAATGGTATTACACGAAGAGAAAAATTTAATAGAAAATTAAATTACGTTTCCATTGGAAGCATTTTCATGTATTGGGAACCCAATAGTATCGTGCAGTGGTGTTATTGCACCGAATATCGTGAACAGTTTGGTGATGTATACTGCAATATCTCTAAGCAACAGCACATTTGACTTTTTAGTTTGCTGAATATAGATATTGCAATTTGTTACCAGATCCCGAATTACATCTAAGACAGTTCGTGTATCGATATTATCGCACAAAGCATTATGCACTGCGTCCTTCGAAATTTGGAATTTTTTATTTAAATCCATTTCGGCATTCGTCCATTTATTGAACGTGTCGATCTTTGTTTCAGACCCTAGAGATCTTATTCTACATTTTACATTTAAGAAAAACTCCTGCAAAATATATAGAATTTTAGCTACCATTAATTGTCATTAGCACATCTTTGCAAACTTACATTAAGGAACTTCTCATATTGCACAGCCATGTTCATGGTATTCTCACTATAATCCAAGGTATCTTTCCACGAATGTAGTAAAAATGCGAGTCTTAACTGCCGAGCAGTATGATTTTTCAGTGCCTCTTGTATTGTGATAAAGTTCTTAAGAGACTTTGACATCTTACAGCCAGATATCGTTAAATGACCAGAATGAAGGAAATAGCGAACCCAGTGTGAGTTATTGAAATAGGCTTCGGCTTGTGCCAATTCATTGTCATGATGGGGAAACTTCAAATCTACTCCACCAGTATGAATATCTAAACTTTCGCCACAGATTGCAGATGCCATCACAGAGCATTCAATATGCCATCCTGGTCTGCCCTTGCCCCAGGGACTTTCCCACCATGGTTCACCTTCTTTGGAAGACTTCCACAGAGCAAAATCTGTTGACGACTTCTTTTCTGCTAATTTATCTTCTGTGGTACTCAGATCACCTATAAAAAAACACTTAGACATAGATTCTTTACTGCTGGAGATGAATCCAGTAAAATTAGTAGCGTCTACAATAACCCACCTTCTCCCTCTTGCAAGCTTGATGTGTCACCGTATGCTTCTGGTACAAGCTTTGCATAATAATGTTGATCTCTTTTGTCAAAAGAAGCTACGTCAAAGTATACTGATCCATTACTCTCATAGCCAAGACCATTATCTATAATTCCTTGAATAAATTGAATAATTTCCGGGACATATTCACTAACTCTTGTTAAGACATTCGGTCTTAAAACCTAAAAACAAACTGTAATTATTATTGTTTATTGAGCACGTTTTCTATCAAGTATCATATAACTGATATATTAGATACTGGTATATAGATGTGTCTGTTTCTTACATTTAACGCATCCATGTCCTTATGATATTCCGATTCCCAATGTTGAGATAACTTATTAAATATAGAGTGTTCTGTAACTGTGGCCCCTATCTCTTTGTCCAGCCAATCTGCTAAAGGATCCCTGGCTTCTTTCAATAGTAACTATGTTACAAATAATAAAAATTCTTATTGTAATACGCAATATTTACTGAACCATATACAAAGACTTTAATACATACTTGTTGGAACTCTTTAATTTTGCTTTCATCTTTTGCTGTTACAGCATTTTCAAGATTCTCAATAGCTACCTCCACTTTTGCTAATGTTTTTTCGAACATCAATTTTTTATCTACATCAGTGGTTGCTTTAATAACACCCTCAAAAATGTGCATTACGTTCTTTGCGTCATCTAATATTCGGTCTAAACTGGGATTATCCTCGAGGTATTTCTCGTACAAGTAATTCTGCCTTGCCCTTTTAATGATTTTATCATCTATGTCAGTGATATTCATTACGTACAAAACATCATATCCAAAGTAATCTGACAATACACGCCTTAATATGTCAAAAGATATATATGACCTAGAAATTGAAATACTGTGCATCAAGTAATTATTCACCAATACTTTTAGTAGAAACTGGCACTGATATAAGCGTCACATTTTTTACCTGGCATGGCCCATATGTGATGCATCATATACTGTTGGGCCGCAACTGTACCATAGTACACGATTTCCATATTGAGGAACAAATACCTCCTTTTCTCGAGTTAAACTATTGTATAAGCGTAAAACGGCTTGGGTTTTTCTGTCCGGAGGAACCCAGGATGGTTGTACTCTCTTTGCCATATTGACTCTAAAACATTACATTTACATTTATTCTATGATTTAACCAGATTTCAGCATTCATACTCAACATTCCAAATAGTACCATCGAAATAAACTTACAGCACAGGAAGGTTAATGTTACTCTACACGTCTTCTGCCTGATCTACAATATTACTACAAGAAAATAGAGAATCAAAAAAAAAAATGGAAGAAAAAAAAAATTTCAAAATTGAATCACGTTTCAGACATACCTATTTAATTCCTGTTATCTTGTCTAGCATTTAATCATGGATGATGAATTAAGGTTGTAGCTCCAATATTTAATAGTATGTAGTACCGGCAATTTAATTGCTCTTTTTCACGTATATAATAAAACGCGGGAAACACAAAAACCGACCGAATTATAATCGGGCGGACACGAGCTTCTCTTCAAACATACTCAACGCAACGTTATAAAGTACTGAGTTTGCATCATTCCGAAGCACCGTAGATCGCTACAGTATGTATAAATGAAAGCGTGAATCAACTTTGTCGGATTAACCAGAACAAAAGGATGACCCCTGGTTGACCTACGCTTTTTGTTTATCCAAGCGAATTTGGAATCCAAAAATTCATTAGCCTCTATTTTCAGTGACCATTAATACCACATACAATTTTATAAAAATTACAACTTTAGGGAACTTTTAAATATAAAGAAGGTTTGCTTCAATATTTTAGCAGTAAATGTGGTGGTGGTGGTGTAGTAACCCGAGTACTTCCGAGGCTGCCTAAACGCCGAACACCATGCCGCCTGCGCACTCACGCACCAGTAACTATTCGTTTATCCAACTATTTCGCCGCTGCATGTAGTAATGTAGTATACTACAATCCACAATATACGACTTACTGTGATACTACTGTGGTACAGTGCAGCTGCATACAAGAACCGCTACCACGTGCAATGGATAATAATTAGGATAACCTATTGTAGTGACAATCACCTAGCACTCTGTATTTTCATATTTAAACAGTAAGAGAGGAAATGTTATTGGTTACATATACATCTTATCATTCCAATTATCTCTTATTTTGCAATATATAATAATTATTTGCTAATTGTATGTCATATTACATTTCTTTTAGATATCATTAAAATTATTATGCAGTTATCAATAATAATTAAGTGGAAGACTGATATAATATAAAACAATGGAATGTAGTGTATATTGGTGTACATCAATCTTACCTCAGTCACATATAAAAATATTGATTTAGCTATAAATGGTATCCGTAATATTGTGCTTTCATATTAAATACAGTAAATTCTAAAATGTATGTATATATCTATATATATCCATATTTCACTAAAATAAGATTGTATAAAGTATATAAATGTGTCTAAACTTCGGCAATGAGTAGTATCTCTTTTCCATTTATAAGTAACATAATTCATAAAATTTATCACAAATTGTAGTTCGAAGTCTCTGCAGTTGCGAGGAACTTAATCATTAGCAAAGCATCTATCACTACTGACCACAGTCTTGGCCACTATTATTAGAATAATATTGTGGTGTTAAAGTTGCATTATTGTACAACTTTAAATGCAATTGAAATTATGCTCTCTATGTAGGAGTACCTCTATTGCATTGCCAATCGTGTAGTTCAATTAAGCTAAATCACATTTTGCACCGAGAACTATTCTGGGTCCCAAAATTAAGAGCACTTGTGAGCTCAAGGAATTAATTGCAGGATTTTGATGCACTATCTTCTTTCTTTGGACGAGTTATGTTCCCACTCCGGCTCTGGTCTTATAAATTCTAAATCACTGCCTTCTTCGGAACTGGACATATTGTCATCTTCGTAGTAGACTTGTGGTGCATTCTCACCTTCTATGTGGTCTGAAAGTATTTGCTCATAAATTGTTTCCATTTTATTTAGAATTTCTTTACTGTCGATATTCTTCTGTTTTGCATAGTCTTACCATTTATAGGCCTTCGAAATATTTCAATTTCTTTTTCGTCGTCATCGAAAAAACTTGTGCCCTCTTTAAGTAAACTAAATGCATACCCTTTCCTATTTTGGCTGCGAACATTTCTATTGTTTTGATACTTTGTACAAATAAAAAGACCACACGCAACTAATCCTAAACAAACTGCACCTGTAACGAAACAAAGTAGCATCAACAGTTAATAGAAAAAAAGAATTAATTTCTTTCAAGGTTGCAGTAATATGTACCAGTAATTAGAACAAAAACAAATCTTGGCATTCCAAAATAATTGGTGTCTCGTTTCAATGTAATCATCAAATGCGTGAACTTATTGGTATCAGGTGTGGAAAAAACATTTGTCCTCTCGATATATCCAGGTGCGTTGGCAATTACATGATGTGGACCAGAAGATAATAATATCCAAAACGCGCCAGTCTTGCTAGTTTTAATGTGGTGTATTGAGCTATCATATGTTAAAACAGCATTCTCGATTGGTTCGTTGTTTTCGTTGATAACATATCCCCTTACACCACGATCAATTGACTTTATTGTTGCTAGGAAACTGTTTCTATTATCTTCCCATACATTTTCGGCATTATCAGTATTACAACATGTAACATACACATCCATCGATATGATACTTGTATTCAAATATAGGTAATCAATTAGGGAATGTTCCCTTTTTCGTTCAACTCCTCCAGCATTAACAGTTCTATTTACTTTGTCGAAGGTGTTTTTGCATTGAGAGGTCTTTGTTTTCATATAAGTATTTTGCGATATATATGTTCCCGCATAGACTTCTAATACTTGAGAATCTCCATTGCTCCTTTCAGTAGTGTCAGTCGTTTTCTCATATTTTTGTATATTTGGTATTTCTACTTTTTGCGATCCAATATTAAGGTTTACGACAAAAATGATTCCTCTTTCTTCAAGCCAATTAACTATAGCAACTGCTTTTTCATTTAATTTACCGCTTATTGGAAATTGTAGACCACTTTCAAACTCTGGAGTGCATAGTGTACCATTTCGATGATTATGTGTCAAATCTGGTACTACATGTATGGTAAACTTATCCAAACAATTTGTGACAGTTTCGTCTCTTTTATATTCCTCCAATATATAGGAGGCAAATTTCAGCAATATTTCCGATGTAACTGGTACATCATCATGAAGACCTGCTATAAATGCTATAGTCGGTCTTCCCACTCGTTTGTAATCATTATCAGCTCCAATCTCCAAAGACATGGGTTCCGAACTTTTCCGAGATTTACTAATTGTATGTAGCGTTGTTAAATGCGGATATTTTTTATTTAAATCTTGCAACCTCTGATTGATCAAATTTCCATCATTATCAGTGTATTTTCCTTGCTCAATAGTACTTATACTTTCCCGTTGAAGTTTTACACTGATATCAGTTATAGTATCCTTGTTGACAAAAACCTTTAAAGTTTGCGTTACATATCCCTCGCACGATACAGTTGCAGTGTAATCGCCAGGAAGAAGAATGACTTTAAAGTAAGCCATATTCTTGGAAACATGATACACTTTCGAACCAATTGTGACAAATGCTGTCCTAAGTGGATTGCCAATACTATCGGTCACATTTCCACGGATACCTGTTGCGAGACTTTGAATAAGTTGCATAAGAGGTTGCAAGTTTTCACGCCATATTACTGGTATGGATTCTGCTGGTGGATACTTGCAGCATGATAAATTTATACTGATCTGAAAGAAGCATTGTTTTATATTCTACACAAATATCTTATATAAAAAGTATGACCGGATACCTACAACTGGTATACCATAAACGCTTTGTATGTAGTCTTGTACATCTTTGACTTCGCTATTAACAAGACTGCATGTTCCTTTGTGCATGAATCGTTCATAATCTTCAGAAAGAGTTTTGTACACATTCAGATCATCATCTGTATAGCTACAAAAAAGACGGAGTTAGGAGTACATGTATTTACATTAAGGTATTGGTATGAAGAGTGCATATTATCGCAGTACCTTACTCTCAATGCACCACCTCCTAACACAATTAGCACATCGTATTCTGCACTAGATAACGTTCTTCTGAACGCATTAGTAACTCGAAGTAATTCTTCTGTAGTTCGAGTACTATTGTTTATTAATATTTTTCCTATTTCATTTTCAATTATTGGGTTACAATCTTGAATATGCATTATATTATCGAAGCCGGGATCAATGCCAGGAAGAAAGTCTAATACTAAGTTGTCTAATATCCTTTTAATAGGAGGATCGCCAATTTGATTTCCCATTAAAATGTGGGTGGCTAAGCGTAATAAAACCTCTCTTCCTGTTGGTTGAGAAGCAAACAGTCCGCCAATAAGACCAACATGGAATTTTTTTTCCTCTGGACCACCCAACTATCAAAAAACATACAAACGGTTAGATTTATAAATTAGAATTTCTAGCGTGATGTTTCCTCGTGTATTATTAGAACGCACATTTTGAGTGATTTTTAGCGAATGTATAGCAATGCTATCTAAAGATTCTCCAGCTTTAAACTCTGCCACATCAGGTTGATGATTGTCCAATTGACTAAACCTGGCACTTAAATGACTGTTTCTCAAATAGCCATTTTGCAAGTTTGCTATTAATCTGTAATCATAAGCAGAAGACCTGAAACAAAATACAACATGTCATATAAAATTAGGAACAAGTATTAACATAACAAAACTTTCCAACATTCCCCAAATTGAAGACTCTCTTGTACAAAGATAAATCTTGACATACGGGAAAGCATTTAACTGCATATTAATGCCAAACACTAATTACAACCCCTAATAATGCATTTAAATACCAGTGCTGAGGATCATCACGCATTAACGTAAAATCCAAGGTCACTTCTCCCTCGCCAAATTTATGACCTTCTGGGACAGTCACACTTTGCATCAGAGGTTCATATCCTACAGCAGAGACTGTTACGTTATATTGCCCTGGTAATAATAGTCGCCAATAGTCACCGCTATCAGACGAATAAATATCGTGTTTAATTCCATCCACAGATATTTTCGCATGCGTTATAGGCGTTCCAATAGATGAACGCACAGATCCGTGAATACCTTTTCTTGACTAAGAAAAAGTAATATAATTAATCACAACAAAATCATGAATATTCCAATATGTAATACAGAATACGGTAGTACCATTTCAATAAGACTTAGAAGTGGTTCCTTATTTTCAAGCCAATAATTGGACAATTGACTCGCATTAGGGAATTTTGTGCATCCCACTTCTACAGTAATTTCAAAGCTGTTACTGTGTACATAATTATAATCTTGCATTCCACCGCTGACCAGATACCACGCTGCACCATTAGTAATACCATTCGGAAAGCGTTCCTCTAGAAAAGCTGCTTTTCCTGGAGGATCGCCTGGTGCAGGAGGACATGGTTCACCGAGATGCATCCGGGGATGTGCATTCGAGTATGTTAGAGCTAATGCCTTAAAAATCGCATTATCCGGACTCTCATTCGGTTCAGGGAACGTGTAGTGTGGACCATCATCATATGGATAATTAGCAACTAAAGCTCCCCCATGGAAATTAGCAGAAAGTACAAACGGTAGACGTGCAATCCAATTCATTACTGCTTTCGTTTCTGGCTCTTGTTCTTTATTGTACTGCAATTTAAAATATCATAAGAGAGAATGAGGTCAATTAAATCAAAGTTTGAAATAGTTTAGATGCCTACCTTGTTTGTGCCATATTGATCAGGAAAATTTCTGTTAAGATCAACTCCATTGGCATTTGCTCTACCATACATACCATAAACATCTCCTTCTTTAGAAACTTCATAGCCATCGGGATTCATACTAGGTAAAATGTGCAATCTAACATTTTTCAGTATATTGGTGACTGTGTCGTTGCTATTATAGTTTTCACACAGATACTTCAACAAAAGCAATAAAATTTCTCTGCTGACTACTTCATTTCCATGCATATTTCCGATGTACTTTACTTCCGGCTTATCACGTTCATGTTTCCCAGGGTTCTCCGTTACTTCTATAACGTATAATTGCCGTCCTTGCACAGACTCTCCAATACTATATAGATTTGTGATATTCGGATAGTTAGAATGTAACTCTTTCAGATATTTCTCCATTGATTTGTAGTTATGATGAATAAATTCGTTCTCGTGGAAAAATCCATATTTATCGATAGGTCTTATAGACTGATCGATATCATCTGGACCTGTTTTTCCTATACATAAATGAAAATTGAAATAATAATTAAATAAAGGCGGCAAAAATATTAAAGTAAAGTAAAAAATCAATAAACACAAGGTATAGAGAAGGTATAGAGAAACCAAAACGATATATCATAAGAGAACAAAAATTAAATAATGCACATCACAATGGGATGGATGTTTCAGGGGTAAAAATTCAGGGAAGGCTGGCATATACGCAAAAGAATTAAGTCAATCATTGTGGCAAGTACAATATTTTATTTCTAGGATATTACACATTGCATCTGAATGTCAGTTTATACATGAAATTTTACATTTACCTATGTTCATTTTTGATCCAAAACATACCCTTTTTGAACACTTCTAGTAAACTCACTAATAAATCGCCAGTAGATATCATTTGTGAAAATGATTGACATAATCATACAAAGTATACATACATATATGTGTACAGACTTTGCAAACCATACTTTTAGTGTGCAAGAGAATTGGGACACAATAAATAAGCTTAATTTGTATCCCTATTACACTGGAATTTATTTGTTCGCGTATTTGCGTAATATTATGCGTATATAAAATTAAAGAAATACTGTCAGTGTAAACAAATATCAAAATTCATTAAAGCATGTGTATAATTAATAAAATGAGATATTATGGAATTAGAGAGCAAGAAGTAAAATGAAGAATAAATCACAGTCTAGTGTCAAAATGGTAGTCAACAATGGAATGCATTGATTCATAACTGACAGTAACAGTCAATCTCATAATTTCCATTTGTAGAAAGATATGTTTTCACATTTCCGTTTTTTTACATTGATCTAGAATTCAGTTTAATTGATTCAATTGATAACTTTCTACATAATTATAGATTGTTCAAATCGTAACAGCTGTACATAAAACATTATAAAGACCAAGTTGAAATCAAATTAATCAATAGTTATGAAACTAATAAATAACAAAGACCGAACAAAGTACATAGTGATGCCTATTGAACAATCTGTCAAAGAACAGGTCTCTCTATTGTTCAAAGTAGTATTCTCTAAAACAGTTTTGGCTCATTTCTCTATACCTTGTGTGGTATTCCTTTTTACTAGCTATGATAAACAGTATATGAATTAAAATAGTGCCATGCGCTCTCTTCTGATATTTTAAAATTAAAAGTGGCAGAGTTGAGTATTCAATAAACCAAACGTAATACTATTCAGTATTAGCTGTAAAACAAAAATTAAACAAAATAAATATAAAATAAAGGTATAAAAATGGAAAGAACAGAAACATGAAATGAAAGATATTTACAAATTATAAAAATAAGTTCCAAATACTTGAAACTATTTATACTGTACGATCATATTTGTTCTTAAATAATGGACGCTATTGAAAATCTTTTGATGATTCACATGGCTGACCAAAAGATAAATACACGAAGATAATACGGAACTATTAGAAACTTATATCGTCATAATTTAATATTCTCTTGTATAATGTTGGATATCTTTCAAGAAGTGGTAACATTCGTGGGTAGTCTATATCATTTTTACCTTGTTCATTCAGAGTATCCAATTTTAAGGTAAAGTTTACAGTTGTTGGTTCACCTTCTTTCACTATGACATTTACAGGTTCACTTGGTTGGTAGCTACAATAGAAAATAGTATCAAAGCAAATATTTACATTAGATACTTATAACATAGAGTCCATTAGTCATGTAAGTACACACCCATATGCTTCAGCACGCATGGTATATGTTCCAGGAAGAAGCATACGCCAGTATTCTCCTCTGTGAGTAGTTGAAATATTATGATCGACTCCATCGACAACTATGCTAGCTGCTTCAATTGGAATTTCATCGGTGTCTTTTACCAAACCTATGACACAATACTTATTAAAATAACTATGTTTCCATGCTATACATTCGGAAAAATGTATGTACCTTTTACTCCAATATGTGCTTGCTCCAGATAGTTTAAAAGTGATTCTTTATTCATGTTCCAATGTTCTGGCATTGTGCTAGCAGGCGGATATTTACAACAACTGAGCTCAAAAGTAATCTCAAAAGCGTTGGATCTTGCATAGTTAAAATCTTGCATACCACCGACTACCTCGTACCTAAGTGTAGAGAATGGTTATCATATAGTGTCAGAATAAATAAATGGTTTGATACTATTTAGCTCTAATATTTACCAATATGCTCCATTAGTGACACCACCTTGGAATATTTCCGGGGGGCAAGCCTTACCAGATCTCATAAGAGGATGATGATCTGCATATGCATGAGCTAAGTACTTAAACACTTGGTCATCTGGACTTTTACTCTCCACACAGCAACTTTGAGAAATACTGAAAATATATTGATTCTATGATAATGGTAAAAACAACATTAAAAAATTGATGACTATTTATTATAAAATAATTGATCAAATTTAATCTTAAAGTTCAAGACAATTTACCCGGAGTCATATGGATAGCTTGCGACCACTGCTCCACCATGAAAATTTGCAGATAAAACAAAGGGTTCCGTTGCTATCCATGTCATCATAGCTATCGTTTCATTTTGACGTCCATCTAAAATGCTCCCATCCTTTCTTAGCTGGCTAATTCTTCTGTCAAATTGATCTGGGAAATCTCTATTTAAATCGATGTGGTTAGCGTTTTCGCGTCCTGAAGAATCTTTCTTTGAATCACATTTTCCTTCCTGAAGTGAGTAATAAAGAAAAATATTAATTGAAGCAATCTATCCTGGCTGAATAACAGTGCGATAAGTTATACCTGAGATTTTTCAAAGCCATCAGGGTTGAGAGATGGCATAAGATAAATATCCGTGTTGTTAACCAGCTTTGTAACTCTCTCATCCTTTCCATAATTACGAAGGAGATGTTGAGCGAGATAGATTAACAACTCGCGACCAACAGCTTCATCTCCATGCATATTCGCAACATATTTCACCATCGGTTCACCCAACTTTCTTTCTCTCACATTTTCCGAGATTTCCAAGACCAACAAGTCTCTGCCCTCCACTGATTTTCCTATAGAGAATACCCTGGCCAAATTAGGGTATTCGTTCACCAAATTCGTAGCCAACTGTTTGAGTTCCTCATAGTGCGTATAATGCGGGATGATAAAATCATCCTGTGCTCTTTCACCAACATTTGTCACAAATGCGTGTGTAGCACAAATGAAAGTACAAATTAAAATGACGTAACGTGAATCCATTCGAAAGCTTTTCTTATCGGGGTGAAAGAGGAATAAGTATCCCGTTTTTCAACAGGACATTGTTCCAAGTATACTGTGGCTGCAAGATGAGATCGGTGCAGGTCGGTGGATGACTGTGGATGGTGATGACGTCCGCAAGCTCCGCAACAGCCGCCAGTGTATTCAAGTGTAGGTGTATGTATCAATATCTATACATGAGTACTACATACACATATAAGGAGAAACTGTTAGGTAGGGGAAGTACTGGGAAGTCCTAAAGAACTACAGTGAACTCACTGAACCAATGAACTATAGGTACAGACCAGGGTTGTCAAATCATACAGACTAATCTCGAGGTTGCCAAGTTTCGGATTTGACGTTCCGAACGTTCCAAATGTTCGGAACGTCGATATGTCATCTGTGCTCAAATGCAAGTTTTGTTAATAATACACATATTTTCAATTCTGCTATATCAATTGTAAAGGTTATCCTGATAACGTGTTCCTTCTGTACCAAAAAACTATGAATTCGTATATTGGGGAGCGTGCGATAATAAAAATAATGAAGAAATAATAACGTTTTTTGCAGAACATCGTAACTTTATTCAACAAGCAAAAAGATTAAACAAAATATATTTGGTATGTATTTATTTTATATCACATTACTATGTTATATTATTGATATATAAACATGACTATTGCCTACGAGATCTCCCATTACATACTGGAGCAATATTTTTCAGTACAAATATATTTAAATACTATGCAATATATTAACCATGTAGCTTTTGTATAAGTATATATAAATTTTCTACATCTGATTATATATACAACAGATATATTTTTGAGCAAGATAGCTCCTAATAAATAAAAAGCGGCTATGTAAATTGGTATATAATTGACTATTCAAATAATGTCCAAAAAATTCCAGTAGAAAATCACGTTATCTTCGTGTGCATAGTTGGGTATAATTCTCTATAAGAATACGTGTCATCGCAGAATAGCACTAAAACCGTCTACATTTATGGAATGTAAAAAGAATTAGGCACGACTTTGGTTTATCCCTCTTCACGGCAACTGTTCAACATAATTTTCTGGAACCAATCCTGTTTTCCCATTGAGTGTTCCTTCTAACCACCCTGGTTCCAATGATTCCTTGACTAAAATTCAATAACAATTACTATAACCATAGCTTAAAATAGTAATAACCGCAATAAGAAAGAAAAATAATCTCATTAAATAACCTTCCTACCATTTGTGATTATCTGATTTGGTTCAAAGGACAGTTCGCCTTCATTATCGGCCATGCATATATATTTCGTACGCACCCTCCTAAAAATAACACAGTACAAAGATTGGCCATTTGGTATTCGTGTTAATTGCAAAACTAATAGCGAAATAACTTACCAAATCCCTGGAGATTGTCCTGGACTTGAACGACCGCTACTAGGAGAAGTATTTACCCTGTAAGATGGCAGACAATTATTATTATAGACACAGCTGATATAAAACTTTGACCGTAAAAACTCAAAAAGTTGATTCAATCTTACTCACACTGACGCTGATGCGTTTCGTTGAGAATAACTGGAGGAGTAATGTATGGGTACCATAGCACCTCGCTTTTGTTTCACTGGCAAGTCTGATGTGCATGAATGTGGATCTGATGCTATAGATTCACTTGAACTACTTGTGTTGACTGCAGTAAGAACTAAATTTACAAAATCAATTACAAATCATGATATTGAACTGAAATATAAAGCTGGGAAGCTTGCTTCAAATTTAACACTCTCTAACAGATAAGTACCTTTATCCGCTGAATGATACATAAGATTCGCATTTGTTAATTTCATACGGCCACTTCGACTGTCTATGTATGGTGGTAATCTGTGCGCCGAATGATCTGAATCTTCATAATCCCCATTTTTTCGATCCTCAGTTGTGCATGATTTAGTTACAGACGGTAATGGAGGGTCGTAATAAGATCTTGTTACGAGCTGTGTAAATATGCAGTGATGAATACAATTAAGGATTTCAGTTAAATCACAAATTCAATAAGGAAAAATTGCTCACATGTGCATGCGGTGAAGACATTACATTATACACAGGATATCTTAAAAAAGGAGCTCCATTTCCAGAAGATGTTGGGCCGTCAGCTATATTAGCTCGAGGCGATTTTAGAGGGATAGTATTTTGAGACGTTTGCGGGGATCGTACAGTATCTTGAGGTGGACCAGCTGATATTCTTTCGCAATTCTCAATCAACATTTCAACAACGATATTGTAAAATTTAATGTCCATAATGGAAGCCACTGTCTCTTCTTCAGGTCTGAGTAATGTCGGACCAAAACATACTGCCAAATTGCCCACAGTCATCAAATTCTTATCGTTCTTTTTTGCCACACTGTAAGAAGTGATTGTCACTAAAATAGTGTATTGTTTTAAAGACATTGAGTCCAAATGGAAATGGAACATGAGATTATACCTGTAGAGATGTTTGATAAGTAGCAATAACATATTAAAATTTGGTTTAGGTAACCGGTATACTAGACTATGAATATCATGTATACGTGCTTCTTTCATTTCCTGTTCTGTTGCGAAAAAAAGAAATATTTATATTCACACAGCAGTATATGATTTTATATGTACTATACATAACTTGAATTTGAAATAGATAAAATGTTGACGCGAATTTAAACACGCAAAGAATTTGCGTTGCAATAAACCATCACTTACATATTATTCTCAAATAGAAAATAATAACTTTTAATTGA
Organism: Ectemnius cavifrons; assembly: GCA_964023945.1. Taxonomy (NCBI): domain Eukaryota; kingdom Metazoa; phylum Arthropoda; class Insecta; order Hymenoptera; family Crabronidae; genus Ectemnius; species Ectemnius cavifrons. The sequence continues at coordinate 2,390,581 of OZ030375.1, forward strand.
TGAGCGGAAATAAAATAATTAAGTAGAGAATACCTATACGCACTCGCAGCTGAAATGAAGCTACTGTAATAACGGAATGTCATTAGCGGTTCTGATAATGTCCTCAAATAAGTCTTCAGCGCACTTGTGATCGTTTTACTTTCCCACTCCAGTCGATCGTCCAGATGCAACTTTTCAAGTTTCCTTCTGTCTAGTCCCATTGTCAAAAGTTTGTTCACCTTTGAGGCTACACCTACCACTCTATAAAGACCTTGCTCCTCAAGACCTGAGCATGAACAAGGAACCAATAATAAATTGGAAATCCTTGGCTGCATTTGAATGTTAGCAGCAGATATTAATTTTACCTCTATCTTCTAACGCGGCTATACACTTCGATATGAATATGAAACCAGTTTCATCCAGAACAGTTTCTTCAGATTTTGTTGTAGAACCGATTATAGGATAATTCTGAAACGTTAAAAGAACCGTTTGCGATTGCACATAGCAAGGCAAAAAATTACTCACTGGTTCTTTTCCATCCATTGCGTCCATCCAAAGTTTTCGATCCTCTTCGGAGAGCGCTTGAAATGTGTATACTACATTAGGCCTGAAACAACGTGAAGTAATTTGAACTATATATTTATACAAACTATATTTTATATTATTGAATTACTATTGACAAAAGGGAAAATATAAGTAAATGTAGCACATCATGCATCAATTGCATCGGCTGTGATTTATAATTTATGAAAAAAATAATTATAAATAACGGTTATTACTATCACCTTCTAAATTTCTGAGTTCTTTCAAGAGTTCGAATTGACAACTTAATTTGTGTATACAGTAAGGTTTCAATTGTTTTAACAGAATGCATTTAATCAATGAATGTAGATAATTATCTGAAACAAATTATATGTCTTACCTACCTTAAGCTTCCAATAATGTAAAATGTATCAAACTTTGAAGAATAGACATTTAAACATAAAACATAGAATTCTGTTAGAAAATCACTCAAACAAAATACTATTTGTTCATCATGTTATACTTGAAGTTTTGGCAGTTTTAAGTAGTGTAAGTGAATTGAATTGTAATAGTATGTATTCATACTCACTTATTGATTGTAGTAATATCAAAGCAGAATCTTTTTTCAATCGTATCAGACATACGACGAACACAAGATGCTAGTGTTAGAACTTCCTTACTGCTCTGTAATAGTTAATAAGGGCAGTTAGTACATCAGCTTTATGTGTACTTATGTTATCTTCATATAACTTTTGACTTACAAATTTCCCTGTCAGCTGATTGTATGGAATCATTGTAAATTCTTTTTTGTCTTTTTGATATGTACAATACTGTTTTGTCCATGTTGTGCCAAAGGCTTCTGTAAAATAATATTAGCAATTTTGATTAGTTTCTCCACACATACCTATAATTCAAGTTTATTTTATATATGTAAACTTACTTTTTTCCATTAAAAACAAGTAACCTTCGCGAGTATATACCTTATTCGCACATTCAGCAGCAGACTAAAAACATATAGTTTTTTATTCTTTGTTATACATCGATGATAGATAATCAAGAATTTGTTGTATTTTATTGCAATATAACATGGATAAGCAAGTTTAGAATTACTGAAAATTATATACATAGGATAATGCAAATGGTGGTATATGTGTAATAACATACCTTTCTCATTTCCTTCATTTTATTCATAAGCGATTCAGTTTTATCCCGGGTAGCAAGGAAATTTTCTCTAGTCTTGTAAAACACACGCACACACATAAAATTCACAATTAGTATGCTAGCCTTCATGCAGTTACCCTAATCAAATGTGTACTACACTGTAATTGTTTTAATGTTACACAAAATGTACCTACAAACAACTCAATATTAATAATGAATTTTACTTCAATGGAATTAAATTATTGGTATTAAGAAGAAAGTAAAACTTCACACGATACATCCAACGATATTTAGATTATCCCAATGATTACTGTGCTAAAAAATACCGACCATGTTGAATCAAATTCAAACACTACTGCCAGTAAATGAATACTCCTCCCAACCCATATTTGTTACGTTACCAAGAATTAGTAACCAAATTTTATTATTATTTCAAGAACTTGTATACTAAAATATACTTCTATGGGTTACGGCCTACTTGGAAACTTTGACAAATAGAGAAAAGCACATCAAAAATATTCACATTGATTAAATGGTTCAACTTCAATTTGCAAATTTAATTCCATTAGTATCGGAATGTAAAGCAACTCTGCGCTGATTCATTGTGAGTAAATTTATGAACAAAAAATAAAGTACACGAAGCAATCGTATCACACTTAATTTAACATTATTTAATGTAAAGAGCTATGGTAATGTGTTTGATGAATACTGATGCACTTTAAAAAATATTGCACAGGTTTCAATTAATCGAAGAACAATACAATACCTTTTGAATTTTCAGCTGCAGTTCAGTCATATATGGTTTAAAATCTTTTGCAACTTCATGTCCTTGATGATAAAATGTGAGCCAACCAAACATGAAGCCAAGCAACTAGAATTATTGGTTTGATGTTATAATATAACTTATAACAGTATCAGTATTACACCATAAAATTGTCTAACTTACAGTCTCAACAAATTCAAATTTCTTCCGCTCCTGTACTTCTTGCAGCAAAAATACATATTCTAGACTGGCTTGACAAAAATGTCTTTCAGCCATTTCCAATATCGCATCGGCCTGATCATAATTTATACACTGTTTAGATTTCAATTTAAGCAAATAATGGGAATCGTATGAGAGTGCCTATATACCTCTTGGAGTACATTGTCTTGTTTTTTGGTAGACAAGTTCAAATAACGTTCTTGACTTTGGCAAAACTTAATTGTTTGCTTTTCAAACTTTTTTTTACCGTCCTATAAAGATATGTTGAGAACACGGTAAAGCACGTGTTATACAAAGTTTTTAGTGTAATTTCATACAACAAAGAATTACCTTGACCCCACCAATATGTTCCTTTCGAAAGTTTTCCAGCGGAAGTATTATTTGATCATATGCACGTTCAAGCTAAAAAGACAATATATTGAAAACATTATGGAACTCATATTCTTCCTACATGAATTGCATTTTACATATTAAACAGAATGTCTACATTAAGTATCAAAACTTAATTTATGTGCAGAGGGTGTTGTTAAAAAGTGTT